>CM039122.1:2244323-2720195 GCA_022036555.1 Microstegium vimineum | reverse complement strand
AAAGCGAATGGAGCCACAAACAAGAAAATGAGCTTGAGAATTAACAGTAACCTCCCATTCATTGGTGACCATAAATTGTATACTGAAATCCACTGGGTTGTTGGAAACCTAGCCGAATCTTCTTTTTCACATGGTCACCATCATCATCATTAAGCAACCTGATATGCTTCTGCCCTACCTGCAGGGTGAACGTGCCCACAAACAAGAATACATAAGCAAACTGCATCTAGATTTTAAAGGATCATTTCACTTAAACTCTCCCATGAAGTATGCGATGCCTGAAACGAACCTTTTGGGCTCCATTAGTATTGATTGGTCTGATGGAAGTGTTTGGTCCGATTAAACTATCAAACAAAGAATACTTGGAATAGTTTGGGTCTTCATCAAACTTCATGTTGACAACAGTCCCAGGAAACTGCTGCTTGAAAGGTTGAGGATATATGCCACAAGGGGTCTCATGTGAGGTACTCATCTTTCTCTTGCACACCAAAATGATTTTTATCACCCTGTAAACACAATCCCACAAAAAAGAAGATATATGGTCAAACAAGACTACTCAAGAAAAACAGCTTTGAATGGAGAAAAAGATTAAAATATTATACAGTATAAGATACCTGGTATCCCTGCCATGGCAACCTGCCGGAAAAGTGCAGCAGAAGAAGTAGCAGCAACAATGGAAAGGATGCCTCTGTACATTTTTTCGACTAGAAATGCAAAGCAAAAATAAAGGAAAAAGAAAGAAAACATAGAGTATGTGTTAAAGTGGGAGAATATGATGTAAGCAATCATGACAATCTGCTGCCATCGCCTTGTTTTCCATGGCTATAAATAAAGACAGGAGAATGACGAGAGGAGAAACAGAATCATGGGGAACAGGGAAGAAGCAGAAAACTACAACAGGGCAACAAAGCATGCACAAATCAATTAGCACAGCTATGCAGGTAAGGAGGGCAAATAAAACATGAAAATTTTGAAGACAGGAATCTCCATAGGCAAAACAGTAAAACTAGCCATCGAGAATCCTTTTTTATAAGGATTAAAAAAGAAAGGGATGAAGATCAGACTGTCAGACACATTGCCAAAGTAGAAACCTTGCTCATTTTTTGTTTACAAGCTGACTAAGGTCCATATAATAATAATTTCGAAGCAAGTGATACAATAAATAACACAAGGTGTTGCTATGGTGTAACACAAAATATATGTGCGTTAATGAATAAGGCATGGGTACAAGAAGGGGGAGAGGGAGGTGGTGGGAAGGAAAGGAGTAAAGAAAGAAGATGACATTTTTTTACTCCTGGCAAATATGTGTTTGTATTTCATCTAAACACAGCTGTATCTAAACAACAGGCAAGGTTTATATATACATTACAGTTAAGATATGTCTGCCTTACATTGCATTTATCAAGTATTACTTAGCTTTCCAATCAATAACTATTCCAAGAATATTTTGACTACTACATTAGTAATGTATCATGATGTTCTAGTGATTATGCCAGTTCCTAAATTGATATATAAATGATAATATCAATGCTGACGTTTCTACTTTGGTTTGGTTAGTTTATTTACCTTGGTGCTACATACATGCATCAGAGATTTGTGTTACAAAACCTTACATCAGAGACTGTTGGTGTTGTTAATAATAATAAAGCGCTCAGGTCCACAAGCTTATCCTTTGGCATTTTCCTTGGCAATTGTAAATTACGTCTGAGGCAAATAAGTGAAATAATTGACATAAAACCTTGAGACTGCTAAATACAATTTAACAGACATGGTACATAATAATGAATAAGGGTTTATGTTTCCTTCTATCCTTATGCCATAAAATACAGAAGCTGATGAAACCTTCTATCCAAAAGATTGTCATGCTTCTCCGACCAAATGTATGACCTATACATGGAACTATGAGTTACAACATCCCAATGAACAGTTACTGCAGATTGGAAAGTTCAATATGTAGCAATGGAAATATCAGTAAAAATGTTCCATGAATTCATCTGTCACCCAAGAACCTCAGTTTCTGTGTTGGAGCAAAACTGCAAATTGCTATATACAACATTTGCCAGGAGTTTGTAAGCCAATGAAACAAAATTGAGCAAACAAAATCAAATATGGTACACAGTGAATTCTAGTGAAATCATTTCACAAATTGTCTAAGTAAACGGTCATGTTTCATTTGGAGACACCAGAGCAGCATGCTCATTTGCATGAATAAAAGATCGGAATCCAGAGGGGCTAAACAGCTGACCTGATCCACTGCTGCTGGCTGACCTCTCAATCTCAGCCAGGTCTGCAACAACAGGGATTGGCCTGTCAGGAATAATCAAAGGACTTGGTACTGAATCAGCCTCAAGTATCTTCAGCGCCTGCTCCATTGTCGGTCTTGCATGCAGCTGGGGATGTGTGCAGAGTGCGCCAACAAGCACATACTTCTCCATCACCTTAGTTGGACCAGGATCAACCATTCCCTCTTGGATCACCTGCACTGTCGTCCCTCTTCGCACCAAAGACCAAGCCCAATCAGTGAGCACAAAGTTCTGTCCCTCGCCGAGAGAAATGAACGCCTTCTTTCCACTCAGAAGCTCAAGAAGCACAACACCGAAGCTATACACATCGCTCTTCTCAGTCAATTGGCCATAGAGTGCATACTCTGGGGCAACATAACCTAGCGTTCCAGCAACCCTTGTGCTCACATGTGTCATCCCCTCAGGCGCAAACTTGGCCAGTCCAAAATCAGCCACCTTGACCTCAAATTCATCATCAAGTAAGATGTTGCTCGCTTTGATATCCCTGTGAATAATGGCTGGCTGCGCACCATGATGCAGGTAAGCCAGCCCTCTAGCCATGCCAATAGCAATCCTCTGCCTCACCGGCCACGGCAACTGGCATTCTCCGGCAGCGAACAGATGATCATACAGGCTGCCATTGTGCATCAGGTCGCAAATGATCATCCGCTGGTGGCCTTCCCTCTGTGTGGTGGCGATGCAGTAGCCACGTAGCGTGACCAAATTGACATGGCGCACGCTAGCCACCACCTCCACCTCATGCGCAAAGGCGACGTCCCCAGCCGCAGAGCAATTCTTGAATCGCTTCACCGCCACCTCAGCACCGTCGCGCAGCACCCCCTTGTAGACATTCCCAAAGCCACCGTGGCCAATAATGCTCCTCCTGTCAAACCCATCGGTGGCAGCCTTGATATCGTCGTAGGTGAACTTGACAAGCGTGGTGCTAGCGCTGATGGAATCCATGGCCTGAGAGCGCTTGCTCCTGCTGTCAGCGGCCAGTGCCGCAGCGGCAGCTCGCGCCTGCCTCGGCCTCACGACGAAACACCATCCCGTGGCTGCGGCGAGGAGCAGCACTGCCGCAAGGGAGCCGAACGCGACGCCGTAGACCCAGGGGGCGGCACCACCGGAGCGGCCGTGGGACTGAGGCGGGTTCGCCTTGAGCAGAAAGAGGCAGTAGGCAGTGGCCGGATCGGCGGGCCCACGCGGACTAGCCTCGGCGCCGGCGTAGATGAAAGGGTACTGCACGCACCCGGTGACGTTGTTGTTACTCGTGGCGTTGGGGATCCAGATCCAGCGAGGAGATAGGCCGCGGCAGCCTTACTGAGCGCGGTGGAGCAGGCGGTGCAGTCGGGAACAGCGGAGAGGTCGCGGTCACAGCTGGCGTCGATGTCGTTGCGCGAGGATGACGGGACGAGGGAGTCGAAGTCGGCGACCGTGGAGACGTTGCCGCAGCCCGGGGAGGCGAGGACGGCGTCGAGGCCCGAGAGGCCGCAGGATGAGGCGGGGAGAGGGTAGGGCAGCGCGGCGCGGAGCGGGAATAGGCAGGAGGAGGCGTTGCGTGGGAGCACGAAGGATGAGGTGGCCGCGAGGTGGAGCGAGAGGAGGAAGGCGATGGATTGCCTGGCCACCGCGCACCGGGAGGCGTCGTCTGATGGTAGCGGTGGTAAGAGGAAGGGCAGTAGCGCGGTGAAGTTGAGCGCGCATTGCGATGGCGCCGGCGGAGTTGGGGTGGATGGTTGCGAGGCGAGCGGGGTCGGGCGGAGGAGGAGGAGGAGGAGCGGGAGGAGATGGAGGCGGCACATGGGAGGCGGATGGGGATGAGGCCGCCGGGAGGGAGAAGGGAGCACATGGAGAAGAGGGGAGGGTGGGTGTGGGTGGGTGGGTGGGGGGGGGGGCGGCGGGTGGGGGCGAGGGAAGGTCAAGGCAGGGGGGGTTGGTCGAGGGAGGGAGAGGATGGATGGAGGACTCGCTGCTGTTGGCGGCCGTGGCAAGGAAGAAGAAGAGGAAGGATGGATAAGCTGCGCCGTCACGTTACTGTTCCAGCTAATGGTCCGAGCATTTTCAAACATCCCGGTATATATTCTAGATTCTAGAAGAACAAAAAAAACTTTACCGCTAAAACTTGTTCAGACGTTGTAGTTAAAAATATGTATAAATCTCTAAAAAGCTTAAGTTTTACAAAGTTTATAGAAGAGACAATGTTCGGCTGTTACACAAGCTGATTGATTGTGACTGATATTCTGAGAGGAAACAAGCTAAAATAAGCTAGAAGTTATTCAAGCAAACAGATCAACATGTATTTCATATATGTAGGCCATCCCGGTCGGCCCCAAGTCCGCGACCCCCCGCTGTCGGCCCCAAACACTATTTATCAAAACAAAGTTTATTTGAGATAACTTTACAATTTGATTTATTTAGAGATGGAGGGAGTATATTATGTTATTAATTGTTTTCTTTTCATGGTTATTACATCATATCTTCCTTGCAAAAAATATTTTCTTTCCTATTTTCCTCAATGCAAATAATAACATGTCCATGTTTAAAGAAAATGTAGGAGGATTTCAAGTAAACAAAAAAAAAACCTTTGTATCTAAACTTTGTTTCTACATCACCTTTTGGTAACGTTTCTTCTTTAAGGTTGAAGTCATGCAGTACATCAGTACATGCTAGTGGCATTTCATAAATGGCATTAGAAGTTTGAGGTAGCACCCTCTATTGCTGCATACGACAAGATCGTCTCATCCGAGTTGAATGAATGATATGATAATACTGTAACCTCTAATCTATCAATCTTTATCAAATAGCGGCAGTTGCTAAACTAGTACTACACTGCCATTTGTCCCCAAGCAATACAAGCGTTGCTTCCTCTATGCTATGTGAATCCTGCCACCGCTAGTAGTGGTGACGATGGTTCACCTTCTTGTGAATAGCTGAAGACGAACTTAGTACAGGTCCGTTCAGCGATTTTTTGGCGCTACAAAATACAGAGAAAATTAAAAGGAAAAAGAAATTCCGAAAGGTAATTCACTATTGACCTTTTACCTTATTATACTTTTTCCTGGTGTGCCTATGATTGTAGCCCCCGACGTCAACCATTCCAAGGCTTCTGCTGCTTGGCTTATATACCGGCTTATCAGTCATCCAAATAGTGTTTTTACATCATAACAAAATAGTCAAAAACAACATTAACCGTTTATCAACCATCGAAACGATACTTTTTCCTAGTGTGTCGATGATTGTAGCCCCCCGACGTCAACCATTCCGAGGCTTCCGTTGCTTGGCACCAAAATAGTGTTTTTATCTCATAACAAAATAGCCAAAAACAGTATTAACCGGCTTATCAACCATCGAAACGATGAAACAAATACAATCAAATCTTAACACAGAGACAGTTTTTCTCATGGAAAGAAAATACATACAACACCACGTAGCACTCCTTGGCTTTATTTATATGATAATATATAGTAAGCTGAAATGAAATCTGTAAAAGTGGCATGCACAGCACTAATAATAATTACCAAGACTAAGGTTACCACCTTGAGGTTGATATTGAGGTGGTGGCCGTGTTCTGACAGTAATAGCTTTACCAAACCGTTGTGAGGTGCGTTGAGCCCATTCACAGATCTCGTCCCGAGGTATGCTTGTAAAATTCATGTCCTCAAGGCCCCATGGTATTGTCACCACTGGTACAATGGTCACGTCCTCAAGCACAGCACCCATTTCCAGAATCCCACACAGCAGCTCCACTTGAGCTCGGTAGCACCGGAACCCGCTCATGTAGACCTTCTTGAGGTGATCATGGCGGCGCATATGGCACGAGGAGATCACTCCATCTTCACCATGCCAGCAGCGACCAACTGATATATTATACAGCATCTGCTTATTCAACAGCAAAGGAACTCTGTCAGTATTTTTTTTTTTTTTTGCAATCTACTACATATATATTGTCTACTTTTATTTTATTTTATTTAGGTCCATCCATGCAATGCATGCATGACTAAACAACAATCAGAAACAGCAGAGAATAGTAGAAGACCACTCACACTCAATTCCAGCGTCTCTAGCTGCGGCACAAAAGACAGATGCTGAGCCAGCTGAAGAATTCCGCTGTGTCTATTTGCATATTTTGTAAAAATAACTATTTCATAAGTCAGATGCCTCAAATTCAGAAACATACTTGCTGGTCTTGTTGTCCACGAATGCACCTGAAACACACATGACCAAAACAAATAGTAATAAGGAAATTATAACAACACTTAGATTTTGAACAGCTAGCTAGGAATTGAAGCAAGCAAAGACGATAACGATGATAGTGGGTACCTGTGAGGACCAGCGTGGTTGATCTGTGAGAGTGACAGCAAGCACGTGGAGCACTTTGACTGCCGAAACACTGGGAATTCCATGGAACACATGGCCAAGTACTTTATCATTGTCTTCTTCAGACCATGTTGAGTCATAAGTCAGGGTTGCCTTGTGTAACTTTGAGCAGTCATGAAGCACTACAGGAATCACACTACCTTTGTACGCAAAATGAGAAAGATTAGGAACATGGAACTCAACCGTCTGGATAAGCATATTGGAAACTAGTAAACTCCTAAGTTTTTTGAGTTGGTGTGGAATGTTCAGATCAGTCACCCCTGAGCATCCAATGACCTCTAGGTCCTCAAGACTGGAAGAACAACTTAACAGCAAGCCCGAAAGATCTCCCCCAATAATTCGAATGCAGTGCAGATGAAGGCTTTTGAGCTTTGTAAAGCCTGCAAACATTGGTGAGGAACAAGCAATGGATAAAAGGGCCATCTTGATGAGAGCCTAAAGCCTCAAGAGGGAAGTGATGAACTTGTTTGGTTGGTTCGAAATAATTTGATTTTGGACACAGGTTCAGATCTATAATCTTAGCCTTTGATGCAGTGGCAAAGTAAATAATCCACCTGTTAAGAGTATCTGAGGAGTCCATCCCAAGTCTGAACCTCACGTACACTGAACTTATTGAGCCCTATTCCACTGTGATGTTGGATAATAGAATTTACTGTCTCAACGAACTTTGCTCTTTCAATTTTGACACTATCCATATCAGTGGACCTTCTATCAAAAAAAAAAATATATCAGTGGACCCATCTTTACTGCCATCAAAGCATAGATTAGGATATAGTGTCCAGAGCTTTCTCCAGTCTCTTGACACAAGGCTTGCCCTTGCAACCTCTTTTAGTGACAGCCGTGACAATACAAGAGGTTGAATTTCCTGCAACAAGAAAGGATATATGACAAGATAGGATTTAGTTTTGATCAAACCACGCCGCCTGATAAAATGATCATTATTAGTAGCACTCATGAGTAAGGACCCAGTACACAATGATTAAAGCCTTTAATTTTTTGCCCTAAGCACATGCAAATCCAAATCCAAAACAAAACAAATCACATAATCTACTGTGCAGGTTCATATATAAAGGAAGGGGTAGCAAACTACTGACACAAAAAGCTAGTCTCCTTAAGATTTAAGAAGGGGGTTTATATTACCTCTGGTAGGTCCTCCATGTGGAAGGAGGAGCCGTTGCTGAGCCCGCCGCGGCCGCGCTGGTGATCCAGCCTGCTGCACTACGCTGCTGCTGCAAGAAGAGAGCCAACAAAACAAATCACGGGTTAGATTAGATATATACAGCGAAGCGACCCTGGCTGGCACCGACATCCATATGGAATCCGGAACCGGCGCGGATTAGAAATTCTCGTCGTCGTAGCTTTCGCATCCCTGTCCACTGTGCGACGCAGATTCGATGGCTGCCATCCATTCAACCATAAAGTATGCTCCCGTGGAGGGAGCTTCCTCGCGCCGGCCTCGGGCGGTGCTTTCCCGCACCTGCCCTCAGAACGCGGTGTCCATGGCGAGGCAAGGCGCGCAGCCGCCGCCATCGCCGTCGCACGAGTATCCATTGATTTTTATTTTTTAAAAAAAGAACAAATGCACGAACAAGTATCTATTGATTTGCTGGGAAAATAAAATACTTAGTTTCAAATTATAAGACGTTCCAAGTTTGACCAATAATTATAGACAAAACTATAAAAATTTATAATATCAAATAGGTATACTATGAAAATATAATTAATAATGAATCTAACAATACTTAGTTGACATCCTAAATATTATTATATTATTATATAAGTTTGGTCAAAATTTGACTCTCCAAAATTCTTGAAATGTCTTATAATTTAGAACGGAGGGAGTATATGGCTAGAAGACCTGGATGATTGGGGGGCTTCGTCAAGCGAGCAGACTCCGAAGCTCCACCGCATCGCCCCGCGCCTCGTCACCTCGTATGCCCGCCCTGCAGGGCGGCCAACCGCCGTCGACTGTACCTCCACCGCGTCGGCCCTGCTCCCCGACGTGGCACCCACCGCTCGTTCGCCTGCCACCAGAGGCAAAGGGAAGAAAAATCAGTCTTCATGAAAGCTGATGAGTGGTTGACAGATGATTCAGTTCTTGTAGCATAGAAGAGATGCACCTTATAGTTCTGATGAAATCACAACAAAAAAAAGGTTATAAACATTCAGTGGAGATATTGTTGCAACAGCTATCAGTTCTGCAAATCATTGTACACCGCATATTGCAGTAGCAGATAGGAAATTTAGTCCTCAATATCTTGATTCAGAGTAACATTCAGTTAACTTTGAAGAACACTTAACTGCAGCAGCTAGTTTCTTAATTTTGTGCAGGATAATAGTTACCCGGCTTGGTGTGAACCTGATTCGTTGGTCGTGAATCATCTTTAGTTAATATCTGTTATCTTTAGTTAATCTTTGTTATAGTACTTATCGGATGATAATTATCTTTAGTTAATTGTTATGGTCCTTAGCTGAAAATTGTTAATCATGTCGTTAACGGTCATGTTTCATTTACCTGAAAGTCTGAACTGAAATTGTATTTGATATGATATGTCACTTAACTGAAAGTTTGAACTCGGTTGCAGTAAAGCTGTGTTTATTTTGACTGAACGTATATATTTGATATGGTCTCAGTCTGACCCAAGAGTGTACAGCGCAAATGTGATATGCCAATACTCGGCTGCAGTCAAGTTCACTTCATGTTTTTATATAGTTCCTACTGATTTGCTGTCCAATTCAATTGACTACTGCTTTAGCCTTGTTACGGCTCTGTTCAGCTGATATGGTGTTTTCTATTATTCCAACAAGGCTCACAGGAAGAGTATGAGGATAACGCCTACAGGGCAAAGACCTTGCCTGAAACAACTACATAAAAGAACAAGCTGATTTTTCGACAGGCTCTACAGACACTCAACTGATGGCTACAGATCTCAAATATTGAAGTTTTAAGCTTTAGAAAAGGAAGAACATGTATCTGAAAAAGTCACAATGTTATTTCAGGCAAATTCTCTCAACTGTGGTTCCTCAGTTGATGGTACATGGTGTTGGCCACAATAGAATATCGAACTAAAGATAATTATCGCACATGCAAATCCCAATAAATTAGTCCGCTTCAGCGTGTAGCCTGTGTCTCCGCTACATGTTCTCACATAGTTCCTATATCCAATTCAAATGGTTGGCTACATAGTCCTTAGTCCATATGTCACGTAGCATCACAACCTCATGTATACATTAACTGAATCAGTAAAATGAAACACTCTACTAAAAAGCTAATTTCATTTCTCAATCCAAATTGCAAAGCTAACGTGACAGCCTCTTGAAAACAGTGAAACTTTTTTTTTTGCGGCGACAGTGAAATGAAACTCTTGAACATAGTCGTAGTGCCACGATGAATCAGAGATTGACTACTTTAATTTTGAATACAAGCCTCAGTTATTTATCGCTCGACTCCCCGAAATATAAGGCTTGTTGGTTTTAGTAAAAGTAGTAGTACATGATAAATCGGAAGGTTTTAGTGAAAGTAGTACTATATGATAAATAAATCAGAAGTACAAATATATAAAATGCTTTAAATCTGCTTATGAGTTATAAAATTGGATGTACAACTATTGTCGGTTACAAAGGTAAGGGGTACACTAACCTGCGATAATCTAATGCTTAATATAACAACCATTTTTTAGGCAGAATCCGATCAGTCGCCCAATCAGTGGGAGAAAGTCCATCAAACGAAGGCTTACCTCACCAACAACAGTGACCAGTCGTGGGCCGGCCCATTACTGAAAAAACAGTAGGCAGGACACTCCTCCGCCTCGACCTCGACTGATGGATAGGGGTCGAACGAACGACCCCTCCGCCTCGACCTCGATTGACGGACAGGGTTGAACGAACGACCCCTCCGCCTCGACCTCAACTGACGGACAGTGGTCGAACGAACGACCCCTCCGCCTCCGCCTTGACCTCAACTGACGGACAGGGGTCGAACGAACAACCCCTCCGCCTCGACCTCAACCCCTCAAATGACGGACATGGGGTCGATCGAACGACCCGCGCGCAGGAGGCTCGATTAGCTTACCTACTCCCAGTATGGGTAAGGAGAATCCAATGCGCCTACCTGCTCCCGCCTAACGCCATGGGCACCCTCTGCCACGGTCAAATCTATCAACTCGCCGCCCATACCCGGACTCTCCGACAATCGTACGGCCACTGTGGCCACGCCTGGAGTACGGAGGCCAAAGGCACCCCCTCGAATATTGAATGGGGCAACCCTCGACCGTGTTTCTAGGGATGTGTCGGGGTCACGTAGGCCTGGACACCCCTCGACCCAGGGGCTCGACCGTCACCTCCAATCACTCCGGCATGGCTCCCGTCCAGTCCGCTCCGCATCGGCTGTGGAGCTCGTACCCATCTACAGAAGGTCAACCGTACTGCGCCATGTTGTACGGCGGTGTCCAGTCTGCTATTGCCATGCCGTGAAACCCCGGAACGATGGGGAGGCCACGCTGCTACAGCGGTCGACGTCCCACCGCAAGCATGGCGCCATGGACACACCTACCATGCCGCTACAGTCTAGGACCCCTGTACTCCCGTGCCTCCCCTTGGTCTATAAAAGGGGATGCTCGGATAGTGGAAGGAAGAAAAAGGGGAATCAGAACTCCACCTCCAAGCCGAGCAACGGGTCAGATCTTCGGACATCTGCTCACACTCGCAACACCACTCCTTGCCTGCTTGATCAACATCCCAAGCAACCAAGCGACTCTCCTAGGATAGCCCTACTAGTCCTAGGACCCAGCTCATCCTGAGCACCCTCGTGTAAACCTGCTTGTACCCCCCCTGTACGAGCACTTCGGTGCAAGATAATACAATCCATCGTCCCCCGCTGGACGTAGGGCATTCTTTGCCTAAACCAGGATAAATCTTGTGTTCTTTTTGCATCACATCTAGGAGAGGGAGCACGCAATATACAAATTTACTAGTTGTGGTCTTGACCCCCTGGGTCATAACACCGACAGTTGGCGCGCCAGGTAGGGGGCTTTGCGTGTCGATCAACTCCGAACTACTCTCCCAGATGATTTCCACGATCCCATCACTTCCATTCTCCACCATCATCTGGTTCGGGAGCCTAGAGTTCATGTCCACGGGCCACGACCACGACATGATTCTACTCTCAGGTAGTGGCATGGATAGCAGCAGCTCCGGTACGCCGGGGCCAAGGAGGACCAGACGATGGTCCCACCACTCGCGCCTCTCGCCTGCGACCAGGGGGAGGCGTGAACGATGCCGCCACACTCTTCACCGCGCGGATTCCGAGATGTTGGACGCCATCTCCCCGGCCCCGGCTGGTGACATAGTTCCTCCCTTCGGGAGCCTGTTTGACCCATGCTTGCGGGTCGGGGGCGGGTACCTCGCTGAGCCTGACTTTGGCTCTGCCATACCGTCATCTCAGAAGGTCCCCGCGGCTTCTCCAACATACTCAGCCGCGCCGCAGCGCAACCTGCTTCCGCACGGACTTTACAACAGCGCCAGACTCTGTTCTGCCTTTGTAAACTCGCAGATGCAGACACGTTACGGGCCCCCAGGGAACCTGCTACGTGCAACGATCAACCTCGTCACCACCCCTCCACCGGATGAGCGCCCAGAGCCACGACGAGCCCCGGTCCCAGGCTATCACACCTGGGGCACGGTACGGCGACGACTGGAGGAGCGCAGGGGATCTTTCCCCAACTTCTACCAAGGCTACCCCAATCCGGACTCCCCCGATGAGGATTACGATCCCACGCGGGAGTGTTTCCACCTCATCGAGCCGATCCACCTCAGGACGTCCAGATCGCGCAAGTCCGAGAGCTGCTCGCCAAGCTCGAGGAGGAGCGCCTACGACTTCATCAGCTCGAGCATGCCCTCGAGCGAGATCCTCACCAACGCATGAAACATGGAACAGCTACGTCGTTTCTATCCTTAGGCCTCGAGGCCTCGTTCATTTTCGCATTTATGTACAATTCTCGCATCTCAAATGAATAGAAAGTCCGCGATTCTAGTGCTTTCATTTTCATTCGTGACTCAGGTAGATTTTACTCTAACCCTCGATGCTTCTCTTTCTTCTGCCCCTCGAAGCACGTTTAGCGCAGGGTAGGAAACGCGCTCGAGACCCACAAGGGTCGAGGGGTGCCGAGCCGGGAACTCTCCTACGCCCACGAGCTAAGGTACTCCCACTCGCTCCCCCCTCGAGGGCCTCGGGCGTGCGTCCAACAACTGCGCCAAAAAGTGGAGCACCAAGGCTGGTAGAAGTAAGAATGGTTCGAGAAATCACCGCTCGTGGTCGTAAAGGTAGACTCGACCCTGCTCCCGCAGAGTCGAGCCTCTCTCGGGGGCTAACCGGGAGTACCCCTAAAAAAGTCCCCGAAAACCGCTTTTACCCCTAGGGCCTCGAGGCCTTGTACATCTTATGCATTATGTACATTTATCGCATCATGAATGAATAAAATATTCTCGAAATACATTTCACGTTTGTTCATGACTCTGAGGTAGCCTCGACTCTGCTCCTACAAAGTCAAGCCTCCCTCGGGGGCTGACAGGGGGGACCCCCCTCCTAAGTCTTCTAAAAACCCGAACGTTTTTTCGAAACTCGGCCTTCTCTTTCCACCTTTGCCCCGAGTACGCTTCATGGCTAAGTAAAAAACGCCTTAAACTCCCTAAGGGTCGAGGGTCGTCGAGCCGGGGACTCTCCTACGCCTCAGGGCTATGGTACCCCCACTCACTCCCCCCTCCAGGGATACGAGCGCGCGTCGAATACTTAGTCCACAAGCAACGACTCAGACAAAGAGAAATAGAGACAACTCGAGAAATAAAAACACCCAGATGCATCTCGAATAAAATGCAATAAAGTTAAGAAGCCCCTAGGGGCTCGACATCATATTGTCACCAACCTAATCTATTACATGGACCTTCTTGTCCAGATTTGGCACACAGGCCTCGACTACTCATCGCCATCGCCTTCCGCCGGGGGAAGCACCTCAGCCTCGAACAGCTTCGCCAACTCACCGTCGGGCACCTCTGCGGCGTCGATCAACTCATGGCATCTCGCCATGTTCGCTTCATCGGTCAGCTCTGGGTCGACGACGAAGCCACTGGCAACGACGTCGAGGTCGTAGGAGTACCCCGAGCAGACGACCGCGAGCGCCCGCTTCACGCCTATGTGAAGGGCAGCACGGACCTGCTCCATCACTCCACGGGTCGCGGCGAAGAGCTGGCGCAAGAGGGAATCTCCACGCACGTCTCCCGCAACCGGTAGCTCCGGCTCGACACCCATGCCGTCGCAGAAGGAGGAGATGGCGTCCCCAAGCCTCTCGTTCAGGCTCGTCTCCGCCCCGAGGAGGTTCTGAAGACTGGTCAGATCCTCGTGGGCTCGAGCCTTGTCCCCTTCGAGTTCTGCCAGAACAAATAGAAGACTCCATCAAAACCAAAAAGCAGGAGAAGGGTCGAGACCAAGCGAGCTCAATAACACTTCTAAAAAACTCACCTTTGGTGCGTGCTTCCAGGGTGACGTAGGCATGCTCAGCCTTCTGCAGTTGGCGGCGGACGTCGACGAGGGCTGCAGCTTGGTCACTGTTCTTAGCCCGGAGGTCCTCGATGATCTTGCCAGTATCATCGAGGGCCCTCTTCTGGGCAGTCGCCGCCTCCTCCAGAATGGAGATCTAGGCTCGAACCTTCTGCTCTGCGACGTTCAGCGCATTGCGGTCGCGGGAGACGACGTCGATATCCGACTCGAGCTGCCGGACCCGCTCTTCGATGGAGGCGCGGTCGGTTCCCGCCTACTCCAGGTTGGCCTCGAGCTGCCGGACCTGCTCCGCCGTTCGAGCCAGTTCCCCCCTCAGTGAGGTGGCCTCCTCATCAGCCTTACGCCAGGCCTCCTGGGCGGCGTCCCGCTGCTGCCCGACCTCGGCAACCTCCTTGAGGGCGGCCTCGGCCCTCGACTGTGCCCGGGAGGCCTCCTCCTGAGCGGCCTTGGCCCCCTCCTGCGCGGTGGCCGCCTCGACCTTCGCCTGGGTTGCCTTGGCCTCCGCCTTCTCCAGCGAGGCACGGAGGATGGGGAGCTGACTCCACTGCTCCTGCGCCCGGAGGATGAATTGGGACTTATCGTACGACCTCACCCTCAACACCTGTCAGAGATAAAAAGAAAGGTCATCAGAAAAGAACAACAAGATGACCCAAGCAAGATCAGAGAGAAAACGAGGCTTACTTCCATCCCCCGGTACAAATCCGCGGAAGCGACCTCCGCCGACACGCGTACCACATGGGCAAGCCACGCCCGAAACTCTTCCAGGTGCTCCCACTCCCGAGCTCGCTTGATCATCGAGCTTGAAGAAGGTGCACCCTGGGTCTTGGGGGTCGACCAGCTCGAGGGGCTCCTGCCCCCAGAACTTGCTGCGGTGGTCGATCCTCTCCTTTACCTCCCGCATGATGCCCTGGCGCATCTCGAGGTCACCCCCGTGGAGCATCACCCGCTCCGCCAGAGTGAGGAAGGAGGTCGCCCCATCGAGCCGGGCACTCCTGGCCTCAGAGTCATCTTGCAGGGCCGCCGTCGGCCCCTCCGGGTCATCGCCTCTAGGCGGAAGAGGTCCCCGCCGTGAGAATAACCCTGCGCGGTGAAGAAAACACACGTTAGCACCCAATGTCGCAGGCTCACTGCGGTCCCCTCCCTCCACGTCGACTAAGTTAGAGGGCGGAGCACCTCGAGTAGACGGTTGTCCGACCTCGAGGATAGGCCGAGCTGACGCCTCGGACATAGCCACGTCCGGTGCGCCGCTCCCCCGCAGCACCACAACGGTCCCCTCCGGCTCCTACCGAGGGGTTGTCACCACTACTATCTCCGCCAGCTCCGTCGTCGTCGCCGTCCCCGCCGCGGGCGACGCCAAGGCCCCCTCGACGAGGGTCTCCACCGACGGCGGCACCTCCGGCGCAGCGACAATCGCTCCCTCCTTTTGCCGCGCCTTCTCCTTGCGCTCGCGCCGCTGACGCGCCTCCCACGACGCAAGGTTCTCGGGCCACCGCATCAGCGCCGGGCGCTCCAGCGTCTCTTCATCGTCAGCGGAGGTCAAGTCGACCACCTCCATCTCTACGGCGGCTTGGGGCTCAACCCTCTCCACCACGGCCGACGTCGACACCGGCTCTACGCTTTCCGAGGCTGCTGGCGCACCCCCCTCCGACGGGGCGGTGAACACGGCCTCGACCGCTACACCGGCAGACCCTGACGACGAGGCGGGTCAACCTGCCTCTTCCTCCGCTCGAGCCCGCTCGGCGGCCGACTGCGCATGCCCGCGTTGCATCGCCTCCCACGCCTTGCCCGCCCACGCCACCTCTGGGGCTAGGGTCGAGGGGGATGGGGCAGCGGGGCTGGCTCCGGCCGCCATCTTAGCCGCAGCTTGCACCTTCAGCCTCTTGACCGGGGTGGGGGACGCGGCCTCCAATGAGCGCTTCACCCTGAAAAAGGAACGCATGTGTTACGATTAGCGCGAGTTGCAACCAAAGCAGAAGGGAGTTCAGGACCAGAAAGAAAAGAACTTACCCCATCGGGATCAAGGGGGTTCGGCCAACGGACCTCGAACCGCTCGGGGGCTTTAGGCCGGCACCCCGGGAGCCGCTTTTTCCTCCACCGAGGGCTGAGGCTGCTCCCGGCGCCGTCGACGGTGTCTTCGTCGCCGCCGTCCTGGTCTCCTCCTGGGTCGACGGGCTCGAGGCCCGTGCGCTTGACTGAGCAGACACCGACGGCGTGCTCGACCCACCCCTCGATGGGGACTGCGACGAGCGACTGCGCGGTCGCCGCACCCCCTCGCCCTGAGAGGCCGCAGGGCGCTTTCTCCCCGGCTCGATCCGGGCGTCGCTCCGTCTTCCTCGAGCCTTTTGCGCGGCTCGACCTGCTCCTCCTACTCCTCCTCCTGCTCCGGCTCCTCTTCCTGCACAAAGAACAATATCCGTCAGGACCAAAGTAATGGTCATAATCCTACACCACTATGCCATGCCCCCAACAACCTCGCCACTACTTGTCTCCTCATCCTCATCCTCCTCCGAGGGGGACTCCTCCTCGGGGAGGTTGGCCTGCCTTTGCCACGACCGGCGTTGCTCACGTTCCTCTTTCTCTCGGGCCCTTCTACCCTTATCCTTCTTGGTCTTATCCTTGTTCTTTTTGTCCTGCTCGGCCTGAAAGCGTCTCACCTGGGAGTCGTTCCGCTCCTCCTTCACCGGCGGCAGCGACTTCCGGTAAACGACGTTCCCCTGAGGAACGAGAGGCATGGTCAGAAAACGGGCAAAAGGGGACGAACAAGACAAACAAGGGGGCATTGACAGAAAAGAGATGTCGTACCAGCTGGATGTGGCCCTGGTCCGGCACCATGGGGACGCTGGCGACGTTCTCCACCTCGAACGCACCGGCAAAGGAGGCACGCACTCGGCGGACCACCCTCTCGAGGGGCAGTTCGTCCCCCATGAGGCGGCACCCCATGAGGTCCGCCCCCGGGTGCATCTTATCGAGGAGTAGTGGGCGGACCATCAGCGGTACGACTCGCCGCTGATGAAACGTCGACGCCACGATGGCCGCCGTAAGCCCCGCTTTCTTCAGACGGGCAATCGCCTTAAATAGGTGGTCGAGACGCTTCTGCTTCTTCTGCTCGACGCCGTACCTCCAGTGGCCGGGCCTCGAGTCGATTGTCCTCCCGGTGTAGGCGGGGAATAGGCCGGCGTCGTTTCTCAGATAGAACCACCCGGAGTGCCATCCTGAGTGACTCGACGTGAGCTTGGCCGGGATCCAGTACTCCGCCCTCTTGAGGGAGATGCTGCAGCACCCAACCCTGACCATCCTGCGGCTACCGCTCCCGGCCGAAGCGTGGAACAGGTCCGCCTCGAACAGGTGGAGCCACAGCTCCCAATGCGGATCCATCCCCAGGTATCCTTCGCACACGGCGGTGAAGACCGCCGCGTGGCAGATGCCATTGGGGGAGAGGTGTTGGAGCTCCACGTCGTAGTGGTGGAGGATCCCGCGTAGAAGACGGTTGGGGGGATCCCAGCCCCGCCTGGTGGAAAGCTTCAAAGCTGACCACGTAACCTTGCGGCGGGTTGTGCTCATGATCCTCCCTCGGCGGCACTATCCACTCCGGCCGGTCCGCGGAGGTGATAGGCCGGAGAAGGCCGCTCTCCACCAAATCTCCCAAACGCCCCACGGTCGCCGACGATGGAAGCCAGGCGTCAGGGCTGCGCAAGCTGTAGCTGGCCATGCGAGCAGGGAAGCGGATGCGCTCGGATGCGGGGGTGGAAGATATGTTCCCAATCTCTCCTCTCCCTACTCTTGCGCGCGTAGAGATCCGGCTCGGTGGGCGACGAAGGCAATGGCGAAAGGGGAAGGAGGCAAGGGAGGCAATGGCAAGCGTGCGGAAGCCAAACCCCCGTCCCCGTATTTATAACCAAAAGCCCAACGGGCGGATCCGACGAAAAGGTAGGTAAGTCTCCGCACTTAATGCGCCTACCTACCGCCCCCACGTATTCCATAAAATAAGGCGCACTCGTCGCGTCATCGGGCTCCGCGCCGCACTCCACGCCGCACCCTACGCTTGCTACGGCTGAGTCGAACGAACATCCCCTAAAAAGGCGTGCCTACGGCGGACAACGTGCAACAATGGGCGTTATCTTCGGAGGTAAACAACGGACGTCGACTTGTCCGTCAAAATCTCGAGGGAGCGAAGGTTGGCCCTCGAACAGGGTTCGACAGCCGTCCTCGAGTACCTGAGGTCAGGGAGGACCCAGGGTTATGGACTCTGGTCCACCCCAAATCTCGAGGGGGCGAAGGCTGGCCCCATGAACGGGGTTCGACAGCCGCCCTCGAGTACCCGAGTCAGGGATGACCCAGGGGGAGCCATCACGAGGCCCAGCTCGAGAACGAACTCTCGAGACTCCCCTGGGACATATCCGATGCATAACCAGGGAATACCCAAAGATCCCTACGACGGGAGGCATCGAGCCACCGACTCTCATCGAACGGAGTTGACACCTAGGTAATCCACACGGTTTTGCTTAATGAGAACGCCTCAGGGCTTCTATCGGCCCCTGTCGAATGGGGCATGAGTTCTCACTTGGATACCCCCGTTACCAGCTCACAGAGGACTTCGAGGCTCGTCCGAACGAGGATAGCACGATGCTCTTCGCCCCACAATCCGAGCCCAAGGATCCGTGGGAAGGACGCTATGAGGTAGCAAAAGCCCAGCCGCACGAGGCTCGGGGCTAGACTACGCACGACACCCCTCGACGAAAGAGGGTCAAAAACACAACGGACGTCGACCCGTTCGTCAAAATCTCGGGGGTCAATGGCTGGTCTGCCGACCACCCCCTCGAACGATCCTTCCCATGGAAGTAAAACGGACTTCGCTCCACCCTCAAATCTTGAGGGAGCGAAGGCTGGCCCTCGAACAGGGTTCGACAGCCGCCCTCGAGTACCCCGAGGTCAGGGAGGACCCAGGGTAAAACGGACTCCGGTCCACCCCCAAATCTCGGGGGGGCAAAGGCTGGCCCCACGAACGGGGTTCGACAGCCGCCCTCGAGTACCCGAGTCAGGGATGACCCAGGGGGAGCCAGTACGAAGCCCAGCTCGAGAACGAACTCTCGAGACCCCCCGGGACATATCCGAGGCATAACCACGGAATACCCAAGGATCCCTTCGACGGGAGGCATCGAGCCACCAACTCTCATCGAACATAGTTGGCACCTAGGTAATCCACACGGTTTGTTTAATGAGGACGCCTCAGGGCTTCTGTCGACCCCTGTCGAAGGGGGCACGAGTTCTCACTTGGATATCCCCGTTACCAGCTCACAGAGGACTTCGAGGCTCGTCCAAACGAGGATAGCACGATGTTCTTCGCCCCACAATCTGAGCGCAAGGATCCGTGGGAAGGACGCTATGAGGTAGTGAGGGCCCAGCCACACGAGGCTCGAGGGCTAGACTACGCACGACACCCCTCGACGAAAGAGGGTCGAAAACACCCTTAGCCTGGCAGGCAGAGCTGACCCCTCGATAGGGCACTATGACTCCAGTTAATATTAACCCCCTTGATAAAACACACCTCAAAGCCCCCAGAGGAGTTCCTAATCACTCCTCTGGGGCCTCGGGGCTACCCCTGCGGGGTGTGCTCGCGCGCACCCCGCGGAGAATCGAACCTCTTACTAACTCTGCAGATCAATGGCAAAAGCCCCTATGCGAATTCTTCTTATCCGCATAGAGGCTCGGGGGCTACTGTCGGGTACAAAGGTAAGGGGTACCCTAACCTGCGATAATCTAATGCTTAACATAGCAATCATTTTTGAGACAGAATCCGATCAGCCGTCCAATCAGTGGGAGAAGGTCCATCAAACGAAGGCTTACCTCACCAACAACAGTGACCAGTCGTGGGCCGGCCCATTACTGGAAAAACAGTAGGCAGGACACCCCTCCGCCTCGACCTCGACTGACGGACAGGGGTCGAAGGAACGACCCCTCCGCCTCGACCTCGATTGACGGACAGGGGTCAAACGAACGACCCCTCCGCCTTGACCTCCACTGACGGATAGGGGTCGAACGAACGACCCCTCCGCTCTCCGCCTCGACCTCAACTGACGGACAGGGGTCGAACGAACGACCCCTCTGCCTTGACCTCAACCCCTCGAATGACAGACAGGGGGTCGATCGAACGACCCGCGCAGCAGGCTAGATTAGCTTACCTACTCCCAGTATGGGTAAGGAGAATCCAATGCGCCTACCTGCTCCCGCCTAACGACATGGACAACCCTCTGCCACGGTCAAATCTATCAACTCGTCGCCCATATCCGGACTCTCCGACGATCGTACGGCCACTGTGGCCACGCCTGGAGTACGGAGGCCAAAGGCACCCCCTCGAATATTGAATGGGGCAGCCCTCGACCGTGTTTCTAGGGATGTGTCGGGGTCACGTAGGCCTAGATGCCCCTCGACCCAGGGGCTCGACCGTCACCTCCAACCACTCCGGCATGGCTCCCGTCCAGTCCGTTCCGCATCGGCTGTGGAGCTCGTACCCATCTACAGAAAGCCAACCGTACTGCGCCATGCTGTACGGCGGTGTCCAGTCTGCTAGTGCCATGCCCTAAAACACCGGAAGGACGGGGAGGCCACACTGCTACAGCGGTCGACATTCCACCGCAAGCATGGCGCCATGGACACACCTCCCATGTCGCTACAGTATAGGACCCCTGTGCTCCCGTGCCTCCCCTTGGTCTATAAAAGGGGACGCTGGGATAGTGGAAGGAAGAAAAAGGGGAATCAGAACTCCACCTCCAAGCCGAGCAGCGGGTCAGATCTTCAGACATCTGCTCACACTCGCAACACTACTCCTTGCCTGCTTGATCAACATCCCAAGCAACCAAGCAACTCTCCTAGGATAGCTCTGCTAGTCCTAGGCCTCAGTTCATCCTGAGCACCCCCGTGTAAACCTACTTGTACCCCCCGTACGAGCACTTCGGTGCAAGATAATACAATTCATCCTCCCCCGCTGGACGTAGGACCTTCTTTGTCCGAACCAGGATAAATCTTGTGTTCTTCTTGCATCACATCTAGGAGAGGGAGCACGCAATATACAAATTTACTAGTTGTGGTCTTGACCCCCTGGGTCATAACACCGACAACTATGGTCTTCGGTTGATGGTTTCTCCGGCTGATGTTGTTTTTACTATTGTATGTATGTATACCATAACTGATAAGTTTGGCTAATAAATTTAAGAGAACAAGACACACAATACGAGTCTAATTCAAAAACGTGTTGGAATAAATTACACTGTCGTTGAATAAATCTTTGACTTGTGTAATAAGTTGTATGATCCGTTGTAACACTCGGGGGCACGTATCGCTCCACTCTTGTTTAATAAGGCCGGCGAATTTTAGGTTAAGGTGGGCTCCTATCGTATCCGTTTGGGTCCAGTCCAACTCCAGTCCGGTCCGGTCCAACGCCGCATGCACAACACCGAGCCCGCTAAACCCGCTCACGCACTCGCGCCCGTGTCCCGCCGGACTTCCCCCCCGCCGCATCACTCACCGGCGGCGGCGGCGGGTTTCTCCGTCCGCCGCCCTGCTCCGCCATCCATCCATGTGGAAGCGCCTGCTGGAGACCACAAAGCAGGCCGTCTCCTCCAAGCAGGCCATCCCCGCCGCCGCAGCCGTCGCCCCCAAGCCCGCGACCCCCGTCGCCACCACCCCCTCGGCATCGAAGCGTGGCGCCCCCGTCGCTGCGCCGAAGCTAACAACCCTGAAGAGTCCCCCCTACAGGCGCCGCGCCACCGCCGGCCCAGAGACCTCCGTCACGAAGGCCTCGCTCCTGCGGCTCAAGCAGGCCGCGGCCTCGAAGAAGACCAACTTGCCGTCCTCCCTCCCCCTAGGCTACGCTCACGCCCTAGGTAATAAGCAGTGCGGGAACTACCACCTTCGTCCTCTCTTCTCATGCACAGTAGCTTCTACCTTCACTCTCAACCCTTCTCTCTTCCGCGCAGATGAGGATGACCCCCCTCAAGCTCTCACCGATGCGCTCATGTCCGTCCTAGAAGGTACCATTGTACTTTAATATGCCCCTGACCTGAAACAATTTCACCTATAACTGACTGTGCCTGTAACTGATATTATCCGTTCTATGCTTAGCACCTGATGACGAGGCGGAATGTGCGACATCCCCAGAAGCGCCGGCGGAGGACTCTGAAGATGATGGGGAGGTTGCCACGGGCAATAAGATATTGGACTTTGAGTGGTTCCAGACCCAGCCATCGAGGGACCCGATGCTGCATTGGAGGAGGGAGGTGGCTAGGGAGAAGAAGAAACATTACATATTCAAGAATGTTGAGACCCGCCGCTACACAAAGCTGATGCAGATGTGTGCTAATAAGCTTGGCACGGAGTCGACGTTAGAGTTTTTTGGAAAGCTGGGGCGGCAAACAGGGGTCAAGGAGTTCAATTCGATGATTAAGCTTTGTCTAGACAAGGCAAAGGCTTGCAGGGATATTGACTCTGCTGTGGAGTATATCTATAGGGGGTACCGCCTTTTGGAGACCATGAAAGATAGAGGGCTCAAGATTGAGAAAGATATTTATGGTCCATTCCTCTTGTATCTTATCGATGTCGGGATGTTTGAGGAATTCGAGATGTTCAGAGCATTCTTTAAGGAAGCAAATCCGAAGTCCTTCTCTAGAATAGCTTATTATGAGATGTTGCTTTGCATTAGACTTGAAGATGAAGAAAAAATTCAAGAACTTTGTCAGTCTGTTGAAGACTACAATGAGGAAGCTCACTATGACCTAGCAGGTAATAACCGAAAATCATTGCCAGATTCTTTTTTTTCCCTCTTTCTCGTTCATTGTAATTTGGAAGTTTTGTTTCACATTTTATAATTTGATCAACCTTGCATACTGACAGATGGTTCTCGTAATAGTGCCCTCAATTGAATGCGTCTGTTTTGCAGAGAGTTATATGCTGGCCTTTGCTGAAAGTGGCAGAAAGGAAGATCTGGTTGGCTTGTTGGATTTGCTTGATCTATCTAAAGTTTCAGGATCAAAGTACATATCTAATATATTCAAATCATTGGGTAGGCTAGAACTAGAGAACTATGCGGAGAAACTTCTTCAGGGGATGATGTCAAAAGGTAATAAATTGCGTGCAAGTTCTCCATATTTAGTTCATATTTCTTTGTATGTCAATAAGATGGACGCCAGTAAAATTTTATTAGCAGAAAATCTTTTCACTGAAGTGGTATTTTTTTACCAGTAAATACTGCTGCCTTTTCTTTTCCTTCATCCCTTTTGTGGTTTACCTAAAGACTGTTTTGGTTTCTTGTTTGAGAATCTTCTATCTGCTAATTTATGGATTTGTTGTTGCAGGATGTGCTAATCACAACATTTCATTCTTGATTTTGGACTATACTGCAAATATACCGAATATAATGGTGAGGAATCTTTTATGATGATAATATTCATTGCTTGTAATATAAAAGGATTTTTAAATGCAATTCGTTGCATCGGAATGAACTACTAATTTGCTATATCATCATAATTTAGCAATAACTTTACAAAGTAAAAATGGTATTGATTTTTCATTTTCACTATACGTAAAAAGAAGCATGCTAAACTTTCAAGTTTAAATCTCTTATCTGTGGAGTACATTGCATCGGGAGTAAATACTGAGTAGTAGTAGAAATTGTTCAAAAGATCAGTCAAACCATTTTTTATTTAGATAGAAGGATGACATTTGTCATCGTGGTCCATGGATGGCTACCAGACCTTATATCGCTATCTTGTCAACTGACCATAGGCTTTGTGGGTCCTTGAGGTATCCTTATTTTTTATCTTTTTGAAGCGATACACGTATTTTTTTTTTGTTATACTCCCTCCGTCCCTAAATAAATCAGTTAATAGAGTTGCCTTAAGTCAAGCTTTTCTAACTTTGACTGAATCTACAGGAAAGAGTGCAAAGATTTATGAGATCAAATTAGTATCATTATATACACCATAAACTATATTTTCATAATGTGCTCATTTAGTTTCACAAGTATTTATATATTTTTTATATAAATTTGGTCAAACAAAAAAAAGTTTGACTTAAGACAACTCTAGGAATTGATTTATTTAGAGATGGAGGGAGTACTATGTTATTAATTGTTTTCTTTTCATAGTTATTACATCAGAACTTCCTTGCAAAAAATATTTTCTTCCCCTCTTTCTTATTTTTCCTCAATGCAAAGAACCTGTCCATATTTGAAGAAAATTGTAGGAGGATTTCAAGTTAAGAAAAACCCTTGTATCTAAACTTTGTTTCTACCCACCTTTTGGTAACCTTTCTTCTTTAAGGTTGAAGACATGCTAGTGTCATTTCATAAATGGCATGAGAAGTTTGAGGTTGTACCCTCTATTGCTGCATATGACAAGATCATCTCTATCTGTTGCGATTCATCAAAGGTAATGCTGCAAGTATTTACAGCTTTTTCGTTATCTGAGTTGAATGAATGATATGATATACTGTAACCTTATCTATCAATCTTTATCATATAGCGGCAGTTGCTAAACTACTACTGCCATCTGTCCCCAGGCATACAAGTGTTGCTTCTATGTTAGTCATGCCCATTAATTCTTATATTAATATTACCATTGCATTTTTGCCTTCTGCTGGCTTGTGTATCACTGAAACAACTTTATGATTCGAAAATATGTTGCATGGTCAATACATGTTTCACCTATTATTTCATTTGTCCATCTGCCCTATGTTTTATTTCGTAAATTTATTTGAATTGGGTGTTAGAGCTGCCACCACCATACTGAAGGCAATGTTTCTTCTTGCTTATTTGAATATGGATAATTTTTGTTTGGTTGCTTGGAGCCTTGAATGATCTGGTTCTAGTAACCAGGTGAGCTCAGAAAAGCATAAAGGTCGTACTACTGTAGTGTTGTGTCACATCCATATATTTATCCCACCTCAAACCGATATCATATAGATACATGTGTGGGTATGCTAAATTTTGAAATAAGCTTAGCTTTGGTGCTGAGTGCATGAATTCATTGTTACTTCCCAAAGTAATATTGTAACTAATTTAATATTTTTTTTGCAGATTGGGTTAGCTCTTGATGTAGCTGACCGCATGTGTAAATCCAGTTCCGATGTGTCAATTGAATCATTTCAGCCAATCATACATGCTTGTGAACAAAGATATGAACTTCACATGGTAAGGGCATAAGCTTGGAGGTATACCGAGGCACCGAGCAGGTTTCGTTACTTGTCAAGCCACTTATCAGGATATATTTTGGAGCCGTAGGTCAGAAAAACCTGTCATTTCGAGATGCATTGCTCTGTTGTAAATGATTGCATATACTAAGCATTTGTGAAGGTGTTTCAGAATATTTAAACAAGACACAACAAGCATAATCACCTATTTGACCACAAGTTTTTCTAGTGTGAACTCAGCCTAACCAAGTCAAAACACAAGTACTGCTACGTTTTCTCCATGCTGTTTAAGCAGAAATTTGGCTGTTAGTAACACTATGTCTATCACACGTTTATAGCAAACTGAAAGATATACATGTTAGGGAAAACCCTATTTTGTATTCCAAGGCCCAATGTCCTAGGTATATACAATTATACATTTACAAAGGTATGAAAAGTGCCCTGTTGAAAGAGTTCAGGATGAACAACTATTGGAAATCTGGCACGTAGCAATTACATTTTTTCAAAAAAGCATTCTTTTGTGTGATCAAATGATACATCTCGTCACGAGCTATAATCAACATTTGCTCCTATTTTGCAGGCCCGCCCCATATATGATTTGATACGCCATCACAATTTGAAATTAAAAAGCGAAACATTCAGAAGCATGATAAGTTTATTTGTAAAATTGAAGGATGTAAGTCATGATACTGGACACCTGTTATTTTTTGGCTTCATGTGAAGCTGTTGTTTATTGATCCTTGTTTCCAGTTTGAAGGTGCTTACAATATACTCACAGATGCTGAAGAATCTGGGGAGATATCAACCGTAAGCCTGTATAATGCTATAATGCTAGGATATTATAGGGAGGTAAATTCTTTGGTTCCCATTTCTTCCATTTTTTTATCCTGATGTTGCAAACAATAATGTATTTGTTCATAGTCTTGAATGTACAGTAGCCCTGAAATTGACCATTGCCTGCATATTTGTTCAGTTCTGCTGATATCCATGTTATCCATGCTTATTCAGTACAATGCATATAGATTATAGTTCTATGAAATGACACATGGTTGCCTTGCTTGTTCTGTATTTCTCAAATCTGTAACCCAAACACAAGTGTATAAAGATTCCATTAGTTATGCACCGCATTTTGTTTATCCATATAAAAAGTTCATCAAGTTGCCAATATTTATAAGAATGATATTTTGAAACGACTTCTCTCTTTTTTTAACCTCTTTTGGCTCTTCTCTATAACATTGAGTATGTATTTGTGCAGAAAAACTACAATGGAGCACAAATGGTCATGTCTCAAATGCAGATTGCTGGAGTAAAACCAGATTCTGAGACATTCAGTTATTTGATAGTGAATTGTGAGTCTGAAGAGAGCATTTCTAAGGTTTGCCACATACCAGCCATTTGTTATTGCCACTGTGTCTGTTTTATGGTGTGCGTGGAAAAGCACATGTTAAAAGGACTAAATCTAATCTAAGTACTGCCAGATCAATTCCTTCTGCTGATATCACCTAAGCATATCCCCAGTCAATCAGAATTTATTTTTGATTGGTGAAGTTTGTTTGATCTTGGATAAGTCTCCCTGCAGCACAACACATCTTCCACTAATATTACAATATTACCTATAGTTTCCTAGTGCAGTTTTTTTTTTTTGAATGAAAGGCAGGAACTCTGCTGCTCAATTAAGAAGAACAGAAGTTAGTTCAGTACAAACTACAAAGACATGACACACTTGCACACCCACACAACAGCCGGGCCGCTAGCACTTAGCAAGAAACACACAAACAGACCCCACCATGTGTCATTGTTGTCAAGATTTGACGCTTAAGCGGCAAAATAGCTTCGACTTCCCATGACGGACCTTAGCCAAAGCCATCAAGACACTGCCACCTGCACACAATTGGCACCACCAACATACCTAGAAAGAGACTACCACACGTCATCGTTGCTGGGTTTCGTTACGCTCCCAATGAAGCAGCTCTGACTCCACTGCAGCAGGCTCAACCCAGGAAAGTCAGCAGCCTGTCGAGAGCAAGAAACAACACCAAGGAGGCGTAGGCCTCGCCAATGCCATCACAGGTTGAGAGGAATCACACCAACAGAGTCGGCCTATGGTCACCGTGAAGCAAGAGGCAGCAGCACAAATGTAGAGGCCTCGTTGAACCCAAAAAGTTGCAACCGCAAGCCAAGGCTGATCTCCAAGAGCGACGTTTCCAAGGAGGGAACGGCACCAAGCACGACATCGTCACTCATCCACAAAAGTGAGCAGGGTTTTCTCCTGGAGAAGCCTGAGGAAAAGGAATCTCCTCAATGATGCCCTCATCAGCCCGAAGTCACAGCCTTTGTTGGTATCGACAAAGCGCTGGGCAAGGCTTTCACCTGAAGCACACCCACCCTCATAGTGCCAAGGCTACACAACTGCCCCCTCCACAGCCTCTTGTTGCAGCAGTCACTGGCTTCTGTGGCCTCAGTGCAGCCACTACCCACACTACTGTCCTGTCGTGTATACCCTGCAGGCTGCATCCACCGCCGGGACACGGCCTCAGGTCCCCTGACAGAGTTCTGGACCGTGGGGAGCCTGATCCGGCAATGGCTGCACTGGGTGAGGTCATGAGTGTTAAGTATGTCAAGATTCATAACAATGAGGTTCCAGCAGACCACCGCTGTCGGCCTGGATGCGCATGGCAGACACCAAAATTAGGAGGTAAACGAAGGAGAAAGGAGGAAAATGCCTCACCACTGTCGTCCTTGCAGAAGCATGGACCTCCGGGGTGGTAGATGGGAGTTTGGGCGGCGGCAGGTTGATGAGGGTGAAACGAGATGTTTGTAAATGCACCCCCATTGTAGTTTGACTGGAAATAGTGCCAAACTCATTTTGTAAATTCCTTTATATTTATTGTTTTCTAATGTGATTACTGCTCAATATTGAAACATTTACAGTACCATGACCAATTACGGCAAGATTTAATTCCAATGACCAGACATATATATGTGGCACTCATTGTTGCATACGCAAGACTTGGGAATTTTGATATGGCCAAGCAGGTAAATGGTGTTTACTGACGAGAATTTTCTTTAAATTCAGCTGCTTTCGTGCTTCAGTTCTCTGTTTTCTCGCATTTTCTCAGTATCATGGAATGAGGGCTATGATATTCTTTGTTACATTAGCTATGTTAAACCGTTGCCTCCTTAGGTTCTACTGGATAAGGAAATACCACGTAAGTTCCTCAGTGACATCAAGAGCGCACTCGTAGGAGCGCTGGCATCAAATGGGCAAGTGTTGGATGCACTTCGCT
This sequence comes from Microstegium vimineum, assembly GCA_022036555.1. NCBI lineage: Eukaryota > Viridiplantae > Streptophyta > Magnoliopsida > Poales > Poaceae > Microstegium > Microstegium vimineum. The sequence continues at coordinate 2,691,516 of CM039122.1, read as the reverse complement.
TGCATGATGAGATAAAGCAATCCGGAGGCTCTCTAGAGCCAAAGGCTACCATTGCCTTGATTGTGAGTAAATCCGCGAACCATCTTTCCCGTTGGAATGAGAAAATCTGCATAGTAGTTTAGAATTATTTGCTGTCTCCAATTCTTATAGAATTTTGTTTTCTTCTTCAGGAGCATATTCGAACAGAAGGTGAACTGGATAGAATGCATCAACTTCTGGATGGGCTGAATGACTCAAACAGCTGGTTTGAGGGGTGTGGCAGAGTACTTTTATATTGTGTTCATCACAACTATCCTGAGTATGATTGTCGATTTTTTATGCAGTTGCCTTATTACACTATTTAGTCAAACCCTCAAACTTGCTACGATTGTTTTATTTGCTGTCTTTTTTTTTTTTGGCCAGTGTTGCAATTGATCTACTTAAGCAGCTCAAGGAGAAAGATGAGATGAGTATATATATGGTTGTTGATCAGGTATTCTTTTTTTGACATTGATCTTGTTGGGCATCAGGATACCTAAATGGCCTTCCTATTTCTGCAGTTTGATCAAAATCACCTGCGTACTTTATCTAACACATAAACCTGATCTCGTGGAAGTGTGCAATGTCTACCTTTAGTTTGTTGCAGAGTTATTGTGTATATATAATGATTGAGGATATCCATAAACAAATTTGCATACACAATAATTCACTTCTTTGCATAGATCTGTATCTTATTTTGCCTAATTCACACAATAGATATCGAGATCAACAAAAGATATCATGTTGTTTAATTGATCAGTATTGAACTATGTTATGTACTTTTCGAATTGCTCATCATTTTATTTTCATTGCGTTGAAAGTACATTCCCTTCTGTGTTCCCCTTTCTATTTGGTATATGTTTGTTTACAATGAAATATGCTTCAGTTTTACCCTTTTTTTTTTGTTTGGTGAGCATTTCGTGACTGTTTGATGTGATCTCTCTTGTTTACTGTTCTGTTAGTTTGGAGAAGTGATTTCATTTGAACTGCGTTGACACTATGTGTGATACTCATTTTTTATGTTTTAGTGAACAATCTAATTTTGCTACTGTGTTTGTTGGTAATGCAGATCCCTGTGAATTATTTCCTAAAGGGTGTATTAAACGTTCTGAAACATATTTCCCTTCTTTTGGTTTATGTAATTGTAGCTTCACTTGATTGATTGAACATTTTTTAAGGTTTTTTGCCAAATATGTGACATGGAGATCACAAATTTGGATATTGGAATGGCGTTTCTTGATGCTGTCAAAGAGCTTGGACTTAATGTTTCTCGGACAAGCCTTGATTTTCTTCTCAGCGCATCTGTAAAAGCAAAGAATTTGCGACGTGCCCAACAGATCTGGTCAGAATATGAATCGGCTGGTCTTCCGCACAATGTGCTGACTTCCTTGAGGTTTAATTCTTTGACATGAGCCAATAATTACTAAAGCATTTTCTGCATAATGCTACATTATGTGATATTTATTACATTTATGCCTCTTCAGGATGTATCAAGCTTTTCTTTCATCTGGGGGACGTAAGGCAGCTAAGAAGTTGCTGAAAACGATACCAAAGGAAGATGACCATGTGCGCTACATAATAGATGCTTGTCATTCAACATACTACAGTGAGGACTTCAAGCCTTCTGCTACAGTTAGGTTAAGTTCCAAAAAAAGAGCTAGGTCAAAACAAAAGACTACTAATAAGGGGTAAGAGGTCTATTTACTTTTACCACATTTGTTACAGTGAAATACTGAAATGAGATGAAATCGATTCTTTTGTTCTGGGAAATCTGCTCTTGTTAGCCTCCATTGCTTTGGACCCTAGAGACTAGGGTGATCATTGATAGCATTGGACCATATCTTAAGCAATTGGTGGAGCAATGGAGATTTTCTGATTGTATTTGTGTGCATATCATGGCCAATATGAAGCCTTCAGATAGGCTAAAGGACAAGAGACTTTTAAACTGTAGCCAGACAGACAAAGACTGCCCTTCATAACCGGCTTCTCTTAACAAGTCCTTTTATAGTCGCTCAAAATTATTTGCACCGTGTGAAGTTGCTACATATATTACTGTTTCTACCCTTGAAACAAGCAATCATACATACAAGGGTTGAAAAAGATCATGAGACCACTAGCCATATTTGAGGCCCCTTTGGTGTGACCACAGGCCACCATTCCTGGCAGACCCACTTGGCTTAATGGCCTTAGCCTTGTCATAGTGCTGTCCATGTGACCAAAGCCTTAGCCTTGTCATAGTGCTGTCCATGTGACCATAGGAGTTTGGTCACGGTGAAACAAGGTAGCATTGCCCCACGAGGACCCTGTGCATCACCTACCAAGAAAAAGATCTGCTGATGAGTTCTATTTCTGGGAGCGGCGAATTAGTCGGAGGAAGGATGGTTTGTGGATATCATTGCATGCAACTGGAAGATAATATGTGGCTGCAAATGAAATGCATGTACATTGCATCATGGCTGCCTGCCTGGTGTCCAGTTCCTGTCACCAATGGGGCTGGACACTAACATTACCTTAAAACGTGCATATGTATCTGGATAGTGCAAACTTAAAGAGGAAGAAAACAGCATTGCATTTCCCCGCCTCCTTTTTTCGCTGTTTCTTTTCATACCCTGCTGGTACCTTGTATGATTCTGATAGAAACCTGACATAGCAATGTTTAAGAAAATTGTGCACTGGCCCTGGAGACAGCTAGGAAAGGAACACTCACACTTGCACTCTAGATATAAGGTGAATGGTCCAAACAAATTCAGGGTCTGTGATGATATGCTCTATGGATGTTGCACACATACACTGTGTCATGTGTGTACTTGAAGATACGAATTGAAAAGTTATGCAGGTTCAGATATGCCGAGAAGAAGCGGCTCGTTCGTCTCCCCAGATGAAAGAATCAGGAACCAGCAGGCTTCAGATACACGACAGTTTGGCATATTTGTATTCCTGGTCTTCTCCCAAAGGTTTATTTTATTTCTCTGCACCCCTTTATTTCCTTTACAGAAATGCTTGCACTTTGAAACAATAATGTTTTGGACCAGTGATGGATTGGATATGTGTATCATGTACGGTATCCATGGAACAGAGCAGGTTGGAACTAGTTAGGCCGTCGTGTCAATCCTGCTCTGATGTTCAATATATATACATCCAAAACTTTAGCCTCGTAACGGAGTTACGTCCCTTTTTTTTTCTTTTTTTTTTATAATTTTGGGCTCCTTTTGTTTGCTGAAACACTTTAAGGATGCTCAACAATGCGCAAAGCACTTTACATATAACAGGGACATGCTTAGAGTTTACATACACCTGATGTCCAGAATTAACTTAGAATAATATATGGTTTGTTGTTCTCTTCTACCTCTGTCCTAGATTATATATAATAAGTCATTTCTAAACTTTTTTGGAGAGTCAAGGCATTTCAAATTTGACTAAAATTATATAGAGAATATAATATCAAATAGGTATAATATGAGAATACTTATTTAGGTATCATATATTTTATTTCTAATAATATAAATTTGGTCGAGTTGCTTTAACTCTCCAAGAATTAAAGTTAGAACGATTTCTAGTTTCGGACAGAGAGAGTATGTACTGAAATTTATGTTTTTGGGCTATATATATGCGTTGAGGTTTTAGAGATCTTGTTGATGTTGTATGATAAGCTGAAGGCGAGTGTGAGAGAAAACCGCTTTGGTTGTACGGTTGTCTGGTATGTGTTAGGTGCAAAACCAGCACCCAGGATTGAAGAGAAGCATGCATGCATGCCACCAAGTCCAAGTGTGCATGAGCAGCAGCAGCGCAGCTTGCTTGCCCACTGACCTGTAGACATGCGGCGTGCATTGCCAACACGCCGATATCGATCGATGAACGACGATATAGTGCCAAGCCACTCCACTCTCCCAAACTAAAGGTGGGCAAAAACACACCTTTCTTTCTTTCTTTCTCACCCCTCTTGAATCTTTGGGAGAGATTCCACTTTTGCCATGTGGTTGGTTGGGGTTGAACCCCCACAAACCATGCATGCATGCATGACCCCACCCCCCCATAGGCCATAGGCATAGCATATGCATGCATGGATGTGTGTGTGTGTGTGGGTATTCTCCATGACTACGAAGCAGCAGCAAAGTTGGCGGTGACAAGCTAAGAGATGTGGCCTGTGGGCTGTGGGGGTCTGGATCAAAAGTAGCTATCGGCACACATTCTCACTCATCATCTCCTTTTTTGACCGCTCTTGTTGGAAACTAAAAAAAACAGTTTTTTTACAAGGAAAAAAAACAGTTAGCTTCAGGCGTGACCGCATGAGTTCATTTTTGTTTTGTTCTCCCTCGTTCCTGCATGGCCTCTCTCATGCATGCAGGCTTTGAGAACCATATATACATTTTTCAGAGCATCATGCATAGACTGTTCATATATATAGCTAGCAGATGTGTAGGTTAGTTGATCTGTCTATTTCTAGCAATCGAACTAATCTTAGATTCTTTTTCGACCATCCAAAACCGTTCAAATTTGACCATCTAGTTACACAACCAAAATTCATGCTAGAGATGGTATTGGGAGCTGCTAGAGATATATGCATGCTCTTAGCACAGCTCATTTGAAAGTGTAGTAGCTAGGCATGGAGAGAGCAAGCATCCTGCATCCATCCATCCATACTAGTAGTGCTGCTGCATGCATGCTTAGTGCTTGCTCAAACAAAGGGCAGCAGATAGGAGATATCATTCATGCATGGAGTTGTCATGTCCAAGATCCCTCAGCTGCAGAAGCACCACCCCCACCTCCATGGCTCCATCATCCACTCCAGATCCAGGGGGTCCAGCAGCCACAGGAGACTAGAGGCACACAGCCACACATTGCAGTTGCAGGAGGGCATATGCATGCATGCAACGACAAAAAACGAGAGTACAGCTAGCTAGGTTGGTGGGTAGCAAAGGCCGGCGCTGCTGCTGGATCTCTCTCGTCGTCTCATCCCCACAGCCGGCCGGCCAGCCTTTGCTTGTGCTGCCTCGCCTTGCGTACTAAAAGGAGCGCATTTGCTTGCATTGGTTTGCTAGCCACATCCGATCGATCCATCCATCAATCACAGGCATATATGCATATATACGCTGTCTACTATCGTCGATGCTGTTTGGACGGACGACGACGGCGACTGCTGTGCTAGGTGCTGGCCGATCGACGAAGCTAGCTGCTAGTATGCTCCCTGCTATAAAAACTTTATCAAGGAGTTCACGGCGTAATGACAAAAGTTATTGGTTGGGGACTCCGATCCAGTGTTTAAATCTTAGGTGTCACACTTTATTCTGAATTTATTTCAGGATTTTCTTCAAGATTTGCCGGCTCAATCCTTCGAAAATGCTCATAGAGGTAGAGTTTGTATAGGTGTTGAATGCTTGCGGTAGCTAGAGGTCTCATGCATGCACATGAGATCGACGAGCTAGGCCGCCGGCCGGTAGCCTAGCTGAGCTAGTGGTGTCAATCACCACATCACTAGCTAGCTAAGGATAGCAGATCGTCAACTATATAGCTCGCTCGTTCGTTGCTCCAGTGGTCCGCCACATCATATCTCTACACTTATGTATCCGGTCCATGCATCCATTATCCTAAAATCTCTACACTCATATCTCTACACATTTCTCTTGGTTGAGTTTCATAGCCTTGGTACCTTTTTATAGAATATAATGGAAAAGTTATTGCTTCAAACCTCTTCAACAAGATGCATCAATCCACCAAATTACAAACCAAGAAGCAAACAAAAGAGACTTTAACATTATTTGATCGATACAAAATCTAAAATGTCATCCATGGGAAGCAAAGAAGAACTGCATTGCTTTGGTCTCTATAAGTTGTCAAGCCAAAATTAACCAATCTTTATGGTCATTACTATGCTGCAACAGAGCCCAATATCCTGAAAAGTAAATGCAAAAAGCAAATTGTGTTTGGCCATTGTTGAACACAAAATCATCCCTGCTAAGCCAAATTGACCAGCAAACTGCTGCAGCTCCTATCAATAACAAAGATATAAGATTCTAGCCCCCTTGTTTACACCTAGAATTAAATAAATTATTTGTGCTCTTTGAAGGTTTAGTTCCTATGTACACAATGGCATAGAATTTATAGGGAAACAAAATTTAGATTAATTAGCATGAAATCTAACTTTTGCCCCCCCCCCACCCCACCCCAGATTCCATGCCCTCGTCACCAGCTTTGTCTATACGTGGCATGCTATTTAATAACATTGAAAGGTCTCGTAAAACTTATACTCAGAATGACCTTATAGATCGCTAGTTGGACATCTCCAAGAGTTTGCCAAATTCTACTTGACAAATTATGTGATTTGCCAACTCCTAAAACAATATGCCAAGTAAAAAAAGAGGCTCTCTCTCCAAGAACTTGCTATTTTAGACTTGACAAATTAAAAAAAACACACAAGTTTATTCTTAAATATCATAGATAAATACAACAGTAAAATTATTCTACTAAAAACTACCATATTATTATTCCTCTACTAATGAGGATTCCAAAAAGTCTTTATTTGCTATTTTACAATTTTTCTATGAATTACTCCAAATTTTCAGCCATTTAAATGTATATAAAATTATGAACAAAAAAGAAAAAAGAAAAAACGGCTTTGCATCGGGAACCCTGAACTTCTCAGAAATCAAATAAGTCTATATCTATAAACTCTTCTCTCTCGCACTTTTATAAAGTGAACACGATAAAGCGTTTATGTCTACTAGAGTCCTTCCACATCAATCTCCCAATGGATATGAAGTCGTATACGCGCACGCATATATGCGCGTCGCGAGGAAAGATTTGTCAAGTTTCTATTTTTACCAAGTTAGGATACCAAACTGTTGGAAGATGTTTTTTTTTATGTTTTACCAAAATTTTATAGATGTCAAGTTAATTTGGTAAACTCTTGGTGATGCTCAACTTCATTCCTTATGCATGTGCACATATATAATGCCGTGAATGGGCTTCCCTTTCTCGCAGCATGCATGACACGGTTTTGCTTATATGATGTCCTAATTAATTCCATGAAAATTATTCATTGGGCTTGTCCTTATATCCATGAAAATGATTCATTGGGCTTGTCCTTATAATCCAGCACCACGACAAAATGTATGGTTTCATGATTTGATCCATTCTATCCTGCTAGGAGCAGGAGAGACAGGTAGGACGAAAATATCCAGAAACTAAAGAGTGGTGCAGATTACTGGGCCGTACACCGTACGTCCGTACAAAGAGCAATGCATGAAAAAAGCAGATGTACTTTTAATTTTGGATTAAGTCAAAGTTACTTAGCTTTGTCTTCCTTTATTTTAAACTATAATATATTTTTAAGTTTTTTTAGAAATGGAGGTTTTATTATGCACTTAAATATATATAATATGTCTTGTAAAAACAATATAGCTATATATAAAAGACAAAACGTCTTAGTTTGGAAAGGAGGAAGTACAAAATTTAATGTTAAAGTCTGTGATTCTAAATAGGCATATTAGCTAGAAAATATATTTTAGTAGGGGAGTTAATTAATATAACTATTTGGTATCATAAATAGCATTAGTTGTTTTATATATTTGTTTAATTAAAGTTGAGATGTATGGACATGGTTGAAATGTGCTACTCGTAGAACTGTATTTTTGTGAACAGTATATCCGAAAGGAGCTGTGCAGATATTCCATGCACAGCAGCACCGTCCATCATCACTCAATCTGTCACTCATCCTGTTTCCTGTCAGAGATCGCACAGCGGTGGCTCAGCCGGGCCGGCCAGGGTGCACTCCTCCAATAACTAGCAACACAACTGGGCGCGGTTGCAAGGCGCATGCTGCTTGCTGCATGCATGCAAAGCCAAGCAGCAAGAGACTCGTGGACCAAATTGACCCATCTCATCATCGGCCACCATTGACCATTTGCATTTTGAGCTACCAGCTCCAACAGATGCTCCACTTGCACTTGCATTGCATATGTAGCTGCTCTGGTAATGGTAATGACCAGAGCCGTGGAACATTCGAGAAACATATACACAGCACACAACGGCTACTACTTGCTGCATGTGCCTAGAGATATTCTCGATGTGTTTGGTTGGAGGAACAAGCTAACGGCTTTACTACGCCAATAAGTTTATGAATAAGACTGTTTTTTTGGCTCCCCATTCAAAAAGATATAACTTATTATATAAGCATATACAAAAACAATGTATTTATAGATGTGTTTGGTTGGTGGAGCAAGCCTCATGTCCTGTTTGGCTGATCATTTCAGTGACAAATAAATTGATTGGTGCTATTTTTAATTATTTTATTGTGAGAAGAAAAAAAACTATTTTAGTAACTGGTAAGACAAGCGAACACGACGGCTATATTTTCCAACCTGAACTTCTAATTTTGCTCCGATCTTATTTCGATGACATGTACCTCATCTGTATCACATGAAACAAAATGGTGTCGCTGGCTGCCTCCGCCTCACCCCGACACCTCATTTTTGAGGAAACGGGAGGGGCAGAAAAGCCCCTACTGAAGAGTTTTATTGAAATAAAACCAGAGGAATACAACAAGGAAAAAGTTCAAGAAACAAAGAAAGAAACAAAGAAAATGAAGAAAATTACACAGCTTGTTGTAACCATGATTCAATTCTAGGAAAGTATTTCTTCTTGGCTCTCTATCGGAGCTGACCAAAGTGATGTTTGAAAAAGTCCAAACACCGGAAGCAATTAGTTGGGATCCCTATGAAAATAACATCATTTCTCACTTTTCATATACTCCAACTCATGATGATGATAATTTCCATATAGAATCTGACATTTCTGTTGTTTGAAGCTAACTAGTCTCTCAATAGCATCTGGCGAACTGATCAAAGAAAGCCCAATCAAGCTCCAACAGTTTTTAGAGAATTCATAGTCTAAGAAAAGATGGTCCACAGTCTCTTCCAAGTTAAGGTTACAAAGAACACAGCTAAAAGAAGGAAGATGCATATGCTTTATTTTTAGAATGTTTCTGGTACTAAGCTTGTCTTTGGTTAGGAGCCAAAAGAACACCTTGTGATTTTGCTGACAGGAGGATTTCCATATCCATTTGAAGATTGGGTGAGCATTAGAGCTGCCAAGCAGGTGCTGGTAGGCTTTCTTCGAAGAGAATGTCGCATTTCCCCAAATGTAAGTCGAGACATCCCTTCCATTGACTATGGATTGGGCTTGCAGGATCTCCTCAACAAGCTGAAATTGAGCAAAAGCTTCCACAGACAGGGGGGAGATTAAAGAGATTGGAGGAAATATTGCTAGCCATAGCATTTCTGAACGAAATATATGATCTTTTTTTTAAAGGAGAACAACTCGGGATATGTTAATTTCAAAGGAGGCCCAGTCTAGCAGTCATCCCAGAGCGTACAGGACAGCCCGTCGCCAGTAATGACTGAAGCCATACCTTTGAATTTATCCAACAATTTCAACATATCTCTCCACCAGAAGGATCCTTTCATGGTATAATTAGGTAACCTGTCATTTGAGTAATTTTTCTCCCATATAAGGTGAAGAACCCAGGGGATATCCGCCCTGTTAAAAAACTTATGAAGGTTTTTTAACAGAATGGCTTCATTTTGAGTCTTTAAATCCAGAATTCCTAAGCCTCCATCAATTTTTGGTTTTCTGACAATGGACCAAGCCGCTTTGGCATTTATTCTATTGTTCTCATCAGATCCTCTCCATAGACAATGTTTTCTAAACTTATCAATTTGCTCTCTAACAGTAACATACACCTGAAGGGTGCTCATGTAGAAAGTGGGAAGTGAAGTAAAGACTGAGTTTGCAATCTGAAATTTGCCAGCTTGGGTAAAAAAGAGGGAAGTATTTACTAGTCTTCTTTCACATCTGGTGATCAAGGGCAGAAAATCATCTATTTTAGGCTTAGTTAAACCAAGAGGTAGCCCCAAATAGGTGAAAGGGAAGCTTCCAACAGCACATCCAAAGGTAGCAGCCTCCCTCACCGTTTTTGCATAGACCCTACCCAAGATCTCACTAGACACCTCATCCAAGTGAGCATGTATGTCGGCAAGCATCTTATCTCCTTTTTGCTCGTGAAGCTACAAGATGAGGTGGTCGCCCTACCAATATTAGTGAAGCTAGAAATGAGGGCAATGTTCAACACACACATGAGACAGAATGAATGTATGAGACTGAAACTGGATGTTCAAGTTGGACATTTTGAGAGAAGATATGATTTATAGCGATGACTCCCAAGTGCATTATATTTAGAGCATGTTCGGCTTATATTTTCAATGGCTTATAAGTCCACTTATGCTATTTTTAGCTCTTTTATTATGAGAGAAAAATAATATACAATAGCTGATAAATTAGGCTCATAAGTTAAGCGAACAAGCTCTTAGTTTGTTGAATGAAAAACAATGAAAAAAACTAACGAGTTTTGATAAGTTTTGAATAAATTTTATCGGAAATGATGATCATTATTAAGTTCAAGTCATATCTCAAATGAAGAAAATGCAAGCGAAATGAGACAAAGGGAAATGGTATGGTATGGTTTGGCCTCAATGATGACTTGCTTGTGCATATAAATAAGAAGAGAAATTGACTAGTATTGGTCAAGGTTGAACCAAGCACTACTACAGAACATCAAAACAGTGTCGGTTCAAAAACCCCCTTCAGTGGCGGTTTTTGAACCGGCACTGGCAATTCGGCAATGATGAGGCCAAGCCATCACTGCCGGTTGGTAACACGAACCGGCAGTGATGCTTGAGCCATCACTGCCGGTTTGTTCCACCAACCGACAGTGATGCTTGAGCCATCACTGTCGGTTTTAATTGAACCGACAATGATATTATTTTTAAAAATTGCATTTTATTAATTGTTTAATTTTCATTTGGGGTTTAGGGTAGAGGTGGTGGGGAGGGAGATCGTGGAGGTGTTTGCTATCGATCCATTTGATATCGATGTGAATTAAAGGTGGTTGTGGACTAGCGACAATACATACCCATCACACATTTATAATAATTATTACAAAACATCCAAACAAAACTTAAAGTATCGAATTAAATGTCGTATTACAATAGCCTTTCGAGGCGGTCTTTTTCGTAGATCTTCTTGAAGTCCTTACTCTGCACAATGGACAGATATCCTTTTCTATACACTATCTCGTCCAGAATAAGAGCTGTTATCTTCTCTTGAAATCCTCTTATCTCAAAATCTATCAACCTGTTATGGCCCTGATCTTTGCGCTGTAAATTGATACAAGATGATATTGAGATACACATACGTAAGACAAAACAATAGAATTAAAATGCGACGCGTACGTACCATGCCATCTCCTATTCCTAGTTTTGCGTTAAAGTAGGCAAGCATTGCCCACATCACATAGAACCCGCACTCGTTGTTCCCCATTGGTTGGTCTAGGTGCTTGACCTTATTCATATACTCCACTTTGAATGGGACTCTCCATTTCTTTTGCAGCTTAGGCTCCACATTTCTCCAATCAGGTAATGCCTTCATTCTATGTGACAATGTAAATGACCTAAGCGAGTTTGCTTTGTTTCTTTCGCTTGATGCCTTGGCCTCATCGGATAGCTTGTAAGCCTTGAACTCCTCCCAGAAGTCCCTCTGCTTGCTGAATTCACCTTCCGCAAAATTTGGTTCTTTTTCCTCCTTGATGAGCTTGTGCAACTTTCCCTTGAAATTCTTGAAGGAGTGACCCATGATTTCCTTGGCCCTCTTCTTGACTGTCGCTTCATTACAATAATTAAGGAAAGTGAAATACCCTCTGAGCTTGTTCCAAACTAGTTCCTTCTCCACTTCTGGAACCCTCCACGGGTCTTGCTCACTGTCATTCCACTTCCTATATTTGATCGGGATGAAGTCCCTTACAAGTGCCCCGATGGTACTCTTGTATGGGCCCAATGCTTTAAGTGGCTCCACCAGCTCCCCTAGTTGATCGAACTGAGAGATGTGCCAGTGTCTAGTTGTCTGAGGGAGCTTTGTTGCACCACGCTTAGTCCTTCTGGAACTCTCACCGGTACTTGGACCTTCCGGTGGAACTTGCTTTAAAATTTATGAATAAGTCCCCATCAAACTTTTCTGGCTATATCTACCGTGTTTTTAGGTATGACCTAAGTTATTACCTCGTCTCCTTGGCCCTCTTCTAGGTTTAGCATATGGCTAGGGCTCCAAGGTCTTTGATCCCCTTGCTGGTTGTCATCACTAGTTCCTTGGTCATCGGCTTCGGTCGTAGGGCGACGGGTGGTGAATCGATGCTTAATTGTCATGTTTCTGGACATGAATATTGATTATATAGATAAGTATATAGACAAGTCATGCATCGTCACAAAATGTGTCTCTACAAAATATAGATAAGTATATAGACAAGTCATGTTATACATAAGTGAATCTATCTATAAGTCATGCATCTCTCTATCTATCATGAAATAAGCCATGTATATAAGGATGACATATATCTCTCTCTATATATCTCTATATCTACAAGCATCAATATCTCTACCTATCTATATATAAGTCATGCTATATCTCTCTAATCTCTATATCTATCATGTCATATAATGTCTCTATCTTTCTATCTCTATTTGAATCGTGGTAGCCACAATATGAATCATGCTAGCCTCTATCCCTCTATCTCTCTCTTTCTCTTTGTAATTTGAATCATGCTAGCCACAATATGTAATCCATCTATCTCTTTCTCTCTCTCACTGATTTTCTTATGGGCATTCCATCGAACACCTTGTGGGCGGGTTAGTAGCTCACAAAGAGTAAGCTTTCGGATGGCCCCAAGCTCCAATCGCCTCGAGCAGCAATAGTCCGGTGAAGCACTAGGTGAGCGGCGAGCGAAGTCGTGGGCGACCAGCTTTGGGGAGCACCTGTTGTGGCGGTGTGGCTGTGGCAGCGTCGGGCAGGGGCTGGGCGACGGTGTCGAGCAAGGGCTGGGCGTCGAGGTCCTGGGCGGCGGCGTCGAGCTCTTGGGCGTCGTCGACCTCCTGGGTGGCGTCGTGGAGGAGCACCTGCTGCGGCGGTGCGTCAGGCGGTGACAGCAACCGCTGAGCGGCGTGGAGCTCCTGCGTCCACTGGCGACGGCGCGTCGGGCGGCGCGTCCTGCTGAGCGGCGCCGGCGTGGAGCAACTACGGTGGCGTGCACTGGCGAGAGCTCGGGCTCGTCAAGCGGCTAAGTTTGGAATGGGTGCAAGTCTGAAAATTTCAGACCGCGTCCTTTCCTTATATACTCGGCCACATCACTGCCGGTTCTTGTTATAAACCAGCAGTGATGTCCCCTATCATTGTCGATTTGTAACAAGAACCGGAGTGATGTGGAGGCGTACTCATCGTGGGCGTCGAAACGAACACCACTATTTTGGTTGGTGCTCTTTCCGTCCTATTTTTTGTGTAAAATGTAAAATCATTTATTTGATATCCTTGGTACATCATTAGCGTACTCGAAGGTCCGGGGGCTAAGAGATCTAGCTGACATCCCGTCACCATTCCTAGCCTTTTGCGTCGAAACCAGTCACCGAATTCCTCATGTTTTTTCTCAAGCCAAGCCTGTGACCTACTGATGTGCTTCCTTTGCAGTAACTGTTTGTGCTCCTCAATGTATGCCATCACACCCGTCGGCCTGCTGGAAAAAAGCGAAGTGTGCTTGTCTGAAGGAGACCACTTTGTCTATTTTGACAGCTTTCTCACCTATTGTTCCTTTGCCCCCTAGTCTTCCATCATGATGAGATACTGGAACTCCGACCTGCTTGATGTCCAGATAATATGTGGAGAACTCAATAGACTCCTCTGTTGACCATCCTTCTACCATGCTCCCTTCTGGTCTGAATTTATTCCTAACATACCGCCTAAAAACTTTCATGAGTCTCTCGAAGGGAAACATCTGGTGTAGGTACATTGGGCCAAAGGCTTTTATTTGATCCACAAGATGAACAAGTAGATGCACTGAAATGTCGAAGTAAGTCGGTGGGAAATGCATCTCAAGCCTGCATATAATCTCGGCTATCTCCTGCTTCAGGTGGTCTAGCCTGTCCACTTCAATGACCTTTTCAGAGATCGCGTTGAAGAACGAACACAACTTTATGATTGGAGCGCGGACCTTGTCAGGGAGGATACCTTGTAGGGCAACTGGAAGCAGCTGAGTCATTATGACATGATAGTCATGGGCCTTCATAGAACCATAGTTAAACTTAAGTTCTCTCATGTTAACTAGCCTCTTCGGGTTCCCACAGTAGTCACTCGGTACTTTGAGATCGTTGAAGAAAGAAATAAGCATTTCTTTTTCCTCCTTTTTCAGTGTCCATGATGCCACCGGAAGTTTCAAGTGGTCATTCTCAAGAGTTACTGGGTGCAACTCCTTCATGAGGCCCAGGTGTTGCATGTCCAAGCGTGTCGCGAGAGAATCCTTGCTTGTTCCTCCGGTGTTCATCAACGTGTTAAGTGTGTTACCACACACGTTTTTAGTTATGTGCATTGGATCAAGACAGTGACGTACACTCAAAAGTGACCAATAAGGTAGTTTCCAGAAGATTGATTTTTTCTTCCAGATACTATCGGTTGGCGCTACTACTGCCCCGTCCCCTTCCCAAGGACAACATTTGTGAGTTTGCTTAATTGTTGAAGCAACTGTTTCCCGTCTCGATACTTTGGAGGTCCACGTTTCTCAGTAGTCCCATTAAAATCTTTTGTATTCCTACGGTAAGGGTGATCACGACGTAGGAACCTACGGTGTCCCATGTAGACCATCTTCCTGTTTTCTGGTAGATGTGTAGCATCAGTCTCATCCAAGCACTCGACACACCCAGTGTATCCTTTTGTCTTCTCTCCAGACAAGGAACCTCGCCCTGGTAGGTCGGTGATTGTAGCGATAAGTACAGCCTTTACCGTGACATGTTCTTTTTTGTACTCATCCCAGACATCCTTCACATCCATCTCCCAAATCAGTAGTAGTTCATCGATCACTGGTTGTAGAAGCACATTAATATCATTACCAGGTTGTCTTGGTCCTTGGATTAGTAATGGCATCTGGACGTATGCCCGTTTCATACAAAGCCAGGGTGGAAGGTTGTATATACATAGCGTCACTGGCCAAGTGCTATGATTGGTTCTCACCTGGTCAAACGGGTTCATCCCATCCGTGCTCAAAGCAAACCACAGATGCCTTACCTCTCCACCGATGTTCTTATAGAACATAGTGTTGATAGTCCTCCAGTCCGACCCATCGGCGGGGTGTCTCATCATTGAATCTTTCTTTCGCTCTTCGTCGTGCCAACGCAACAGCTTGACTAACTTATCATTTGCAAACAACCTATGCACTCGTGGAGCTATAGGAAAATACCATACGGACTTTACTGGCCCTCCTCTGGTCTTGCTTCCATCATTTGATGGCCCTTGCTTGTATCGGGGAGTTTTACACTTGGGACATGCATCCAAGTCTTTGTATTTCTCTCCACGGTACAATATGCAGTCGTTGAAACACGCGTGGATTTTCTCAACCTCGAGGCCAATTGGGCAAATCATTTGCTTCGCAAGGTAATTCTTTTCTGCTAACTCGGCCTCTGGGAACAGTTTATGTAGTATAACTAACAAGTTATCGAAGCCTTTATCACTCAACCCATTCATTGATTTGAACTCCAATAGCATGATGTTGGCTTCCAGTTTGCTTATTGGGCAGCACGGAAATAATGATGTTTTTGCATCCTTTCTCATCATCTCCAGTTTTTTCAACTGTGAAGC
Organism: Microstegium vimineum; assembly: GCA_022036555.1. Taxonomy (NCBI): domain Eukaryota; kingdom Viridiplantae; phylum Streptophyta; class Magnoliopsida; order Poales; family Poaceae; genus Microstegium; species Microstegium vimineum. Next base: position 2,675,778 of record CM039122.1, on the reverse strand, counting down.
ACTAAGAAATCCTCCATGCACATCATATAGAAGCTGTGAAATACCATCATTTTCCTCAGTGTCGTCAGCTAATGTATTCATAAACACATCATCATTAGTAGGCACATGTTCTGTGTACTTATGAACAGACAATAATGCATTCAGGGATACACTAGGCATGGGCACATCATCATTAGCATTTTGACCAACCTCCCCATGCAAAGTCCAAATCGTGTAGTTTCTCATGAACCCCCTTGTGATCAAGTGCAAACGTATATGTTCCACGTCGCCCCATTTTCTCGTATTCTTGCAGTCTTTGCATGGACAGAATACAAGATGTGAGTCCCCAGCATTGGCTCTAGCTCCCTTGATGAAATCGTCGATGCCTGTCAAGTATCGTGGGTCTGTATGTGACAGATCGTACATCCACCCTCGAGCCATGTCTGCACTGATAAAATGGACAGAGCAGAGAAAACATAGGAACATATTAATAGGAGCATTTGTGAACAATACTTCTTTCTTTATAATTTGAATTTGGTCGCGCTATAAAAAGTGAGACAACAAAATAGGTGGATGCATAGAGTATTAAATGTGAGTATTAAATGCAGGCATGGAGTATTAAATGTAAGTATTAAATGCATGCATGCATGGAGTATTAAATGTAAGTAATAAATACTGAATCTATTTCACATCCCATCAAATCTTTAATACATGCATGGAGTATTAAATGTAAGTAATAAATATAACTAATTACAATTTTTATCCATAATTTTTGGGATGAATCTTTTGAACCTAGCTACTCAATGATTATACAATAATTTGCCAATAAAAACAAAGTGCTACAATTTTTCTAAATACTTTTGGATCTAAAAGGTACAAAAAATTGACACAAATTGCAACATCTCTCTTCTTGATTATGAAAACTAGCATAGCTCTAAACTATAGATTTACACACAAAAACAATGTAAACCAACAATTCTAAAGAATTATACTTGTTACTAACCAAGAGCAAGAAGATATGAGGATCCAAGAGTGAAGAGGAGCCAAAAATGGAGATCAAGAAATCCACCAGCCGCAACAATGGAGAGAGGGAGCTCCGAGCATTGTTCTGTACTGTTGGGCAGAGGAGGGAGAGAGGAGATCGCGTGCTTTATACTGTACCCAACATCACTGTCGGTTCTAGCCACGAACTGGCAGTGAAACACCACATCACTGCCGGCAGTGATAGGGCCGAGAGGCATCACTGTCGGTTCAAGCCACAAACCGACAGTGATGTGGTGTTTCACTGCCAGTTCAAGCCCCTGCCCCCAATAATTGGGGGTCTATCAGAGGATGAACCGACAGTGAAGAGACGTCACTGCCGGTCCAAACAAAACCGGCAGTGATGGACCGACAGTGATTGTCGTTTGTGTAGTAGTAGAGTGACAAAATTAAAGAAACAAGATGGAAACAAATGCGTTTATCTCAAGTGTGGTATGTCAGGATCTATTTTGTTAACATTTCCATTTGGAACCAGGTGATCCATATATATGGAAACGAATACCACTTGATAGGTTAAATCGTGAAAGTATTTTTTTAGTATCACCTCCTTCGAACAGATAATGAAAAAAGTTGTTTTAAAAGTAGTACAAAAAGCTTGTTGCTACTTTAAATACGCATCGGCAAACTTTTTTAGGCCGTTTCATATAGAGTTTTATGTACATTTAATAAACTACAGTACTCTATTTGACGATGGGACAAGGTTTCTAAGATTAGAGAGTGAGCTTAATAATGAGTTTATAACGTACGTGCAAACTGCACTAGCAAATAAACTTTTAGTAGGCCATGTCGTTTGCTCGATCCAGCATCTTCATATACTTCTTTTTATCAATTGAAATTGCTTTACATTTTCAAGAAGAAAAAACAAAAAAAAGGACGAGCTAGCTAGGGCTAGCTCTCATCGGAGCTCGTGCCGGATCTATCCCATCCCACAGCCTGGAGCCTGCTGCAGTGCTCTCTCTTGTCCTGCATGGGACACGCATGTGGTAGCAGCAGCAGCTAGCTAGGAGTACTGTGCAGGCATGTCGGCGCGGAAGATGCCAAGCCAACGAGCTGGTGAAGATGAACACGCATGAAACGCATGCATTGTTCTCGGATCCTCTCTCTCGGCGGCCCTCTCGCACTCTCTCGACGCATCGATATGGATCCATCATCTCCATGCATCGATCTCCCCGATGCAAAAGTAAGTGAGTTTGTTGTGATCATTTATTCGTTCGTTCAGCATATCTTTTTTCATCGTTTTGTCGCAGAATATATAATGAATTTCCAATATATTTTTTTAGGTTGCGTTATGTAACATATTTTTTTAGTCACTCCTCATATATATATATATATATATATATATATATATTAAGATAATTTCAGACAACACTTTTATACTACCAATTACTAAAAAAAACTATCACTTTTGTGATTTGTTGTTTATCTTTGTGTCACTCCATATCCAACGTTCTTATCTTACTATAGAAATAATTATAAATTATTAAATTAACTTATGTGTCAATATATATAAGATTTTGTCGATTTTTAGTTTTGTCTAACCTGTTTTTCATTCTCAGAACTAAAAATCACAAGTTGTATCTACAGAAATTGCAACGAACTAAAACTGAAATTCTAATATAAAATATATGCAATAACTTTTTGTATGACATCTGAAATTTAGTAAATCTCTTTTTAAATATGTATTGAATATTTTTACCAAAAAACATTTAATTATTTTATTTTGAGAAATCAAATATCTCAAACTATGAATAATTTCATATAAAAGGCTATAAATAGTCATTAATAAATATCATCAGATTAGTTATATAATATATTTTTATAATAAAATTTATTTGAAAGAAAAAATTATTTAGTATAAATTTGATTAAATCTTAATTATAATAATTATGCTATGTCGTCTGACTCATATTAAATTGGTTTTTGCTAATTTATTTATACGGTTGGTTTATTATTAGAGAATGATTAATTTATGGTCGGCCATTCGCCTCGCTAAAATTTAAATATATATTAAATGCTTATGTTAATCTGTAGTTAATTTGCAATGAGAGAAGAAAAACTATTCATTTTTTTTTAAAAAAAAGTAACGTTAAAGTGTAGTAATGCTCATGAATCGAGCGATATGGTCGGCCATTCGCCTCGCTAAAATTTAAATATATATTAAATGCTTATGTTAATATGTAGTTAATTTGCAATGAGAGAAAAAAACTATTCATTTTTTTTTAAAAAAAAGTAACGTTAAAGTGTAGTAATGCTCATGAATCGAGCGTATATCTATCGCCGAGCACATCATTTTGTACTAGAATACAAAACACGCTTCGCGCGCGAGGTCAGGGATCAGGCTGTCTACTCCTACATCGATCTACTGTACATAGGAGTAGACGCACAGGCACACGCACAACGAGGGGGAAAGCTACCGATGTCGACATTTACATGCGTAGTGTCCTGAGTACTGTTTAGACTCTCTGGCTAATAGCCCGCAAGCAGGCCGCAAGCAGCCGCCGCCGCCCTCGCCCTCCGTTGTCGCCGCTGGTCCCTCCCTTCCCTTTCCCTGACGAAAGTAAGTGGGGATCCATTATTTTTAATAAGTTTGTCCAGTAGATTAAGTTCTTAGGTTAGAGTTTGTTCGTACCAAAGTTTTTGGTATTGGAGTTTTATCTCCTCCTCCTCTTCTCCAGCTATGGTTAAGGAGAAGGGTGGAATCGTTTTTTCCATGACGGCTTCGTTGAAGATGAGGGCGACAACTTCGGCGTCACCATCTTCATTGACATGACGACATGGAGATCTTTGTTTCCGGACGACGGCATCGAGGCGGCGATGATGTCGTCGCCATGAAATAATTTTGTCCGGTATTTTCTTCGTTTTGTTGTGGTTACATCTGGCCACAATAAAAGACTAGGGAGAATATCCTTCAGATCAGTCTTCCTCATTCTTCAATGGCAGAAAGAAGAAGAAACCAGCAAGAAGAAAAAGATTCTCAATTCCACCTACAGGAATGTTGGCCGTCCGTTGGGCATCTATTCTCAGGCTTGCCGCTATTGTTGGTGCCGAGTATTTGCCTGTGCGATCATCTATACGAAGCGTAAAAAATGTTTGGTTTTGAGATTTGGAGCTTTTCATGGTGTGGGTATTTTTTAGATGAAAATCAGTTTCTAGATAATAGGTTGATGTACCTAGCTATTATATAATATAATTCTTGTTTCGTCGAAAAAAAAAAAGCTACCGATGTCGACGAGCAGCAGAGAGTACTAGATGGGCCTTTTTGCACGAGCCTTTTTTACTCTCTCCGCATGCATGCATGCAGCAGGCCGCAGGGGATCGGATCGATCGGCCGGAAAGGGCGATGATGGGCCAGCGCTGCCGGCCGGCCGGCCTGTCGAGTTCCTTTCTTCTTTGTGGAACCACCAAAAGCTAGCTTTAGCACTAGCTATAGCAGCAGTCCGTCCATGCATGGCAGCTACACGGCACGTAGTACTGCTACTGCTAGCTCTCCTCTCCATCCATCGGCGGCCGGCCTCCACGTATCACGTTGCAATGCAATGGCACAGGCTGGCCTATAGCTAGATCGTGGACGTGGCATGCATGGCATCGGCGGTGCTCATATGCTCGTGCGTGGTGGGGCCGGGCATGCAGCCCGCGTCGATCGATGACCGCCCTTTGCTTGCTACGACGGGCCCGCCGGGTGTGGGGTCCTCTCATCGATCTCCCATCGATCGATCTCCAAAGACGACGACGACATGCATGCATGGAAAGGGACGGACATGCCAGCATGGAGCTAGCCGCGAGTACGTCGATGGACCGCCCGGGCCTGCTGCTGAATTGAATCTCGCAGCAGCACTGCACACTGCACATGCAGCATATGCAAAGCTGACAGCTGCTGATGCATGCATGCATGCACGCAAGTGTCGTCGTCGATCGGAATCGGCCGGAGGAGTTACCGGCCGGCCGGGTCCGGTGGACGGCGGTGCAGCACGCAGCGCGCCTCGCAAGTGCCAGACGGGCCGCGGCAGAGCCAGCAGATAGCACGAGGGGCCGATGCCGCCGCACGTCGTCATCGATCACGGTGGTCGGCCGCATCATCCTCACGCATGCTTTTGCTTGCTTGCTCAAGGCAATTCATAGTCATGGATCCGGGGCGCACGTGCGCGCACGCACACGGCCCTCTGCGCTGCTGCGTCCCCTCCTCTGCACGCGCGCGGATCGATCTATAGAGGGACAGGGAGGGCGTAGTAACTAAATTAATTAATAAATCAAATAAATTGTAATCCAATCAGAGGTTTAATTACCGGCCCTTTTATTATTACCGTGCTCTCCCTCTGATCGATGCAGATTCGAATCGCTCAAAGATTCACCGCCGCCGCTGCCGCTGCCGCTTTGCATGGTCCGATCGAGCACTTGTACACGTTTCTTCTTCGCGAACGTACGTGGCATCACGCGTACGTACGTATTTTATTACGCGGCTCGATCAACTACGTTCTATATATTCATTCACAGATCGACGACAACACTAGATTTGTTTACGCAAAAATAAAGAGACATCACTAGATTTCAATTTTGACGAAATTTCTTACGTAGTACTTCCTCCGTTCCAAACTATAAGACTTTCCAAGAATTAATCTTGCATAGTCAAATTATCTTAAAGTTTGACCAAACTTATATGGCAATATAATAATATTTATGATATCAACTAAGTATAGTTAGATTCGTTATCAATTATATTATATTTTCATAGTATGCATATTTGATATTATAAATCTTGATAGTTTTCTATATAATTATTGGTCAAACTTGAAATCCTTGAGAAGAAAGTTAAATTTGTCCTTGAGGGCATGTGCTCCTAGCACATACAACCATTGGATTCGTATTGAGATGTGTGCATACACACATCTCAATGCGAATCTGTTTTGAGATGCGTGTGTGCACACATCTCGATGCGAATCCAACGGTTGATGTGCTAAGAGCACATGCCCTTAAGGGCAAAAAAATCGCGTCCGTCACCACAGGCAACACAACACCGCATGCATCAGCCTGGGCATTCGGTATTTACCGAACCGATCGGTTCGGTATTTCGGTTCCTAGCTAAATTCGGTTCCTCGAAAATTGGTACTGATCGGTTCCTTCCAAAAATCGGTACCGAGGAAATTCGGTTTCGGTATTTTCGGTTCGGTTTCGGTATTTACCGAAGTACCGAATTGATCACATAGACATGTAATAGCAAATGTAAAATTCAATTTTTACATAATTTTGACATGATTTATAGAGAAACATAGTGCCAAATACGTACATATAAAAGACCACAAGACTATACGAGTAGAATATCATAAATATATAATATAATTATCTACAATAGTACAATTAATAATATAAGAATACTCACAATCAACACATTTCGGTAAATTCGGTAAATCGAGGTAAAGAACCGAATGTACCTCGGTAAATTCGGTTCCTACATGATACCGAAATTTTCGGTTCGGTTCTCGGTATTTTGTGCCCAGGGTGACGCATGCACGCTTGCATGCACCCGCGCGTGAAGACCGGCAGACTGCCGGGCGCGATGCCAACTCCTTGCTCGCGCGCGCATATTTGCGCGTAGATGGGAAAGAATTTGCCAACTCCGTAAAATTACCAAGTCAAATGTCAAACTGTTGGAGAATATTTTTTCTTGTTTTGCCAAAAATAAATGAATGCCAAGTTAAATTGACAAACTCTTAGAGATGCTCTATTTGTTTATGCAGCAACAACACCATGTCGACATTCGTTGGATTTCTAGTAATAATTCAATTCAATCGTCCATACCTACTACTACGTACTATCCGCCGCTACATGTGTTCTCCCCTTTCCTTGGCCTCACTCTCTGATCACGTGCACACACAACGATCTCGGATGCTGATTCGGATTGTTTGAGGTGAATTATTCAGAATTATTTTTTTAAGAGAACCTACTATTATAGAGCATCACTTCTCTAGAAAAAATATATATTTTCATTAAACATTAAAATCAGATGAAGCAGTACCAAATAGACCTATAATAATACCAATAGCCAAGGCATGCATGCTTTTAAAAAAATACTGACAAACTGTGACAAATCCGCAGGGTTACCAATGTAAGGTCTGCATTTTCCAAAGAATGAAATAACCTAAATGCCCTCGTAAAGTGTAACTAAGTGTCCCTACAACATTCATCTAACATTTTCAAGGCTAGAATAGGGAAAATGTTATTTGAAAACATAATAAAAGCATAAAAGTATTCTCAAAGAAATAAAACAGGACGCGATATTTTCCATATAATGAAATAACCAAAATGCTCTCGTAAAGTTTCTGAGTGTTCCTACAACACTCGTCTAAAGTATTTTTTTATTATAAACAAATAAAACGCTAAAAGTGCATGTATGAATGAGTGTGATTTGATTTATAAAAAGATTAAGGTGTTAATTTTTTTTCTGTTATTTAGTTCAGTATATATCAGTATAATAAACCCAGCGGACGAGGAGGAGGAGGTTCTCCCGCCGTTGATCTCACCATCACCACCACCCTGCCAACCAGGGGCTGCCTTTTGCCGCCGTCCGTCCACCACGATCGTCGTCGTCGTCCTGGAATAGGAATCAGAATCTCGCTGTTGTGCACTTGTGCTGCTACAGCCTCATTCTCATTGGCATTTGCATTCCGTTGGGTTTTTTTTTGAAGTAACGAATTCCGTTCGCTTCCCTCAGCTCTTCCCCGGAAACGGATTCCGCCGTCCGTCTAGCGGCCGCGGCCTCCTCTCTTTTGATTCCCACTTCTCCATTCCCAGCGGCTATAAATCCCCGCGTTGCCGCTATGCCAACCCCCCCCCTCTCCTTCCTTCCTCGGCCGCAGGCAGATGCGGCAGCATCTCTCCCACCTGACACAGACAGAGAGGGAGCCCCGCACCTACACTAGCTAGCCAGCCACAGCCACCGCCCACCACCACCACCACCACCGTCCACCACCGATCGAATCAGGTGCGTGCTGCTCCGGCCGGCAGGGCAGCCCGCTTTATAAGCCAGCCACCCAGCTCCGCCCGATCGCCATAGCCTCGCCTTCCCACCCCCTCTCTCCTCCGGCCTCACTCGCCGCAAAACCACCGCCAGCCGCCGCGCAGGCCGGTTGCCCACCCAATCGGAGCCAAAAGCAGGGGAAGCACATGCTGCTGCCGTTCGTCCTAGAGTTCCTCATTGATGTCGCCTGTGATCAGTGAGATCCTCCTCTCGGGGTTTATGATCAACTCCACACTCCGGCGCCGCACCCACCTCGTCCAGTCTTTCTCCGTCGTCTTCCTCTACTGGTTCTATGTCTTCTCATAAACTACTCGCCCCTTCATCCTCATCCCCACCCCTCTCTCCTCTTCCCTTTCCATCTAGTACCATCGACATCGATCGCCCTCCTCTTCTCTTCTTCTCTCTTCTCTCTTCTCGCCGTACGTGTCAGTCGTCGTCGTCTCTGTTCAAGTCGTTTTCCTTGCATGCACTTCCCTACTGCTGCTGCTAGCAAACAACTTTATTAGTAGTGTTAAGCTATTACGAACAAGAAGAAGAAGAAAGAAAGAAAGAAAGAGATCGAGGCCAAGAAAAAAGAGACCTTTGATTTCTCTGTTAGAAGCAGAGAGCTGCTCTGTTCTTTTTCTTTGTTTCTTGCAAGAAAGAAAGGGCGGTTCTTGAACACAGCAAGAAAGAATGGCTTCCTCGAGCGGGAGCGGGAGCGGGAGCTCGGGCTCGCTCTCGTTGGCGACGGCAGCGCTGGCCGCGGCGGGCGGCACGGAGGAGGAGCTGCGGGCGCTCATGGATCAGCGCCGCGCGAAGCGGATGCTGTCGAACCGCGAGTCGGCGCGGCGGTCGAGGATGCGGAAGCAGCGCCACCTGGACGAGCTCACGGCGCAGGCCGCGCACCTGCGCCGCGAGAACGCGCACGTCGCCACCGCGCTCGGGCTCACCACGCAGGGCCTCCTCGCCGTCGACGCCGAGAACGCCGTGCTCCGCACCCAGGCCGCCGAGCTCGCCGCGCGCCTCGGCTCACTCAACGACATCCTCAACTGCATGAACACCAACGCCGCCGCGGCCGTCGGCGCCGTCGCCGTCTCCGTCTCCCTCACGGCCGCCGCCGCCGCCGCCGTCGCTTCCGCTTCGAACTCCGACCCTTACCTCGCCTTCGACGGCGCCACCACCTGGGACGACCTCCTCAGATCCTGCCCCGAGAATATGTACCAGCTCTGCTAGCTAGCTAGCTAGCTCCAGACTGAATTCACCATGGCAGGCAGCACGAAGCATCGAGAGGAGGGAGTGGGAAAAAAAACATCTTTTTCTTGTTTTTTTGCTTCTGGTGTTTCAGGTTAGTAATCTGCTAGTGAGATGGAACTGAAGGTCAGATCAGCCATGAAACTTACTGTTACTGTACTGTGCTATCAACTGGTGGGGGTAAGCAACTGGGGCACTGCACCTAATTAGCTAGCTGCTGGGGTTATGGTTAATGAGCTACTACTAATTATTACCAGGTGTAAGTGTGACTCGATCGAGGTCTGCTCTTGTTACTGCTTAATTTCGTGTACTGTGTCACTCCACTACTATGTAAGAAATCAGAGCAGTAGCCTTACTAATATCTCTGTCAAACAAAGGAAGTGCACCATATAATCTACTTACAGTTTAATTACTCTACCTATGTGCCTCAGTTCAGTCCTGTCAGTGTTTCTCTTTATTCTTGATAGAGCATTACCTTTTCCTGTGCCTCTGAATTATGCTGTGCTTCTGTGCTATATATAAATTGTCAGCTCTGTGTGCTGTCTGGCTGTGAGCTTCAGATTTTAACAGCTGCTAGTACATTGTTCTGATGCCCATGGGCAAGTGGTGTGTGCACAAGTATATATATTATGTATCTACTATTCACCATCAGAAAGTTCCTCTTGATATTCTTCAAGGTAGTGGGAATAATCAGAGTGACAACAACCAGTCTTTTATGGCGGGGGGAATAGAATATAATGGAATAACTGCCCTTATTTTCCTGTTTCACTTTTTATTTCTGTGGATTTGGTTGAGTACAGTATCGATGGGCATTGTGCTTGGAGAAAGAGATTCTCCAAATTACCCTCTTTGTTCTCCCCCCACTCTCAGCCAGCCACTGTGCCTCTTGTTTTTTTCTTGAGAACTTGATTGTACCAGAAGACCACTTTCTAGTTGTCATGGTCTCATGGACCAGCACTGTTGTACATTGGTACTACTGCTAGTACAATGATCCCTCTCCCTGCAAGCTAATGGCAGCAGCACTGAATAGTGCTACCCTAGCCCTCAGTGTCATCTATGTAGCTCTGCTCATCATCTCAGGCTCTCTCACAGTCCCACGGCACACAGATATTTCAGTTCATTGCATTCCATTCCATTCATCAGGACACAGCTCACATGATCTCTCTCTTGGTACCCACCAAGCCACATGCTACCCTCTGATGATTCTGCTGCTGCTGCTGCAACACACACAAATCTGATTTTCCAGTGGCTATAACTGGAGCTGTTGCAGATCACCAACTACTCCAAATCCCCAAATGGCTACTGGCAAGTATGATGAATGGTGCTCTTGTATGGTCATTACGGCATTGGCATTGTGGCATGCAATGGAATGGACCACTGTCACTGCCTCTGCAAACGCAATTGGTGCAATGGACCTGCAATGCCTGGGGCTGGGAGGTAGCAGCATATTGATGGAATAGAGTAGAGCCAGCCAGCCAGCTCTCTCTCTCTCTCTCTCTCTCTCTCTCTCTCTCCACACAACACACACACACACACACAGGGGAACAGGGGAGGGGATTGCTGCAGTGCTGCACAAGCCATTCTGCAAAGGGGAGGGAATCAAGGCCCAGGATGTGGTCACCTCACCTCCTTGCAACCCAAGCCTCCACCTTTCTTCCTCTCCATCCATCCATCCACCCACACAGAGGAGGATATGTCAAGAGCCGGCCGGAATATTCTCCATCCCCGGTCTGGCCGGCGGCAGATGCACCGACGATCATCTGAGAGCCGGTGGATAAGAAAAGGACCACACTGCCGGTTCTGATGAATTCAGACTCATCGCCAATGGTTATGTGAGGCATGCACAAATAAAGATTTTTCAGGTACTAGTGGTGGTATCTCTCAAGAGCAAGAACAGTGGAATTTTGGTTTTCTTGGTGGTGGACTGGTTGTGGTATCTCTCAAGATTCTTCAGGTACTCGATGGCATGGCACCAGAGTCACTGCATTACTTAATGATATTTTGCCTTCACTTGGTGTGTGAAAGTTATGCTTCTCTGCTTGTACTATGTACCTTAACATGAGTTACCTATGTTCTTATACATCTGGCACTAGTAACTTACACAAAGAGTAAAGCAAAGAGGAAAATAAATATTTTTTTTAACTAACACGCAGAAGTGTGTGCCATTGCATAGAGGAAAAGAATCACAATGCCAGTGATTGTTGCTTTTGGATCATAGTTTCACATGAGTCCAAAGGCAGGTCCATGCAGTACACACTACACACATGAGATGAGACTAGCGAAAACCTGACAAGGCATTGCTCCAAAAGCTAAAATCAGTGGCCATGAGACTAGGGAATTTCATTTCCTTGTGGGGTTGTCAGGTTTTTCTCATAAATATTTGCAGAGAAATAATGTGGGAAAGGATACGAGTAGAGAATAGAATCCTTTTTTTTGTCTGTAAAATGTGTCTGCACCACAAATATGAACAATAAGCCTAGAAATATCTTATCTGGAGATGCAAAGGTTATGCAGAATAAAAACTTTTCAAAAATAATAAAATTAAGTAACCGAATAAGACTTGGAATATAGGCCCATAGAATAAAGAGCAAAATTCATATAGCACAAACTGCGCTAAATGCGGTATAAGACTGTTTGTTGTAAATGATAAGAATTCGTTAACAGTGTGGCATGGTGGCATGGTGATTCGTGTACACACGATCTATCACGCGCAAATATGGCCTGAAAAGAATTAAATATGGTCTCTTGATTCCTTATTGCAGAAACCAAGGCAGAATTGTACTTGTGCCCGTTTGAATACTGCTTAGGACATGGGTTATGCATGCACTAATCTGTCTGTGTGTCGCCTATGCCCATGTGGCCGGTGATGCCTGATGCTTAGCACTCATAATATGGGAGGAGGCTTGGAGACAAAGGCTGTTGTGTTCATATTCAATCACATTGCTCCCTCAGTAGTATGTACAGTTCCCCCAGATCGGATTCAGTCATTGTTAACTGAATCCTTTGAAGGACTAGAAGTTCAAATTATAAGTTGTGGAAGTGTGTAATAGGAAATGTATATGTAAAAGGATTTTATGCATGAAATTGCACTCCAATCTTCCCTTTCACAGGGAAAAGAGTTAAAAAAATACATCTTGATTGAAAGATGCATTTTTAAAGTTTTAAAACTGAAACAAGCAAGGAATAAGTTGATTGGAAGATGAACCGTGCTTTATAAAGACGATCCCCAATTAATCCCCACGTAGAACTGCACCAGATTCTGAACTGAACTGTGACGAATTTTAGACTTTTTTTTCCCACAAAAAGCATAAAGCACCAAGATTAAAAATTCGCAAGACCCGGACCATTTGATTCTACCTAAGAATTGTATAGATAATTGGCAGAATCTGATTACATTTGTCTGCTTCCCTTGCATTCCATGTTGCGGGTAACCATCAGCAACAGAGAAATATGCGTGGTCGGCCGGCTTTATCCTTGTTTTTGGCTCCACCTTTTCTGCAAACGGAAAATATAAAACCAAATAATGTACACTCTCACATGCACATTGCATCTTGCCTTTGAACCAGATGTAGCTGATCCTGCATACATACTACTCTGTAAAGCACCTGTGCTCCTCTCCCCACATATAAACTTACCTTGGCTGGTCTGTTACCCTCCTGTTTTTTTGCCCTTTTGTATAGTTTTGACAACGCGCTATGTGCTCAAATGGAAGGTGGAAATGCGCATTATTGCGCCGTTCCGTGGTGAAAGAGGCTTTGCCATGGTCAGTGTGTGAAGATCTCTAGTGTTCAAGGGAAGGCAACCGAGTGTGTAAAAGCAGGCAGTTGCAATGCCATAAGAATGGGGGCAATGTGCATTTATGGGGGCTGAAGGATGGGGTAGGAATTTACCTGGAAGAGCAAGCAGAAGCGGCCCTCAAAGTCGGTGCTCTATTGCACTTTGCAGACATCTGGAGACCAGCCAATGAAGATCATGGCCTGTGACTGGATGCACGAACTGAAAGACAAAAGTTACACAAACAGAGTCCTGGTTACAAGAATGCTTTTACCTTCTTGAAAGACTGTTCATGGTATTTTCAGTAATAAAGCTAATGCATTCAGACAACAGTCGCTCTTCACATTCTAGAGATGGAGGAATTTCAGTATTTCTGGGTTGGTTGGGAGGATATGATTGCATACAACTTTAGCTATTTTTACTCAACAATCCAAACTTTTTTGGAGTATTTGAAGCTTCTGGGTATCCATTGGATGTCGCTACCATTGCCTGATTCATATACAACAACTGGCTCCAGGCATCGGTATCAATCCACCAATTTGACTCTATTATGGCAGCGTAGTGCTATGCCGTGTGGTGAGGCAGCTGTTACCTTACCCTGAAAGGATTGAAGCAACACTATCAGATTGTAAATGCGTTGTTCCATCCTTGATCTTCATTCTGTTTCAGACCTTTTTGCAATCCCTTTTTCAAAGCATTTTCGATCTTTACAAGGAAAAACACAAAGGAAGCTAGTTCTTTACTATGACACTAGTGAAACAAACACCAACACTTTCCCCATCAACTAATTAACTGCTTGCAAATAGTAATCCTTATGGAGTATGAACACTACCTCTCCAGATAGTCCATTTGATTATATTTTCCATCTCTGTCTCTCTTCACATCAATATGCAATACAAATAAGGCCCAGGGATTGTAAAACCTAGAAAACCAATCCCACTGTTGAACTACAGTGCTGGAAAGCTACATATTATTCCTCATTGAGATAAGCCTTCAACAACTCAATTGGGTGATTGAAGAGATGTACAGGTCAAAAGGAGTAACAGATTGTGATATGACATATGTCATGGCTAGCTCTCGAAAATGTCAGTATTCACTGAATGAAATTTGCTGGTTCATATCACAATGATACCTCTAGGCTCTAGCAACGTACTTATTGACTTTGCTGCAACCTTTTCACTCCCAGCTATAAACCAATGAGGTTTTTGTCTGTTTGTCAACCAAAGTAGACAAGTAGTACACTCAAGCGTATATCGATATGTTTATGGAAGAAAACTGAAGCCACATATATATGCATCTTAAAATTGCTTGTAAATTTATTTAGTATTGTCATATATGGCATTGTAGCAAAACAGTTTAAAGCAATGGATCTTGGCCTTTGACAATGTGGTAGAAATGACCAGTGAAGAGGCAATGCAACAAAACTGTTCACCCAGAGGGTCCCATAATCAAATGAGGAAAGCATGGGCCAAAAAAAAAGTTACTTGTTCGGCAAAAATTCAATTCGACAAGACCAGAGCTACTAAGTAGTAACTTTGCTTAGGTACCTTCTCATGGGCCATGGTTCTCTTTGTACTAGTCTGTAACTATTAGTTAATTGTGCATTTAATAACATAAATATGCAAATACTCCCATAGCTTCCAGGTCTTAATTATGGAACAAACTGACATTTGCATTCATGCATGAATTTATTAGTAAACTAATCAATGTCCAAATCTAGTCATAATGTCTACACCTAATCAAAGAGTTCGAGTCCAATACTCCAACTGGGTTTATTTTTGTCATAGGACTGGACATGTCAATGTCTGTACCTCACATCCATCACCAATCTCACGCTGTCATGCATCATCACCAATGTCATTCAGTTACTTACATGCTTGCATATCATGGAAAGTAATTGTAGAATCTCTTTTTCTCTTGCCACATGGTTGCTTGCTTCCTGGCTCTCGCCAGTCAGCTTTAGGAAACCCATTAGTGGGCCTTTAACCCCCAGCAAAGGCTTGAATCTTGTCTTAGCAAGTTCAATTAACTTGGACTCGAAGTAATAAACTACCTTATTGATGTGAAAAACGAGAAAGATTCCCTTTTTTTAGTTGCAGTGCACGTGCTGATGCTAGAGCATGATAGTTTTGTCAAGAGCTAGGAAGTCAAGCAAGTTTTTTGGCAAACTCAGTGCAGTTGACCCAAGAGACCTCACATAAGAAACAGAAGATTGAATCGGTGTTCATTAGTTTTGTTAGGAAGCAAGAGTCAAACATAATGTTGCTTCTTCAACAACCCAACCAAGCTTTCCGGAAGGAGTTTTAGTTCTAGGATTCGTAGGTCATGGCTAATTGAAGCACAATAAATAAAGTTAGAAGAACATAACTTACAGTTGTCGTGGTGACATCATGCATTTTCTGGAGAAAGTTCATGCAGATCCATGATGGCTATTTACACGCTTGACAGGCACTGGAGGTAGCTCTGCCTGGAATATTCTTTAATAGGCCACCAAGGGTCAGTTTCACTTTCACCGTCATTTAACAATATATTAATTAAATCTGAAGGCAAAAGGTACGATTGCTAGTATAGTAATTCAAAACAGGCACCATACATATATAATATATATTGGAAATTTAGGATTTAGATAGCTTTTGCAATGAGATGGTTCCACAGGATTGATGATGGTCACCACCTTCAGGTGCCTGCCGTGTTATTAATAATGCAAGCATCAAGGCAGGAGTACCCTCGCATGCTCCTGATTTCAGCAGCACATCCCAAGTCCCAAGGTACTAGCAACCATAGAAAATTTAGAAAGAATGTAACAAACAATTGAAAAAAGATGCACCCATGTGCAGACCAAATTATGATGGCAGCAAAGTCAAGCAATCCAGCACAAGCCCACATCAATTCCATTTTCTGAAGAGCGTTGCAACGCGTACAGACAATTGAGCACCTCCAGCTCCAGGTTATATTATTTAGTTCATCGATTCGATGAAAATAATCAAAGGACAAAGGATTGCAAGTTTGGCTGTACAACAAACGGAGCATTTGCATCTTAGCTGTTATGTATCTATTGTGTACCTTAAGCAAGAGAGAGAGAGAAAAAAATATGCTACTACTTTACAAAAATGCCCATTCAGACCATCATCCTAGCACTTCTAACATAATCTTCCTCCATTCAGATGTGTGGCGATTAATGTTATTATCTTGTTTGAGAGCTATCAAACCTACATTGGAACCAAAGAATCTTCAAATGGTGCTCTTCAAATGAGCAAGTGTGTTTCGCTTCTCAAGAATTTATGGGCCACACAAAGGCCCATTTTGCATGTCTCCAGGTGAAGTGGAATGATATATGTATTTCTTGCAACATCAACCTAGGATTTGTTTCCAGTATGCTTTTCCCGATTCATCATCAATGTTTATCTGAAAAAGAATATACAGAAAGTTAATTCAAAGATTGAGTGCCTGAAACATTTACAAGAGATCTGCATATTGAGGTGGATAGGTAGTGTGACAAATGTGTGATTTCCCAACAACCGAGCATCATAACCATTCAAGACTTCTATAAAGGGATCAAATGGTAATCAGGCAGGCGAGAGCATCAATTCTCAAATAATTATCCTAACCCATTTTTGGTAACTTCAACAACTATGTCCATCCTTACACAGCTGTCTAGGCAGTAGCGATCCAGCAGCTTGTACTGGATAACAGAAGAGCAGTACCTCATCATGAACCGTTGATTCAGATGCATCAACACTGTATCCCAACAACATTAAATGACATGTCTACACAGTACACACAATAATTGCACCAACCATGACATGGTCCAGCTGAAAATAGCTGCGAGTGAAAATAGCAGCATAAACCTTTGACATGTTCTTCTGTTCTAATAGTGCTTGAATGTTCACACTTATTGGGCATCATTACTGCTGATACTTCAGACTACAAGTTACACCCATCATCTTTGTTTCAAGGGGGTAAACAGAAGAAAGGGAAAAAGAGGGATGTTTAGTTTCCTGAATTGTGGTCACTGGAGGCACCAAAGTTCTATAGATAAACAGTGACAAAGCTAGAGCAAATTAGAGGGGGTGCTCTTGCCTTGTGGATGCATATACATGTGCCACAGTGGGTGGCTGGGTGCATATATGGTGAAAAATTCGACAATCATTGTTTTAAATGCACCCCCTAATCCCAACATGGCTTCGCCCCTGCTGATAAATACAACTCCTTGTTTAACATTTGATTTGTTGTTGCCATAGTATTTAGGGCATTACTGTCCTTATACCAGATAAATAATTGAAGTAATGGTTTTCCTTTTGCAAAAATAGTATAAGTTGTAAATGATATACATGGCCATCCTATGTAGGTTTTGCATATTTGAATTATCAGGCACTCTTTCCATGACATATTGACATACGGTACATAAAGAACCAAAGTACAGAGTATGTCTGAATCTGGGAATCAGAAGCCTCAGCAAGCAGGTACGCCTGGTTATTGAAACCAATAGGCCCATCTTATTTCCTACCTGCAACATGCCTATGCATATTTAAGGAAATCAATCAAGATTATTTGCATGATATTTTTATTGAGACATTTCTAGCCCTGTGCTTCTCCTGTAAAATCTACTTCGTCTTGTTAGAACGGCTCCTTATGCCATTCAAAATTGATGGATTCAGGAGGAGCAACTCAGTGAACCATACATACATAACCACGGAAGGAAATTTGGAGAACCTGGGCTCCACTCCACCTCACTGCATTTTGTATGTGTGTTGTTAGCTTCACTTAATCGTTGTTGGACCTATGTGCTGCCCACTGTGTGATCGAGAAGAAAATGTGCAACGCTTCATGCATGTTCACAAGTGTCTGGCTCTCAGTGCTATCCTTGGTGGGATTGCAGTAGCTAAAAGAGGTTCAGGTGATCTTGTTTTCACCTTGTAGTGGCGTCAAGCCTTGCAGCAAAGTCCCTAAACAGGAGCGCAAGGGCTTTAATTCATTAGTCGTATTGGAGGAATGGTAGATATGGAAACAGAGAATTGGTTGCATCTTTGAGGGTGTCTCACCTAATTTTAGCATTGCCATGCAAGGCACTGGAGATGAGGATAAAATGTGGTGTGTTGGGTGGATGGGTGGAGGGGGCACATGCCTTAGTAGCATGTGGCCATGAGTGTTTTGTTTGGTCGATGGTAGTAATCTAGTTTTGTTCGGTGAGCCCTTATGTATTTAACATCACACAAGTGGACAAGGTACTGTACAAGTCTGCTTAGACTCATTTTCTCCTTAAAAATAATGGCACACAGTTCTCTTGCATGTTCCAGAAAAAAATGTATTCCTAGTTACAAGCAAACAAGTGTTGCGTCCCTCAAGTTACTTCAATCCAGATGTCACATGCATGATCCAATGGATAATGCTCTGCAAATAAGTTTGGATCCAAGGAAAACCACAGCCCACAGGTGACCTGGGTGCCATTGGTAACACATGGAATCCACAGAACACCACCCCTAAGCTGTGTGTCTAGTCCATAGAATAACCACAGTGGAGCTTTTGTTTCATAGTTTATACACTACTGACCTCTTCCCTTGTCTATTTTTCTTTTTTTTTTCTCAGCCAAAAAATGTTTGTCCATTGACTGTTTTACCCCTGGCTCGGACATAATACCCACCTGTGAACTCATCACACACTGATGCAGATGTGACTGGATGCCTGGGAACCCTTTATGTATGGTTGGATGAATGTGGCTAGTAAGTGTGTGATCTGTCATGTATTTCTTAATTAAAATGATATGTGGCATATATTAATAGTTGATTCCTATGATTGTAAAAAGGGCACATTCAATTTTATTGTCTCTATCCACAGACATGCAAAAGAAAAAGGTCAAACTATGTTAACTCCATCCTAGTGCTCCAAAACATGTTGCTAATAGGTTGGACTGAAGTGGATTAGACTTATTTCGAGACAAAAAATAATCCAGTCATATCGGCTTTTGAGCTGAAATAAAATTCAAAGTAAAGAAGATAAGAGGATAATGGCATATGGGCTGATTATAGCTTTTGAGTGGCATTACATGGACGCCAGCCTTAGGAGTGGTATTCTATGGACTCCATGGGTTCTGGGTGGTATACTGGTATGGTATGAATTGGCCCTAGTGAACATTGCAGACCTATCACAATGAGCACCAACGTTTGCTAGAGCCACAGGAAGAAAACATGGGAGAGAAGACTGAATATTTGTTTTGATTGTTTACATCAAAATTCCTGGATGTGCAAAGCAAAGGACTCGAAAAGTACTTCAGAATTTAGAAACCATGAAGATATTCATGAATCATGGTGGGTGACAATTTAGGCAACACCATCAAACAAAACTGTAGAAGTTGACTGATTGTGCAGGCTGAAGAAAAAACTTGAATGAGAAACATTTCCCACTTCAAATTAATTACTGTTATTTGAGACCTTTGGTACACTTCCACCTACATCTATAAAAGGAGATACTCTTCTACAGAAGTAAATAACAAGAAACCAGGTAAGTAAATATTTTAAAGAATAAGAGCAAAATTGCGTACCTGATGTTATATGCAGCTATGTTTAATATAGTCCTAATATCTTCAACTCTGTAACATGGCTAGGATCAAGGTCTGGCACTTGGTCAGCTCCTTCAAGATCCTCTACAATATACTCCTGACAGCACGGAATATCAAATGTCAAGCAGAATATTTAATACAGGTTTTATGCGCTGAATGAAAAGACAATACTAAGCTATAAGGAGAAAAGATAAATCAATCCAACTTGCTGAATTTTCCTCCTTTCAGACCTTGGTTAACTCTTGCTTTGCAAGAACATGGTAATGCCGCTCAGTTATCCTCTGTCCACATATTATAGCAATGAAGAACCCATACAGCAAACCAACCAAAACAATAGCCAGTACTGCAATTTGAACAACTTTTCAAACATTAATCTTTTTCCTTGACAAGAATTTCGTGTGAAAGTACAGGTAAAATTTCAAATTCATGTAAACATACAGCAGTTAACAAGGTACAGATGCATATCAGTGCTTCTACAATAAAATTTGTTCCGTTATACTCCTAGTAGATGACAACAAAGGAGAGACATATAGCATTGCATTCTCAAACAGTCTACCAGAGCTATAGCTATGTGATTTGCATACTTTTCAAATGGTTTAACCTATTCATCACTAGTTTATCTTGAGCACATAAAAATGATGCATTAACTATGTCCACCTGCAATTATGAGCTGCCAAAAAAGCATATAGTTCTAACTAGGTTAGTACGCAATTTGTGGAATCATACACGATAGTGTCCATGATTACACTAGTAAATACTGTGTAACCATAACACATTAACATGAAACAGAACAAATGATCCTTAATCTTTTGTATTCTGTGTAATCATGAACTACACCAAGATAGTACACGTCCCCAATCCTCACTTCTCACAATGGGTAAGAGACATAAGACGACATTAATTACAAATTATATCCAAAATGTAGCTACATGAAACATATGGCATTGAAAATTGAATCTAAATCAGCATTAGGCAGTTCCAGTAAAACAGAATACAAAAGTATTGGTTCTCATTCAGCTTCAAAGTAAAGCAGCTATTCAGGAAATTTCCCAAACTAAAGTTGAGACCAAAAAACACTATGAACACAATAGATCTGTAGATGTCACTATGAAAAATCATTAAATTAACTTACTCGCCATGGCATAGAAAGTATATGGGTGCTCTTCATAACCAAACATTTCTCGCAGTTCATCTCCATAAAATCTGTAAACCACCATACCCATGAAAGCAACTACCTAAAAGATAATAAGAAAAAACAAGATTATAAGAGCAAAAAATATGTATAGTGTGCAGTTCACTATGATTGCCCAGGCCTCTTTCTTAATCATGTAAAATACTGTGTGTTGGTTTCCCATGATGTAATCATAAAGAATACCATGCTCTTGCTAGGATGAAAGGGAAAGGAGATGAACTGAGTGTAGAAAATACACTGCAAATAGTTTGGATCATGCATGATGCTCATTTTTAAATAATGCAGAAAACATAAAAATTGAATGTATTTCTAGAAAAGAAAGAGAAATGGTGATTCAGCTCAAAATAATATTAATAATACAGAATCACTGAATCTGTTGCAATTATCTATAAAAGGTGTGAGTGTCTTACCAGTTGCACAATAAAGAAGATCAATGTGTGATCCCTAACAACAAGAAGTTGAAACTTCAATCTTAACCACCATCGATCTGGAGGAACATTTGCACGAAGAAAGAATGCAGCTCGACATTCAGTGCAATGTGAAAATGCAAAACCTTCCTGGGTGATGTGTTACAAACATACTAGGTTAGAGCCAACTTAATGATGATTAGAAAATGTCTTTAAGTCTGCATTGCAGAGAATAGATGCTCTAGAATCCAGACCTTTGTTGATCTCCAGTTATCAAGACAGGACCTATGGACATACTTCTGTGTTCCCTTGCAACGGCAGGGTGCAATCAAGTCATCACCTACTCCAACAGGTATGCAACAAAACAAACACAAACTAAATAATAAAAAATTAACAAGGCATTTCAAATTCTTTAACAACTGTCTGTCTAATAAAAGTTCTAATAGTCATGGTGTAAACCTTCATTATCAAGGCAAATCCGGCACTGAGGAACGTCTTGAATAACAAGGTGAGTTTCTTCATTGGCATCAATATTTTCATTGTCATCATCAACACTAACTGGCTTGATTTCACATGAGGCTAGATGTTCTGTTGATCTCTCTATCAGGTTTAGTTGTGAACTTGTTGGCTGTGAATCTGACGCTGCTGCATGATCACAGTGGGGCACAAACTGCATTGTTTCTTCTGTTTGGGTGCCATGAGAAGTCAACTGCATGATAAACAACACCCAAATCATAGCCAGACATCACCAAGCAAGCATTTTGCCAGGCATTTGATAAGATCAGGTCCTGCAAGATAGTAAATGGCAGGTAAGTCACGTATCAATAAGTAGCAAGTGCTGCAAGGTTAAAACAGACAAACTACAGGTTACATAAATCAACACCAAGTAAAAATCAAGCCAATCAGAAGAAGGTGCACGGAATTTATCGTGATGATTTTAAGTATGGCTAACTGAAACCTAAAGTTTAGTCGGTAATCAGGGGCTCGGGGCTATCATTCTCAGTCTCTCAGATATGGAGATGATAAGTTGTATATTATATGTTAATCAGAGTATGGATTAGCCCTCATGCTTTGTTTAGCTAGTTTTTTCAACATTTACTGGGTAAAACCATTAGGTTCGTTCAAACGCTGTTACTTGTTTTTTTTTTTTTGAAAGAATTTGTTACTTGATTTCAGATTGATGTCTTCCATCTGCTGTACTTAGAATGGTTTTGTGTTACTTGGTTTCATATTTGATGCCTGATTGCTCCATCTGCTTTACTGGAAGTGACGAGTAAAGCAGCTATATGGTCCCATCCCAATATCCCATGTCCATGATGGGAGCCTATTACTGTAGTTTATAGTTTTGGTTTGACAAGGATTAACCAGTTTCTCTGAATCCAGCGCACCAGATTTTGCCAGCCACAACTAGAAAATGCTGCAAAGTTAACTACTACACGGGACCAGTCACCAAGGCAAGGCGAGTGTCACCTCAACCCAACCAGCCAGCATCAATGGATGGAACCAGGAAGGGAATCAAATCCCAACAGTATATCCGCTCGAACCAAGTACTATCTTCTAGGAATTAGGACATCACCACCCCTTATCTAAAACCCCCCACAAAAACCCCCACGGCTCCAGGTACCCATATCCCAGGTATTACTACTGTCCCCCGATTCCCCTGCTACCAACGATGCAGCGCCAATCCCCAGTCTTCAACTGCTGGGGTCAAACGCATGGTTGGGTCGAAGCGCCCTCCGGGTCCGAGACGACTACCGCTACCGTACCGAGGAGCAGAACGCGAATCGGCGACCCTAGACGCCGCTGCGGCGCGAGAAGACGGAAGAGGCGCGAGCGTGCGTGCGTACCTCGTGCGCCCACGCAGGGTGGGTCTCCCTCCAATGCGGGGTGGGTGGGTGGGGGCGGCGGAGATCTGAGCGCCGGGGGACGTCGGCGTCAGCTGTCTTGTTCTCTGGAAGGGAGGGATCGAGACCGGAGACTTGGAGACGAAAAAATATGGTGGGGGACGACTGGAAGATTGATGACGTGGGAATGGAAAGGAGGGTAGGTTGGCTCGTCCTTCCTTGTTGGCTGTTTTGCTCGTCTTGTTTGTTGCCTTCTTCTCCCTCCGTGCCCGACCCGCCCCGCTCCTCTGCATTGACCTTGACGCCTTCGGTTTGGCTTTGGCAGCGGCAGGAGCCAGGAAGCAGCATCTTCAGTATCGGATCCCACGCGCTGTGCAGCTGCAGCACATCTCTAACAACTCCTTAAAATTTACTTATCAAATCATATAGTTTAGCAAGTTTCTAAAATATTTAGCAAGTGAAAAAAAATATTTATCTTCAACAAGTTATTATTTTAACTTGACAATTGAAAAAAATATACCAAGTGCGAAGATTTACAAAGTTTGGGACGATATTTACTAAGTTGGTAAATATACCAAGGTCCTGTTTAGTTCCAACCAAAATCCAAAATCCAAAATCCTAACTATTTTGGATTTCAAAATCCAAAATGCAAAATATTTTGATAGGGTGTTTAGTTCCAACAAAAAATTGTCTTCTAATGATGGGATTGTGAGGATGACACACAAACCAATGCAAAGATTCCTTTATTTTGACCTCTTGAGTCTAAAATCCAAAATGGGAAATGGACCACTTTTTGTTAAATATTTTGGGTGGTGTTTAGTTCCATTTTGCAAAATGAAGAACCAAAACCCAAAATATTTTGGATTCCATAGGTAACTAAACACCCCCTAAGTGGATTTAAGGAGTTGTTAGAGAGGTGTTTTCGTATTTTTTCCTAAAAAATAAGAATACTAAGTGGATTTGAGGAGTTGTTGGAGATACTAGGCCCGTTTTAGCTTGGCTGGACTCCTGCTCGCTTAGTGAAACACATTTAATGTTCATATACTATTTAGCTTGTTTGGAGATACCAACTAAACTTTAGCTAACTAATTTTAAAGCATCTCCAACAGTTTGTCAAAATTCGCTTGGCAAATATCGTGATTTGGTAACTTACTAAAATATATAGCAAGTGAAAAAAAATGGACTCTTTCCAATATTTTGGTATAACTGTTTGACAAATCTTTGATAAACTTGTATCAGGAACCCCAAAAGTGAAACAAAATTAGTTTTATGTCCTTCCACCTCTAGCAAACTTGCATCAGGAACCTTGAGAGTGAAACAAAATTATTTTGTGCCCTTCCACCTTTACGTTTGCCGGCTATACGCGCTGGTTTGCGCGCGCGCATATATGCGCGTGGAGGGGAGAGATTTCTCAAGTTGCTAAAATTTACCAAGTTGGATGGCAAACTGTTGGAGGGGTGATTTTTCTAGTTTTGCCAAAAAAAATAAAGGATAGCAACGGAGTTTGGCAAACTGTTGGAAATGCTCAGTTGTCATGCATCCAAACAACCTAGCTAAAACTGCAGCTAAAGTTTAGCTAAGTTTACCTATTTTAACCTAACTAAAGTCAGCTAAACTTTAGCTAAATCTAATTGAGCATCTCCAACAACTCCTCAAATCCACTTGGTATTTTTATTTTTTTGGAAAAAAACACGAAAACATCTCTCCATCAACTCCTTAAATCCACTTGGTATATTTACCAACTTGATAAATATTGCCACAGATTTAGTAAATCTCCGCACTTAGTATATTTTTTTCACTTGCCAAGTTAAAATATCAACTTGTTGGAGATAGATATTTTTTTCACTTGCCAAATATTTTAGCAACTTGCTAAACCATAGGATTTGGCAAATAAATTTTAAGGAGTTGTTGGAGATGCTCAAGCTGGCGTATCCAAACGCCTAGCTAAAAATTAGTTGGAAGATTTTTAGTTGGCTAAAGTTTAGCTTTAAAATTTTAGCTAGCTAAATTTTAGTTGGGTACTTTCAAACAGTACCTTACATGAGTCATTTTTATTTCTTCTTTCTACTTCTCTCACAGAGTTAGTGGGAGCAGGAGAATGAGAGATAAAAACGGCTCCTACGTAAGAAAAGTTGGAGCTAGTAGAAGCACTGCCAAACAGGTGACAGTTCAGGTAGTTTATACTCCTACACCTCAAATGAGAGATAAAAACGGCCCTGCGTAAGAAAAGTTGGAGAGCCAAACAGGTGACAGTTCAGGTAGTTTATACTCCTACACCTCAATTCAGTATTTTTTCTAATCCTAAATTATAAGATGTTTGATTTTTTAATACTAAATTCACTACGGCACTAGTCATTGTCGTGCAAGACTAGACACGGTAGCAGTCCGTTGCAGGCCATGTCGCCTAGCAGCATTATCCCACACCGAACTAACCTCTACAATACAGGATTTAATCACCGTAGTACATTGCAAGCAATCGAGCTGATACGTGAGCAATAACCTCTGACAATGCCAAGTAGTTTTTGTCCCTAAGGTTTGTATCATACAACATAGCTCATAGCAACCAAGTTGCCTCATCAAAGAAAGCAAAGAATGTCACACGAAGCCTCTAAGCGCCAATACAACACCTGTATTGTAGCAAATTCAGCTTTTTTTACTTGAGAGAGAAAACGAAACTGCTGTCATCCATGTTTTGCTTTCAGTATTTGTAAAGTGAATAATGCTGATTTCAAGGACAAACTGTGATGTTGTTTTGTGCGAGTACTCTTATTTTGTTTGATCTTTATTCCAGTCATCGAAATTCTATGTTTGTTCTTTATTCCAGTATTTGACTTTCCTGTAAATCAGGTCAGAGCAAAAAAAAAAATTGGTAAAACTGAGGTTAAATGCCAGAAAATATTGCTTCATCTCTATCAATGGGCAGAGTTCCAGAAACTGGGCCCACTAGGAACTACCAATATTGCATCATCTGTCAGTCGGCAGTGTCTCGTACAATTTGCTCAGATCAAAATAGCTTATCACAAAATTTTCATTGGCATGTCAAAAATGACAACCAATGCCATTAGTCTACAAAAAACAGATCGAGCCATACATAAGTTACAAAACGAATTGCAATGAAACCTAGTCAGAATCAGGGTCCCCGTCGACAATATCTGGTATGGAGTCTTCAGATTCTGACTCAATGCCAGACTCCGAACCAAACAATTCCGCAAAGCTAGTTGAACGGGCCTCAGGTGCTTGATGGTGGCTTGAGCCAACACCTGGAGTAGCAGAAGGTTCACCTGAAGTTCCCAGCATGCTGCTGGATGGTGGATGGACAGCTGCTGGGCTTTTGTTCTCATGATGACTACCCTGTTCATGCTTACGTGAATCAGAATTTGTTGTGCACTCTGGGAGGCACCAACATTGGAAATCGACAGATTCTCAACTGTGTTTGGCTTGGCAGTATCGTCTACAGCTGCATCAACCATCTTGACATCACTCTTGGTGGATGCTGACGCATCTTGTGCTGCATCTGTGATGCTGGGTGGTTCAACTTTTGGATCTTCTGCTATGGGATTGAGCTGCTTTCCATCCTCCACCGGCATGGCAACTGTACTTACTCCTGCAGCACTATCCTTAAATGGAACCTCTGGTGGTTCATCGTTGTTGGATGTCAGCCAGTCATCATACATGTCTTCAACCTCCATTGCTTGAGGCTGATCCCCAAATCGTGAAATCTGGTATGTTCCAGAGCCAAAAACTCCCTTTCCCTGCGCAGCGTAGTTGAGCCCAGAGCCTACAGGAACTGTTCTTTCTAGAGAAAGGGCTCGAGGGTGGACAAGGACATCCAAAGCAAGCAAAGCATGTGAACAAAACTCTGCAAGCTTAGTGCCTATCTCTAGCTTCCCTGTGATGAACAAATGATATAAATTATTAGTACATATGGTGGACATTATTTAAAGAGCAAGTATCAAACTTGAGGTCCAACAAGTATCATTCCAAAGATGTGCCAGAAAACAGGGCTCTAGAACATGCTTGTCAGTTAACACTATATTTTAAGGTCAAGGTTATGGTCCAAAATAAATATAGTTGCTCATTGTTTTTTGAACGAGAACTGTGCATTGGGTACACTCATGTCAGTCAAATATTTTTTCAGTGCCATACCAATTGCAGTTAAACCATTGTTCAACTAACTGCATGTGTTAATTACAAACGTTATATAACCCATGCCAAATGGAAGATATTACCTTTTCTGAAGAGTTCAATTCCTTTGGCTAAGTAAGGAGGACGGGCATGAGGAGAAGAAAGAAAAGATGCCAGCAGGCCCTTAAACGAAGCAAGTTGGAGGTCTGATATGCTTGGCTCCCCAAATGTGGAGAGCTTTTGCTCATACCTCCCTCCAATGTTGCAAGCACTTCTAGCCACGTTAATTAAGAGCAAGTCCACTTCTGACCTCCAGCGATCCATCCGCAATGAACCTCCCTGCTCAGTGATAAGTTGATAATGTCATAAAAATCTGAATTCAAATACTAAGTAGATATATTGATTAAATAACAATATATAATGATGGTTGCATAACAAATTCATATGGTGTGAGCGCAATTTGTTCCTGTTCGCCATGAAAAGTTAAGGTAAGTTTGGTACTTCTTCCTTCGAAGAATATAATCATTAAAAAATAGTTGTAGCTACTATTTCAGCTATGGCCTGAATATACTTATGTACTACTATTTCAGCTATGGTCTGAATATACTTATGTGTGAGCACCAAAATTCTATGTTTAGATACATCATACATAAAGTGTACAGAACAATGTTGTACCGATTTGCTTCAAAAATAATTTCAATCATTGAATCATTAAAACTTGCAAAATATCTTATCCACTATCCACTTTGGTTCATTGCTTCAAACTTACAACAAGAGGTGTATATACGGTGTGATGAACTTTGAACTTTCTCTACGAAGGGAAAAAAGTGTTTCCAATCATCTTTCCAAAGTCATATTTGCTATAATTGTATCCAGACCAATATGAGAACAAGGATTCAAACAACAAGTATCTGGAAAACAGAAAACAAAAGACAAGCAAAAATAAGAGGATAATGAGAAATAAGTTGGATTGAAGCACACCACATCCAGAAGAATTTCCAATGTTTCAAGTGCAGCTATTTTGACAGAATGTGGAGTTGATAGTCTAACATCTCCTATACTTTCAAGGGCCACTCCCTTTGATGCAATTGGTATGGAAGAACCTTTTCTTTTCTTTGGGCTGATCGCTACTTTCTCTGAACCTGAGATGGTTGAGTTTTGCATCTGTGGTTCTTGCTTCCTCTTCTTCGAATAAATTTTTGAAGATGATTCATTTGTCAATTGTGATGGATTTGTGTTCATTATAGTCATGTCACTTCCACCATCTTCATTCAAATCAGCAATTGCATTGCTGACAATTGCCTCAAGCAGGTGCAGAGACGTCCCTGATAAAAACATACCATTTGTTCAGAACAGATGCAACAGGAGTTTGACTAAAAAACAAAACAAAGAATATGTACCGAACATATGGAATCTCAAGCATAAAGTGAACCGATCCTAATGTAATATCAATGTAAAGTTAAGCATAAAGAATCTCAATTTCCAATAGAAAATCATAAAGTGAATCGATCCTGAGGAGTATCAATGGAAACAAAAACCTTTAGGCCCTGTTTGGATGTGGAAAGGAGGGGGGGGGGGGGGTGGGGGGGGACTAGAGTTTTCCAAATAAAATTGGTTTTCCAAACCTTTTAGTTTTAGAAACCATGATATTGTCAAAACTGTAGTCTTTTTGGAGCTTTAGAAACTCCACTTGAGACCCTTTTTTTTTCTAAACCATGGTTTTGCACGTCTTTAGCTTGTAAAGTTACTGTTTCTTGATACCATAGTTCTCTAAAACATCCAAACAGGCCCTTAAAGTCAAGGAGGTGCAACAGTGGTTAAACACTGCTAAACATGGTTTCTTCCTCCTACATACAAGATATACACTCACCACCCTTATCAATTCTTGAAGCAAAAACCTCTCATGTCTAAGATTTATAGACTTTACAACTTATAGCAAGTAAAAGTCATTGCAAATTTACTAACTTAACCTGCTCAAGATATTTCAAGGTTATGATTTCAATATTGAAAGACCATTGAAGGAACTTTGTTTGTTACTAATGTTGCCAATTTAAAATATCAGGCATTCAAGCACAATTCTAGCCTGATATGCTACAATAGTATTACTATGACAAAGGCAAAACCGCAAAACTACACTGATAATAAAGTTATAACAATTGCACTATTCCCAAAGCTACAATCATAACTTCAAAATAACAATAAAATAAATAAAGATGACCTACCAGCACCCATGGAGGTCAGCAACAGCTGCAAAATGCTATAAGCTTTTGTCCTCAAAGTAGGCAGTTTTGCTACTTTGAAGTACTCTGTTATAAGCCGTATGATACTAGCACCATGAGGTAAGAGTTGGCTGCAGGATGATGGACTAAATCAGTCTTTTTATAAGATCAGATTTTTCTATCTTAGGTCATATTCAAACATTAATATGAAAGAGATTCTATAAAGGTCAATTGTTTGTTCCAAAATTAGTGACAGCTAACTAAGTAGCTAGTCTAATTGAAAATGCCAGTTACCTTCGCATTCCTTTAATGGTTGCATTGAGCAAATCCAAGAAAGTTGAATGTAGTGATGGAAGCTCAAAACAAATAAGTTCTTGATGCAATGAAGTTGTAGAAGGGAACAACTTATTATGCAAAGATCCATCAACTAACAGCACTCTTCGCATCAAAGCCATCAAAGCATGAATCGGAACATTGACCTTTTTGCCAATAAAAGAGTATGACTTAGAAGTCGGAATAAATTTAATTTATACCTTACACTAGTAAGTTATGAACATTAGGTAAGAAATAGAAATGTTCTGATTTCGAAAAAACCTGAACTGGATAATGACTAGTCAGCATCACACTGCAGCAATGCGTAAGAGCTGAAATTGTAGGAACAGTAAAGACACGAAATTTCTTCATGACATGCACATTGCCTCCAGGCTTTACTTCATCTCCCAATGTTGGTAGAGGATCAGCTCCAGGTGGAACTAGCAGACGCATAATATCATGGCCTTTCTTTTCTGTAACAGTAGAATGGTTAAAAAACAACCTGAAATGGTAGAACTGAAACAATATTAGCAGCAAACTGCTATATTATACCTTTTTCAAGCCCAATGAAAGCATCATTCAAAAGATTGTTTACCACAATCAATATCCTCCGAATCAACAGTGACCAACTGTCCTCAGACACTCGGACAGAAGGTAACAATGCTAAGGTTCTCGAAAATTTCTGGAGCATTGGAACAGTATATATATGTAAGACTTGGGGAATTCTTGACAAGGATAAAAAAAAGAGACATGATGTGCATAGCTAATCTAGTAATGTTTGCTCACTATTGAATTCTCATTATACACAGATAGAACTCAAGGCAGCACCCCTCACCTCAGATGGTTTTACATGGATTTCCGTACTCATAATCTTTGCTGCAATAGCAGATTCAACCTGAAATTTGCAAATGTAAGTACAAAACTATAACAGAACAGTTAGGGTGATAGAAATACTATATACAGATACAGTATCATGTTTAGTGGACTTGTGAAAAAACTGCATTGTGTATTTGGGAACTTGGCAGATTCAGGGAATAGAAACTTAAATAACACAGCCAACATGCATGGAAAACATGTGTGGCACCGCTTTGTCAATGACAGAATCTGTGTCATTTTTCGTTCTTCCTTTTCAATTTAGGAATTTTATTTTTTTCCCAGGGGGTGCTGGAGAGAGGAGTGTGGAATAAAATCACAGAACACTTCGATCCCCACTAAAAATCTGCATTTCCAATATTACAAAAATAACAAGCATCTGAAAAAATATCTAGAGCTCTAATAGCTGTTCAATTCTGCAATCCATATAGATTGAGAAGATAATCAACAAACTTGTATCAAACTCCAACTTCTACAATACAATGCTATCAGGAACAAAAACAAAATGTTATGAACGGCTTAACTTTTCTTTCTATGTTACTCTGGAAGAATCTTCCTTTTCTCCCTGGGCAATAAGCACTAGTGTCATGGGCCTAAACATGGCCCAAGGTGGTGGGCCTAGCAACGCTGCACCCTGGCCGCGCGCCTGGGGGTCGGGGTGGCTACCCCCAACTGACCAGATCCCTCTACTCCCTCCCCCAAGGAATCTGGACCTGACTAAAATTAGAGATAGGAATAGGATAAGAAAAGGCTCAGTTTAGGAAAGATTGTTTAGGGAAATGAGAGTACAAATCTATAAGGACTCTACCTCCTCTACCTCTACGTTGCTTGGGTGTCAAGTCTTAGGGATATAAATAAAGGGGTCATGTACTCGCAATATTAAATAAAGGATTAGAGGATTCAATCCTCAAGTTCCCTATCTCTTCAACTCTTTCTCTCTCTCCACCTCCTGCGCCTCCCTCTCCGTCTGTGCCGGCGCCGCCCCCTTTTTCTGTGCCGGTACCGGGATCCCTAGCCGCAGGCGACCACGGATCGTCACCGAGTCCCTGTTCCTCGCCCTCTGACCTCCTTCCACTACAATCTAGGCTTACCACCCAAGCTAAATGGTATGGCGCTTAGCCTTGCTGCGGAGGTTGTATGGCGGCGAGAACGGAGATCGCGAGAGCGTGCGGCGGCGGCGGCTGGGAGCCGTGGCTGCGAGAGTAGATGAAGACAGAAGGGGACGCTGGGCGCCCAAGGGTGTCGGTATGACACAATCCCAGGCTGATTGTATTCATTATCACTGATTGTATTCATTATCAAATTGGGGTCTTATAGCCCCCTTACAGACTCAATTCTTAATCTACTAGGACTCCTTCCTAAGACCTTGATGCTTAACAACTCATCTCCTAACTGGACTCTAACTGGACTCTTTCCTGAAACAAACTCATCTACTAAACCTTAATTAACTAGGACTCGACCAAGACCTAACCCATGACTTGATTGGGTTCGACTCAGCCACCCTTGCGCCTAGCATAGGTCTTACCGACCATAACACTAACCCATCAGGCCATCACAACTACATATTAACCCAGAATAGGAAATGATTAGAAAATAAAAATAAGATTTACTTTATTGTAGTGCCGGTTTACAGAGGATGGGTACAATTTAATAACTGTCCTCAGCAAATCAATTGCTTCGTCCTGCAGAAATAGATATAATTACACATATTACCATTGAGTAGTTGAACACAAACTAATAAGCCATAAGAATGAAAAGAGCAGACCGTACAGCTACTAGACCATTTTCATTTAAAAGCCGCAGCACCGGTTCAATAACTCTTCCAGCAAAGGATGATCCCTCTTTCTTTAAGTTCAAAAACTTAGCCAATCTAATCAGAAAACGAATTGTGTGGCTTTCATCAGTGTAAATAAAATAGACATGCAGAACAAAACACATGAAGTATCAAATTTTAGTGTTTCAAGCAAACAAAAGTGCAATACAAAACGGATATACCTTTATTACAACTTAGAAAGAATGACACATAGACTATTAGTCAAATGCAAACATGAATCTTGAAATTTGGAACTGTCCTGAAGATTGGAAGTTCAATTCACAAATATTCTTCTTACTGCAGGATAGTGTGCAGTCATGTCTACTTAGCTACTTCAGAACTAATAATTATATTACCTATTAGAAAACTACTAAACAGACCAATACAAGGTAAACTTAAGTAGTTCTGGAAAAAAATCAACTTGAATGCAATAGTCCACTTGTACAGCCAAGCAGAACTAAAAAAGGATAAACAGTAACCGGGTTAAATTCAGACATCAGAATCATATGCAAATTCCTTGCGAACACTAAGAAATGTTATCAAGTGGTGGCTAAAATGATAAAATAACAATCAAAGTTTAATTGCATAACGATTAAACATCGACAATCCAAAGATATGTTTGGCGGCTTAAATAAAAATAATCTTCCTTTACTTACCTTACAAATAAATCAGACATGGAAGTACAGGAAATAACAATAACAAGTTGAGAGAAAGAGGAATCCTGCAGAACGGAAAGGAGAATACATTAGTATAGCATTATCGTGTGATTGAAATCAATTCAGATATATATATAATGAAATTTAAATTTAAATAAACAATCCATGTCTCAAGGAGCCAAGGTTCAAGGAGAATATCGATAGACCAAATCCTGAGAAGTATAATTTCTCTATTTTTTGTCGTAACTCATACTGTTTGTCGAAGACTATTCATTCTAGGATGATAGACTGAATGAGATGCATGACATTACATGATGAACCATAGTTCAACACTGATTTGTTGTGGTTTACGGACATTAAAAAAGAGGTATTTTGACATGACTTAAGTACTTAACATTCAAACAGATTATCATATTACAGAGAAGTGTACTGAACATGAAGTTTCAAATGAATTGATCCTTCGTCCGAAGATACTGGACAGACCAAAACTTATAGATTTTTATTTTTATTTTCTTGGCGCTTTGTCTAATACTTGTGGCTTTAAAACAAGTAATGTGCATCAGAAAATAAACAAAAATATACAAAAATAGCAATATGCAAGAAATAATAGCATAGTGTTCTGAACAACCAAAAACAGGACTACCTAAGAAGGCACCATCAATCAAGAAGAAATATTTAACACTCAGCTACTAATAAGTCTGAGTATTACTCCCAAGTAGTGATACTGGAGAGAAACATGCTAGACCTGTTTTTCAGAGGTATCGTCAAACTAAAGATTCTATTTCTAGTCTTATTCCTTATTCACTTGAAAACCTAGTGCAAAATCAATATAACTCCTGCCACGGTAAACCATGTCTGGAATTAACTGGTTCTCTAGACAGCGTGATGGATTTGCAAGAGAAGGTTTTCATAGTAGTAAAAGAAGCCCACCTTACCAAAATACTACAGAAAATTGCAGATCACTTCAATTACCTCACAAAGACACAGAATCAGTTTCATTGTATATCGTCCTACTGAAGTTTATAGCAAGCATTTGAAAGATAATAAATGCATCTTCGACTAAATGATTGGATTGCCCAGAAATTGAAATGGCATTTTTTTTTCTCTTGGATATGCAGAGAGCTGTGCATCAATGCAAGGAGAAGAAGTATAAGAATACAATGCACACACACAACAGCAATGAATAAAAAGAAAAGGCAAACTAACTTCAGAGGATAGTACAGGTTAGAAATTTGTGAAATACATTCTACATAAATTGCACAAAATTATATGCATCACCTGCAAATTAACCAGAATCTTCTCAAACCAAATGGAGTGCGATTCTGCAAATCGCTCATTTCTGCACTCTTGGAAAGTCACACCGAGAAAGCAAGTACCCAACCAACAACTGTATTTCTAATGGATTGTCAAACAAAAAAGGCAAGCATATTAGTAAAAGCTTTGTGCTTCAATTCTTCTACAATAAAGCATAAGATGTGAAGGCAACAAGGGCACAGCTATAGATCAACAGATGCCATAAAAAACAGCAAAATGACAATATATGCAAAATAAATGAAGTTAAGCGACATAAACAGCACTATCTTCTAAATGTTTCTGTCATTCAATTGTAGCGGTAATTTTAGTAACAGAGAAGTGAAAAGTAGAAACTTCACAGATTGGCAATTATATTGATTTAGCAGCCTCTACCTACAATGACACTAGTTAAATAGTATGATAGCATAAATGAAACACAACTTCATGATGAAACTAACAGAGGAGCTGAGAAGAAATGTGTCACATATAGGCACTAACAGGTGTGAAATGGGTTATCTGAAATGTCATAGCACAATCAAAGAAATTTAGAGAAACACTAGACCAAATCATCCTTTTCAATTTACAAAATGACAACTACCATAAGGTACATCCTTGTGAAGCGGGAGTTTTTATTCTACATATAAACAACACATCGAAACTAAAATACAGTCCTTCTGAACTACCTTTTCAGTAAACTGTGGTAGGAGTCATTCTCATTGGTATCCCCAAATTTCAAATTGAAGCAGAGGAACCCTTGATTTCACTTAATACAAACAAATATATAAACCTAGTTCCATCTCACCATCCTAGGGGAATTTATCACCACACACTAAACAGTAGCTTATACCCATGGATGAAGAGGCGAATGTCATTTATCAAGACAGAGAAGGCAGAGGAGGGATCACAGAACCACCACCATACCGAGTCGCTCTCCACCAGCGCCACGACACGCTCAACCCAGGCATCGACAGCAGCGCGCCACGCCTCGGCGAGCTTCGGGTTCACCGGCGCGCCGCGGCCCGGGAGATCCTCCGTGAGTAAGCCGTGAGTGCGGACCGCCTCGAGGATGGAGGCGACCTCCGTCGGCGAGAGTTCCGCGGCGCCGCCAGGCTGCGGAAAGCGCTCGGTGACCGCGCGGAGCAGCCGCGGCTTCAGCCACGGGTCGTTGACGTCGCCCAGAAAACCTCCGCCGCCGGAGCCTGCCGCCATCGGAGGCTCTGGCCTGGTAGACTCGCGCTGGCGGCCGCGGTTTGTACGGCGGGGTGGGGGCGACGACGGACGGTATCACGGTACTGCTCGGCCGGCGGCGTGGTGTGTGTGGGGAAAAGGAGGTTTATAGGGTTTTAGGTTGAGAGAAGAATATTATTGGGTGACGTTAGCTGCCCTCAAACTCAAAGTGTGGATGGATACGAGGCAACCCAACGCGTCCCGAACTCCGGCAGCACGACGGCGTCCGGCTCGTCCTCGACAAGAATGAGCCTGGCGGTGTTCAGAATTTCAGATCAGGCTCGATTTCATCTTGCTCTTGTGCCCTGAGCTTGCTCCAGAGGTGGCGGCGCCCTAGGGTTTCGGCAGAGCGAGAGATTTTTGGGACGGGAGGTGAGCGGACGAGAGAAGACAGAAGAGGACAACAGAGAGGCGCGAACGCACCGCGCCAGAGGGTATTTCTCAGTGGCATTTCAGTGTAATTTCGCTTTGAACAAAAGGCACTACCTCTGTCTGTCAATCAAATAACACAATCCTAAAAACTATATAATTTTATACTAAATAGTGTTAGCATTTTGTTCCAAATTTTATTATAAAAAATATTTTATAAATATTCTAATGATATTTTATATCATAAAATTTAGTATTTTTTATACAAATTTAATGAAAGCTCAAATTCATTGACTCTTCGAAACCAATAATTACATTTTTTTGGACGGAAATACAGATAGTACATATAATACTTTGAAACTATCTATAAATAAAGGTGTTACTTAAAAAAAAGGATTTGCTAAATTTCATATGTCTTAATTTTAGTTTTCTTTCAGACGACGGTTATTGCATATATTTTATACTAAAATTATAGTTTTAGTTTGTTGTAATTTATTTAGACATAGTGTGCAATTTTTTGTTTCAGAAATAAAAAAACATGTTAGATAAAATTATAAACCTAATAAAATCTTATCTATGTTGGCACAAAGATAATTTAACAATTGCAATTACTTCTATAGAAGGACAAAGACAAAAATTTAATACTACCTCCGTCCCCTAAAAAACGCAATTATGAGAACCGTGTCAGTCAATGAATCTTATGTTTGACCAACTTTATTTTAAATAGTATTAGCATTTATGTCTCCAAATAATTTTTTTTATGAAAACATATTCTATAACTAATCTAATTATATTAATTTTATATCACAGATGTTAGTACCTTTTTATATAAAATTAGTCAAAGTTCAAACTGATTGACTTCTCGAAAAACGAGAATTGCATTATTTTGGGAACGGCGGTAGTATGTTATAACACAAAGACAAATAACAAAATACAAACTTAACAACTAAGAGTATCTTCAACAACTCCTTAAAACAACTTGTTATCCTTATAAATTTGGTAAAATCACAAAATTCTCTCTCTAACAACTCCTCAAACCAATCCCAAGTTGCTATTCACGGCCTCCGCGTGCCTATATTTATCAAGTTGCTATCCAACTTGTTATCCTTATAAATTTAGCAAACTCAAAAAATTCACTCTCCAACAACTCCTCAAACCAACTTACTATTTTTTTCAAGTTGCTATTCCCAAGTTTGACAAGTTGGAATAGCAAATTGTTGAAGAGAGGGGTTTTCCACTTGCCAAATAATTTAGCAACTTGTCAAACCATAAGATTTAGCAAATCAATTTTTCCAAGTTGTTAGAGATGTCATTTGTCAAATAATTTAGCAACTTACTAAACCATAAGATTTAGCAAGTCAATTTTTCCAAGTTGTTGGAGATGCTCTTACTTATATTAGTTGGTGGTATATTAGTGTTGTTTGAAATCATTTTCAATTTCAAGCACCTGATGAGAGATCTCTAGTGTTTTGAATAATTGATGAAACCTAAGGTACTAACCTAGCTATAAGTGTTTGAGTAGGTCTAGTATACATATGAAAGATGATGACAAGTGATGGAGCAATCAAGGAAGCTAAATGGTGCAAATAGCTCACACTTGGAGAAGAAGAGAAATGGAAAGACCCTAAGCTATTCAAGACAAAGGTATATGCTAGGGCTTTTCTTTTGGTGGTCAAGACACCAAGTGGGTGTGATCACTTTTAGGATAGACAACCGTACTATTAAGAGGGAAAATTTAAAAGTGAGTGCAGTTTGTCGAGTGCCACTAGGTGTTATCTATATTGCATGTGTATTTAGGACCTAGTGACATACTCCATGCTAATTGACAAGTAAAACATGTCAAGAAGTGTTCACTAAAGAGGTATCTTAGTGCTTGGCACATTGGAGAAACACTGGAAAAGATCAGAGACAAATGAGGATCAAGCACAGGCACCGGACGCTGCAGATCAGGGCGTCGGACGCTGTCCGACGCGCCGGACGTTGGCGTTAGCATGACGTAGCGTCCGTCGGCTACACTGAAACCGCAGAGAAAATTTAGAGTGCAACGGACGTTGTCCGTCGGTATCTCGTGGAGCGTCCGTCGAGCTTCTAGAGGGCTCTGCAAGCGAGTGAATTGAAGACAGGCGTCGGACGCTGGAGGTCCGAGCGTCGGACGCTGGCGACGGAGCGTCCGTCGCCCGTGAAGCAACCCAACGACTAGTTCTGACAGGGCGTCGAACGCTGGCGACGGAGCGTCCGTCGCCCCCGAGAAGAGCGTCCGTCGCCAACTTAACAGGGCAACGACTAGTAGACTTTGAGGGGGTCCATAAATATGTGTTGGCCGGCTCTAGGATGTCTCTCTCACACATTTTAACATCTTGAAACTCCTTTGAGCTGAGCAAACTCCCTCCCACTCATCTCCATGCTTGGTTAGTGAAAACCTAATAGAGATTGAGTGATCCAAGTGCATTTCGTATATAGTTTGCATCTAGTGGCACTTGGGAGGCGTTCTTGCTGCGGATTTCTTGTTACTCTTGGTGATTGTCATCACCTAGACGGTTTGGAGCAGCGGTGGTAGATCGAGAAGCTTGGTGATTGTGCTTCGTTGACTACAAGTTGATTGTGAGGGGTTCTTGTGCCTTCCCCGTGGGAGATCGCAAAGGTAACTCTAGTGGATTGCTCGTGGCGTTTCAATAGCCTCATCTTGTGTTGGTTGTGTGGCACCCGGTGACGGGTTTAGCGTGTGATGCCAATTAGCACGTGAACCTCCAAGTGAGTGTCTTGCCACAACGGGGACTAGCTA
This sequence comes from Microstegium vimineum, assembly GCA_022036555.1. NCBI lineage: Eukaryota > Viridiplantae > Streptophyta > Magnoliopsida > Poales > Poaceae > Microstegium > Microstegium vimineum. The sequence goes on along the minus strand of CM039122.1, from coordinate 2,637,071 downwards.
GTTGGCAAACTAGTGAACCTCGGAAGAAAATCAAGTGTCAACCATTGTCTATTGTGATTGATTCATTTTATTGGTATTCACTTGATTGGTTCATCCCCAACATCTCCACATCGGTATAATCACCTTTCCTATCTTTGCATTACCTCATTCATTCTTGTCTTAGTATATTAGGTTGTGCCTAGGGGCTACTAGAATTGAGTAGGAATTGTGTGATCCTAGAGCTTATTAGGATAGAAATTGTGGTTAGGTGGTTTTACATCCCTTAGTATGCTAGTGCAAGTCAAGTTTCGCCTCTTAGTTATCTAACTTGTTGTTGAGATTGTTTTTAGCTTTCAAATTAGGATATTCATCCCCCCTCTAGCCATCACTTAGGACCTTTCAAGTAATATCAGAGCTAGTACACCATTGATTTGAGGCTTAACAACCTAGGGTGTGAAGATGGCTCATATCAACAACATGAAGAAACCACCCAAGTTTGATGGCTCAAACTATGGTTATTGGAAAGTGAAGATGGCCACTCATATCAAGTCAATTAACCAGAAGGTTTGGCTTGTGGTGGACAAGAAGTTTGAGGTAGTGAATGAGGTGGCTCCCACTCCTCAAGAGGAAGAAAAGTTACAACACAATGATATTGCTCTAAGTGCTATTCATGAGTTGAGGCACTTGATGAAAAAGTGTTTGAGCAAATCAAGAATCTTGAGAGTGCTCATGAGGCTTGGAAGAAGCTAGAAGAATTATTTGAAGGCACTCAACCCGTCAAGAGTGCAAAGGCATATATCCTCAAAGAAAAGTTTGCAAGCTTTAAGATAGAGGATGATGAGAATGTGCCAGAGATGTTCCATAGGCTACAAGTGCTAGTCAATGATCTTATGGCCCTTGGTGAGAAGGTTGAGGATAAGGACTTCTCTCACAAGTTCTTAAGAAGTCTCCCATCTCGGTTTGAGACTCTTGTGACCTTGATTGTGAGAGGTGGATTGGATATCGTGACTCCTAACCAAGTTTTGGGAGATGTGATGACACAAGATGCTTACCGGAACAACAAAAAGAAAGAAAAAGAAAGATGTCAAGAAAGAAGAAAAGGAGGATGAGAAGAAAAAGAGCATAGCTTTCAAAGCTACTTCATCTCACAAGAGCAAGGGCAAAGCCAAAAATGAAGAATCAAGTGCTAGTGAGGTTGATGAAGAAGAAATGGCTCTATTTGTGAGAAAATTTGGAAGATTCATGAAGAAGAAGGGATATCATGCAAGAAGAAAGAGACCATCTTCCAAGAAATTTGATGAGCCTAGGAAGTGCTTCAAGTGTGGAAGCTTTGATCATCTCATTGTTCATTGTCCATAAAATAGTGACAAAGATGATGATGATCACAAGAAGAGAGACAAGAAAGAGAAGAAGCCCACCTTTGACAAGAAGAAGAAGAAGGGGTATTCTCACATAGTGACATGGGATAGTGACTCTTCATGTGATGATGATGATCAAGAGAAGAAGACCACTACCAAGAAGAAGGCTCTTGCAAGCATTGCAATGAGAGACAAGATCTCTCTATTTGATACTCCATCATCATGTTTCATGGCTAAGTCCACTAAGGTACTTTCTCATGATGAGAGTGAGAGTGAGAGCGATAGTGATAGTGAGGAGCCCCCAAGGGAAGAACTCATGAACATGCTTGAACAAGCTAAGGAATACACTAATAAGAAGAGGAAGGAATGCAAGACCAATGGGGCTCTTGAGCAAAACCTTGATGAGGCCGTAGCATCTCATGAGAGGCTAATGAAAGCCCATGAAAAGCTAGTAAAGTCTCACACTAAGCTTGAAAGAGCTCATTCCTCTCTCTTAGATCAAAGTAAGAAAGAGATTGTTCAAACATGTGACATGAGAGTTACTTGCGATATTCTTGATGAATCATTTTATGCTCCTATCATTGTTGCTCCCACTAACCCCTCTTGTAGCACTACTATTTCTACTTCATATATTGGTGATGGTTTCACTTGTGATGCCTCACTAATGGTGGAAAGTGAAACCCTCAAGAAGGAGGTTACAAAGCTCAATAACTCCTTAGCTAAGGCTTAGAGAGGTGAGGATCGTTTGCTTATGTGCTTGGGTAGCCAAAGAGCATCTCTCTACAAAGAGGGATTGGGTTATACCCCCAAGAAAGGCAAGACCGCTTTTGTTCCTCACAAAACTAGTTTTCTGAAGAACACCGGTAGCTATTGCAAAAGTTGCAAGCAAGTTGGTCACAATAAGCAAGCATGCAAGACCAAGAAGGCCAAACAAGACATATCCTCTATTATAGTTGATTCATTATATGTTTTTTCCAAGGGTACTAATGGTGTTCATGCCAAGTTTGTTGGTGCACCATGAATGGCTTCCAAGAAGTCCATTTGGGTACTAAAATCCTTGGTAACTAACCTTGGAGGACCCAAGCAAGTTTGGGCACCTAAAAAGAATTGATCTCTCTTGTAGGTCAATTACAAAGCCGGAGAGAGGCATTGGGTGCTTGATAGTGGGTGCACTCAACACATGACTGGAGATGGAATAATGTTCAACTCAATCAACCAAGATAGTGATCATGGATTTGATAGTATAACTTTTGGTGACAATGGCAAAGGCAAGGTGAAAGGGCTTTGAAAGATTGTTATCTCCAATGATCTAAGCATTAGCAATGTGCTTCTTATTGAAAGGCTTGAGTTCAACCTATTGTCAGTAGCTCAATTATGTGATCTCAGATTCAAATGCATATTTGGAGTGGAGGATGTGGAAAGTATAAGTGTGGATGGGTCAAACATGATCTTCAAGGGATTTCGGTATGAGAACCTATATCTTGTGGATTTCAATGCTAGCGAGACTCAAATCTCAACTTGTCTCATTACCAAATCAAGCATGGGTTGGCTATGGCATAGAAGGCTTGGACATGTTGGCATGAAGCAATTGAACAAGCTAGTCAAGCATGATCTTGTGAGGGGCTTGAAAGATGTCTCATTTGAAAAGGACAAGCTATGTAGTGCATGTCAAGCCGGAAAGCAAGTTGACAACACTCATCCAAAGAAGAACATCATGAGTACAAGCAAAACTTTTGAGTTATTGCACATGGATCTCTTTGGGCCAACTACATATGCAAGCATTGGTGGAAACAAGTATGAATTTATGATAATTGATGACTTCACAAGATACACATGGGTATTCTTCTTGAGTGACAAGAGTGACACATTTGATATCTTCAAGCCATTTGTCAAGAGGTGTCAAAATAAGTTTGAAACAACTATCAAGAGAGTTAGAAGTGACAACGGGAGTGAGTTCAAGAACACAAGAATTGATGAACTTTGTGATGACTTTGGGATCAACCATCAATTCTCTCCAAAGTACACTCCACAATCCAATGAGATAGTTGAAAGAAAGAATAGAACTTTGATTGACATGGCAAGATCAATGTTGAGTGAATACAATGTTAGTCATTCCTTTTGGGCCAAAGCTATCAACACGGCTTGCTGCTCTAGCAACCGTCTCTATTGCCATGGGATGCTTGAGAAGACTCCATATGAGCTATTGAATGGAAGAAAGCCAAACATTGCTTAATTTCGGGTATTTGGGTGTAAATGCTATATATTGAAGAAAGGAACAAGGCTAAGCAAGTTTGAAAAGAAATGTGATGAGGGATTTCTACTTGGGTACTCTACATCAAGCAAGGCCTATAGAGTGTGGAACTTATCTAGTGGAATTCTTGAGGAAGTGCATGATGTGGAATTTGATGAAACACAAGGCTCTCAAGATGAACAAGAAAACTTAGATGATGTAATAGGTGACAAGTTGGTCAATGCAATGAAGGATATGGATATTGGTGACATTAGATCAAGACAAGTACAAGATGAAGATGAAGATCAAGTGACCATTCCCTTACAAGAAGAAGCTAGTGGCTCTCCAACTCAAGATCAAGCAAATACTAGTGAAGCTCAAGTTCAAGATCAACAAGAGGCTAGTCCATCATCATCTCAACCGAATGCTCAAGATTCCAACATACAAGTTGTAACACCCCGGGTGTTAATCTCTTAATTAAAATTTGATCATGTCATCATATGCATTAAGCATCATTCATTTGTTTGAAAACCTGGATATGCATTGAACTAAAATGAGTTTACTTGCTTATGTTTGATCATTTGCTTGAATGCAGGTCATCTTTTCAAATTCTCAAAATTTAAAATTTGAATCCAAACCCTTTTTCCCAGAGGGGGTGAATTAAACCCTAAACATGATTTTCAAAATCTATAAAGTTTTTGCTTGTAGTTGTTTAAGCAAAGTTGTAGGTCTCAAAGTTTTGAGCATCTTTCTTGTTCAAAGTTTTTCTTGAAAACCCCTGGAAGCTTGAGCTTTTTGCAAAATAGCCGCAGGGTCAGTTTTGTCCTTTCATCGAGCGGTTGCATGGCGGGATTGATCTCGACGTCGCTCCTGTCCGACACTTGTCCATGGACTCACGTCTTGTCGAGTGTACGTGGCGAAATCGCGGAACCTGTTGCCGTCTTTAAAAGCGGGGCACCGTCCTCTCTGTTTCCCTTTCCACGCCACTGCTCTTCTCTAATCTGCTCTGCCTTGTTCCGCCGAGCGCTCCACCTCCATTGACGAACTCGTCCGAGCTCGTTAGCCACTTCCAACCACTCAATCCTTCGCCATTGTATTCGCCTTGACCTTGCGCATCCTTGGGTCAAGTTGGTTGAAGTCGTCGAGCCCGCTTTCATCCAGCGCGGATCCGTCTTCTTCAACTCCGATAAGAGCGCCGCTACTCTGGTCAGTCTTCGACCAGGATATGCAGGAGCCGCATTGCCTTTGTATCTTGTGTTTCTTGCTCCTTGTTCTTCTCTGAATCTTGTCGGCTTCTCCATTTTGCAAATGGTGGACCATAGCTCCGGGAACATCTTCGTGCCGCGCAGTTCTTCGTCTCCGCCGGCACGTTCTCCATCGACGGTCATCTCTGCTTCATCTCCGGCCACGCTTGCTAGTGCTTCGTGACCAGGGTGAGCTCCTCGACTTCTCCGCTCCACTCGTTTATCCTTGTATCAAGCCTTCGAGCTCTGTCCTCGAGCGCCGCCGCTGTTCTTGTTTGGCGCGGCGGTGTGTTCGTCGTCTGATAGTTGTAGTTGATCTTTTCGAAATCTGAGTCTTGCGCTAGCTTCGCCTAGCCGTCCTGAGTCTGTTTCGAGGGGTAGTTGCCCTCGAGCGCGTGCGTGTTTCTCCGGCGCACGTCGCGCAGATCCCCGCTGACCGCCAGTGCCGTCGACGAGGGTGTTGCTTTTAGCTCTGAGTTTGTTTCGTGCGCACTTCGCATTGTTTGGGGGCCGTTAAACTTGCTGGAGTTGCTGGTTGAATCGATCGAGGCCTAGCCTCTCTGATCGAGGATCGATCGAGGCCTAGCCTCTCTGATCGAGGGTCGATCGAGGCCTAGCCTCTCTGATCGAGTGTCGATCAAGGTCTATCTTCATCGATCGAGGTCTAGCTTCTTCGGTCGAGGCCTAGTTTTTCCGATCGAGGTCTGTGCTCGACGGTGCGCGATCGGTCGAGCTCCGGCAGATCGCCAGCACCCTCGATGAGGTGTCTCTGAAGGTTTGTTTTGGGTCGTGGCGTACCTCATTGGGTTCGGCTCGGCGAGCCGAAGCAGGTTCGAGGGGTAGCCGTTCGGTTTGGTCACCGACGGTGACTCGCCGCCGTGTTTTGTGGTTCTCGACGCCGCTCGAGCGTCTGTGCCACTGTTGGGTAGGTTTTTGCCGTCCGTAGGTTTTGTGCGGGGTTGTTCCGGTTTCCTGCTTAGTTCAGTGTGTTTTTAATCCTATAAATATGCCCTGTTTAATTATAAAATGTTTAGAAACCTTAATAACTTTAGGCCTTGAATGATTTTGGATTATTTGACACATATGGTCAATTGTCCAGTGATAAACACAAGTTGGACATGCTTGATGTAATGTTGTTTGCTCAGTTCTTTTGGATGTAAGTGTTAACTTAGATAATCAAGATAAATAGGGTTTAATTAATTTGCTTTCTAACCTAGTGTTGCTTTCCTTCATGAAGGAAAGTTGTACTCAAGGTGTAATCTGTTTTAGTCTTTTCTTAGGAGCATGCTTGTTTGAGTTGAGCATCATGTTTACTATTCGAGCATCATCTAAGACATGTCATTATATCGTGTAGATTGTTCGTTGGTGGGGTTGGATACCTCCAGTGAAGAGGTTTTCTCTCTTGAATCTGAGCCCGAGTTCGTTTATCCCTCCAACCAAGGCAAGCCCCGGTGCATTCAAACACTTCCTTGTATTTAAAATGATTGCTTTAAATACACTTATGTTTATACTATTGCATTACGGTACTTTATTAAATTCCTACTTGATGCATAGCTTTATCCTTGTACTATTTGTACCTTTACCCTTGTCACTTAAAGATGCAAAGTTTTCGCAAAAATGCTTAGTATGCTTAGAACTTTTATAGTGGGTGATTTCCGGTCACCTACGCATAGCATATTGCTTCGGCAAATGATTATGTTTTCTAAGAAGGGGATGTTGTTGCTGGAAGTAATAATCTGAGACCAGGCGGACACGGTGTTGGAGAGCCATCAGCGGTGTCTGGTGAGCGGGTTCTTTCCGCCTGTGTCGATTAGGAACCGTCCGTTGTAGACGTCCAAGGGTTGTGACTTTGGAGTACTTATCACATACTCCGGGAAGCTGGACTCTGGCTATTCTCGTTTGAAGAACGGTTAACCCGCACTGGGAGTGGAGAGATGGCGAGAGTAGTGTGTACCCTCCAAGTTAGCGAACTGGATGGAGGTGTACTGTGCTCTCGGGTGGCGGAACCCCGGTCTTGGCGAGAGGATCCAGGGAAAGGTAGTCATATGCGTGCTTTAAGCGGCTATATATGTCATGTGATAGGGAAGCCCCAGCTGGGATAAACCGGTTCGAATCGTCGTGTTCCTCGGAAATGGAAACATGACCCTGTCCTCTACCGCGTAGTAATACACTTTAACTGGATACTTGTTGGATCCCTTCGTGGATGGTTATTACCCTGTTATCGATCATACATCTAGATCGATACGTGAGTAATCTTATGGATAACATAAATGATTTCAATTCTTTTTATAAATGCTCATTTATGCAAAATACTTGATTCTTGTAAACCACACCTTGAATCCTATGACTTGCATACTGTTTTGTCCACCAAATACTTTTCTTTGTTGGATAAGTCTTGTTGAGTACTCCCGTACTCAGGGTTTGTTAACCCCTGTTGCAGATGAGGATCACAACCGGTTTGTGTGGCTTCTTGCTGCATGACCGTGGTCAGTGTAGATGAAGGTGAAGAATAAACTGTCTTTGCTTGACTCTTGGGCAAGAGTACCTCGGTTTTTTGTTCTTACTCTATCAGCAGCTTGATGTAACCTTATCGTATGACACTAAGTTATGTTTCAAAACTTATGGTTTGTAATATGACTTTAAATTTCCGCTACTTTGATGTAATATAAAAATTTCGTATTACTTCTGTAATGATTGTAATGAGGTGATCCTGTTCGAAAAGAGGTGGATGACCCGCTGCGAAGTGGCGACACCTGATGGGCTAATTAAGATTTGGATCATCTGTTGGGATTAAGGTTAATCCTGACAAGTGGGCCCTATCTTAAGAGGTTCCGTCGCACAAGTGCTCCAACCTACCAATATTGCAAGAGATCATCCTCTAGATCAAGTAATTGGAGACATTCAAAGTGGTGTTCAAATAAGATCAAGTTTGGCTTCATTTTGTGAGCATTACTCTTTTGTCTCATCATTTGAGCCAACCAAAATTGATGAAGCTTTGAAGGATGTGGATTGGATAAATGCTATGCATGAGGATCTTAACAACTTCACAAGAAATCAAGTTTGGGAACTAGTGGATAGACCAAGAAATCATAATGTCATTGGAACTAAATGGGTATTCAAGAACAAGCAAGATCAAGATGGAATAGTGGTGAGAAACAGAGCAAGACTAGTTGCACAATGGTACACTCAAGTAGAGGGTCTTGACTTTAGGGAAACATATGCTCTGGTTGCAAGACTAGAGGCAATAAGGATTCTATTGACCTATTCTTGTGCACACAACATCAAGCTATACCAAATGGATGTCAAGAGTGCATTCTTGAATGGGTATATCAATGAGGAGGTATATGTTGAGCAACCACTCGGATTTGAAGATGCTAAGAAGCCCGACCTTATATTCAAGCTCAAGAAGGCTCTTTATGGATTGAAGCAAGCACCTAGAGCATGGTATGAGAGGTTGAGAAGCTTTCTCCTCTCTAAGGGATTCAAGATTGGATTGGTTGACACCACCCTATTCACAAAGAAGATTGGAAGTGACTTGTTTGTCTTGCAAATCTATGTGGATGATATTATCTTTGGGTCTACAAATCAAGAATTTTGTGAAGAGTTTGGTGAAATGATGGCAAAAGAATTTGAGATGTCCATGATTGGTGAACTTAGTTACTTCCTTGGACTTTAAATCAAGCAAATGAAGAATGACACATTTGTGAGTCAAAGCAAGAATATCAAAGACATGATGAAGAAGTTTGGATTAGAAGAGGCTAAAGGCATTAGTACTCCCATAGGGACTAATGGACACTTGGATAATGATACAAGTGGCATGATGGTGGATCAAACACTCTATCGTTCAATGATTGGAAGTTTACTCTATGTGACCGCATCAAGATCGGATGTCATGTTTAGTGTATGCATATGTGTAATATTTCAAGCATCTCCTAGAGAGAGTCATGTGAAGGCCACAAAAAGAATCTTGAGATATTTGAAGCATACACAAGAGGTTGGACTATGGTTTTCCAAGGGGTCAAGATTTGAACTAGTTGGATATTCGGACTCCGATTATGTGGGATGCAAGGTTGATAGAAAGAGCACTAGTGGAACATGTCAACTTTTGGGAAGATCACTAGTCTCATGGTCATCCAAGAAACAAAATAGTGTGCCACTCTCTACCGCTGAAGCCGAATACATTAGTGCGGGGAGTTGTTGTGCACAACTATTATGGATGAAGGCCACCTTGAATGATTATGGAATCAAATTTAAGAAGGTTCCCTTGCTATATGATAATGAAAGTGCGGTGAAGCTTACAAGCAATCCCATCCAACACTCTAGAACCAAACACATAGATGTGAGACACCATTTCATAAGAGATCATCAACAAAAGGGTAACATTTACATTGACAATGTGGGCACCGATGATCAATTAGCCGACATATTCACCAAGCCACTTAATGAGAAGAGTTTTTGCAAGTTAAGGAATGAGTTGAATATCTTGGATTTCTCCAACATGAGTTGATGCACCCCACTTATGACATGCCTCTACTCCAAGATAGCAAGGTACAGTTGATTGACATATGCATTCATCCTTTGCTAGACTTGTGTAGAGCATATAGGCATCTTCTCTCATTAAATTAAGCTCATTCATGAAAATTAAATGATTTCTATGGACATATGGTACCACTATAACTTCTATGAGTTCCTTGATCTAGTGGTGGCATATGACATGTTGATAAGCTTGCAACCTCACATGTTTATCTAGAAAACTTATTCTTGTACTTAACCAACATGGCCAAGATAACCATTGCAAGATGTGTGAAGAAGCTTGTCCATGGTTTAAACCGTGTTAAGTATATAGGACAAGTGATCTAGGTTGAACTATAAAAGATTATTATCCCCACTCTCTTTCTCAATTGACTTGATAAATAAATCTTCCTAAGTATCTTCAAGCGATACATGTTACTACAAGTGGTTTCCTTTGTGGTAATGTGTGACAAAGGGGGAGAAATTGTGATAAAATGATAATGCCTTGGTAAAGGGGGAGAAAATAGAAATAGGGGGAGAAATAGGATTTTGAAAATTGAAAAATTAAAAATTGAGCACACAAGTAGAGGGAGAAAGCCTATGAACAAGTTGTTGCATTTGGATGTGCATTTACACATATGTTTGTTTGCATTGTACTTCAATTCAATATGACTTGCTTGTGTGGTACATGCCTAGTATTATCTTGATTGATGAATTGATCACTAGCATGTATAGAAGTTAGCTAGATCCTTAGAATATCTTGTGTATATCCAATTGGTATCGAGCTAACCTTGTTGCTAAGGAAGGTATGATTGGCGCACTTCGAATGGTATCACACTTCAAAGGTCCATTTTTTATACCTTAGCATCATGTCATAGTTTGCAAGTGGTTTATTCCTCCTAAAAGGTGTATCTAAGCATATGTGCAAAACTTTGACTCATAATCATAAGAAGTGCACATATCTAGGGGGAGTAAAACACTTTCAAACTCATTGTGAATTCAAAATCATATTTCATATCATTTATATCGGGTTGTCATCAATTACCAGAAAGGGGGAGATTGAGAGATCTCTAGTATTTTGGATAATTGATAAAACCTAAGGTACTAACCTAACTCTAAGTGTTTGAGTAGGTCTAGTACACACATGGAAGATGATGACAAGTGATGGAGCAATCAAGGAAGCTAAATGGTGCAAATAACTCACACTTGGGGAAGAAGGGAAATGGAAAAACCCTAAGCTATTCAAGGCAAAGGTATATGCTAGGGCTTTTCTTTTGGTGGTCAAGACACCAAATGGGTGTGATCACTTTTAGGATAGACAACCGTACTATTAAGAGGGAAAATTCAAAAGTGAGTGCGGTTTGTCGAGTGTCACTAAGTGTTATCTATATTGCATGTGCATTTAGGACCTAGTGACATACTCCATGCTAATTGACAAGTAAAACATGCCAAGAAGTGTTCACTAAAGAGGTATCTTAGTGCTTGGCACATTGGAGCAAGACTGGAAAAGATCAGAGACAAATAAGGATCAAGCATAGGAACCGAACGCTGCAGATCATGGCGTCGGACGTTGGCGTCAGCATGGCGTAGCGTCCGTCGGCCACACTGAAGCCGCAGAGAAAATTCAGAGCGCGACGGACGCTGTCCGTCGGTATCTCGTGGAGCGTCCGTCGGGCTTTTAGAGGGCTCTGCAAGCGAGTGAATCGAAGACAGGCGTCGGACGCTAGAGGCCCGAGCGTCGGACGCTGGCGACGGAGCGTCCGTCGCCCCCGTGAAGAGCGTCCGTCGCCAACTTAACAGGGCAACAACTAGTGGACTTTGAGGGGGTCTATAAATATGTGTTGGCCGGCTCTAGGGTGTCTCTCTCACACATTTGAACATTTTGAGACTCCTTTGAGCTGGGCAAACTCACTCCCACTCATCTCCATGATTGGTTAGTGAAAACCTAATAGAGATTGAGTGATCCAAGTGCATTTCGCATATAATTTACATCTAGTGGCACTTGGGAGGCGTTCTTGATGCGGATTTCTTGTTACTCTTGGTGATTGCTATCACCTAGACGGTTTGGAGCAGCGGTGGTAGATCGAGAAACTTGATGATTGTGCTTCGTTGACTACAAGTTGATTATGAGGGGTTCTTGTGCCTTTCCCGTGGGAGATCGCAAAGGTAACTCTATAGGATTGCTCGTGACGTTTCAATAGCCTCATCTTGTGTTGGTTGTGCAGCACCCGGTGACGGGTTTGGCGTGTGATGCCAATTTGCGCGTGAACCTTCAAGTGAGTGTCTTGCCACAACGGGGACTAGCTAGTTGGCAAACTAGTGAACCTCGGAAGAAAATCAAGTGTCAACCATTGTCTATTGTGATTGATTGATTTCATTGGTATGCACTTGATTGGTTCATCCCCAACATCTCAACAGCGGTATAATCACATTTCTTATCTTTGCATTATCTCATTCATTCTTGTCTTAGTATATTAGGTTGTGCCTAGAGGCTACTAGAATTGAGTATGAATTGTGTGATCCTAGAGCTTATTAGGATAGAAATTGTGGTTAGTTACATCCCTTCGTCTCTTAGTTATCTAACTTGTTATTGAGATTATTTTTAATTTTCAAATTAGGTTATTCACCCCCCTCTAGACACTTAGGACGTTTCACATGAACTATAGGAAAAATATTTAAAAATTACAAAAATATTGAAAGAAAAATACATTTTAATTTTACCTTTCCGGCGGGTCCTCGTGGCTCGATAGCGATTGATGATGTCATTCTATCTTTATTAACTTGCAAAAATGAACTCACCGTCAACAAACCCCCGTAGCTAGCTGCTCTTATGCTACCTGTTCCACCGTATCGAAAATATAAAGCAGGTTTGTTATATCGATAATTTTCTAATCATGTCATATGTGCGTGCATTGTGATGGTCATTGTATCACTGTCTTCTCCATGTATGGTTTGGTCGTAAAATTTAGATCATATGTAATAGACATGTGTATTCTTCAGTAGTTAAGACTCGACTATTGTTTTCGATAGCCCCTCGCCACCGTCTCAGATCGTCTTTGTAATATTTTTAAAACTCCTTTCCTCTTAATGAAAAACAGGCTAAACCCCTGACCGCGTAAAAAACAATTTAAATTTAAATTTCCCCTAAATTTGATTGAGGATTCAACCCATGTTATGCGGATGTTTCTGACATCCTGGCACATCTGCTTCACAAGATTATCAACAAGCTATATGCGAAAAGGTTGACATCATTGATGGCCATGACTGACACCACACCACGCAAGAGTTCAAGGTATCCTATTGGTTAGGTTCATCATCCACACTATTAAGCGCATGCATGTCAGAACTTTGTTGCCAGTGTCATTTGTTTTCTATACTCCTATATGTTATTAGAGCTGCATCTCTTTTTTATATATATAATTCTGAATCGATCTTTATATTAAATGTCAAGACCAAACACATTACACATGGTCATGGGTCATGTTACAAAGCAAGCAGTTGAAACTTGAAAGACGAGACCTTGATCTGATCGCTGGTAGAAGGGCACCCACAATAGATGACTCATAAGGTAGCTTTAAGCATTCTTTTTATATTTTAATAAAAGAGAGCTAGCTCATACAGATATTCTAAAATCAAGTGAGTATATCATATACACTATGAGTTATTGCTAAAAAAATAATATTATTAGAGCAGTTATTTTAGAGTTGACAACTAGTTCATACCATTGCGGGTGCCTAAAGTGTCAACAGGAAACACACATACAACAACAACTACTACTACACCAGAAGGATAACAACAATATTTTCTTCTGGTGTGTCCGTCGTCTGGGGAAAGAAAGAAGAAAGAGCATGCGCAACAATCCAAGGCATCGCTGCACTTTTTTTAGAGTGTTGGAGTACGGCATATCGATTCTCGGTTGAATAGCAAGGCCGAAATTTTTGTTGTGCATAGGCTTTGGCCCAGCCAATCACCCTAACTCATACTAGTAATCTTGCGCACGCTTCCAATAAAACACGTATTTTGGCCTTTTTTGTGTGTGCCTATATTTTGGCCTTGTGTCACAAAGAAACCACGTACCGATCCACCCCGCATGCGCCCTGCCACCGCCTTGTCAGAACATCTCAACAGTGTGCTGCGAACGTACCCACCAGTGGCGGATCCAGGATGAGATCAAGAGGGGGCTAAACAATGGAGATGATGATTTACAATAAAAATTTAGTGATGATTTAGGGCTAATGCTATAGTAATTTAATGGAGAATTGAGGCTCACGAGCCTTGGCGTAGCCAAGATTTTAATCTATAGTGATCCAGTTTAATATTTTTTTTTACTAATATAGTTTTGTTAACACATCAACAAATATCTTTGATTTTTTTGCTACAAGGCACATAGAATCTGGAAACAATGATACAAAATATAGTGATTTCGATGACTCCTAATTCATTTTAAGAGAAAAATAGCTACTTATTCTATGAATAATTTGACACCAAAATCGAATAAAACTCTACCAAATAAGTCATAAATATATAATTTAATGAAATATAAGACAAATATATTTTAAAAGTTTTACATTTTTTTAAAAAAAATCTAAATATTTAAAATTCCTCTATATAGCTATGACACAGCTCACAAGGGGGTTTGCAACTCCCCCAGCCCCCTCGTGGATCCACCATTGAACGTACCCACATCTCGGCCAATGATCTAGGAACCTCCCAAACCTCTCGCAATCCAGACAAAGTTCTTCTGTGGACCTCAACCTGAGGGATGGTGTAGAAAGCCACAAAACGTCATGGAACGTTCTTCTGGTGCGGCTCCTGCAGTTGGTGATGCTACTTCTTCTTGTGACGCTCCTTCGTATAGTCCTCTTAAGTCGTACATTTGTCGTGTACGTGTAGAGAGAGACTCTCGTCTACCTTCATCCTCTACCCAATCCTAATCCCAACCACAAAAGGCCCGATTGCGTGCGAAGATAACAAATGGAATCCTAGAGCGTACCTAGTTCAGTTCAGGAAGAACGGGCGCTGACGGGGCGTGGCATGTGTCGAGGTGGGGTGGCGGCTAGCGCTAGGAAGAATAGTCGTGAGGACGACTGAAAGTGCATCTAACCCTTTAGTGGGTTTTGGTGAAATGAATGACAATACAATTAAAGGTCTAACAAGTTTGCTAAGTGTATCAAAGGTTTAACAAGAAAAGCAAACTTGATGGTATTCCACACAATGTTGAATGAAGATCAAATTGTGTATTGTTGTATTGAAAGATCATGAGAATAATCTAGTTCAAGCAAAAGACAACAATGCAAAAGGAATCAGTGAAATGGTCTCTATGTTGTGGGATATCATAATATCATGTGAAAGCAAGCATACTTGACAAATGGTAAATGAGACATGAGTTGATAGTTATGGATTGGTCTCTATATTGGCTTGCTTTACATGAACAAGAAGAGTTAGATAGTAAACTAGTGTTGATCAAGGATTGAATAATGAATCAATAGTGCATTAGTGAGAAAACACCAAGCAAAGGTCAAATGACAAAGGATACAATGTATATTGGATATAATATGGTCTCTACTTTAGTTTGCTTGTATGGACAAAGATTTAGAGAATCACTTTGCATTGATATGATCAAGCTAGAAGTTTGAAGATAGAGATTGAAGTGAGTGATATGAGTGTCAAGCCAAAATAAGGAGAATCTAAGGAATTGTGAATTGACTTGACCATATTGATGTGGAGTCTCATATATCAAAGCTTGATTGATCTCAACATTCATATATATAATATATTCAAGCAAGGATCACAATATTGAAGAAAGAGTTTTCAATCGATGCTTAATATGATATGACTTGAGTATGGTTTGATAGGGTGAAGATAGTAAGGAAAGGACTTCGAGGTACTAATCAAGGTGAAGGTCAAGGTCAAGGAGACCGAGGTACTATGGCTAAGGTGAAGAAGAGAGTACTTACATTGAGTCGAAGTACTAATCGAGCTATGAGGAGTCATATTATGTTGAGGATCAATTTATTAGTGGAAGTGACTTGAAACCATGGACTGAATTCATATGTGTTGGAAAAATTCAAGTCACAAGCTCTAAGGTGTGTTTGCTCAAAGAGATGAGATAATGATGATTGCAAACACATGCTCAAGGTATTATAAGAATGAGGATAATACATTCAATGGTGCAACCCCAAATTATCAAAGGATGCGGTGACTGACTAAAAAACTTTTAAATTATTTGATGTTTTGAATTTGAGTTTAGGAAAGGTCGTACTACAAAGGGGAATGCAATGTACATGCTTAAATGTGCAACCAAGTGCTAAAATTCCACCAAACATCCTCTCATACCTTGCCCAGACTCCCTGCAAAACAATTTTTCATTCGGAGCATTTTTGGGCAGAGCCGCAATGCTGCTCCCTAAGAGCAGTAGTGCTGAGGTCCAGTAGTACCGGGCCTAAGTCCAGCAGTGCCGGACCTGAGCGGCAGTGCCGCGACTTAAAGTTACTGTTGGATAGTAGGAAGTATTTCTATCCCCTCCCTGCTGCCCCCAACGGTCATCTCGACCATTTCCTTCCCCAATGCTCATACAGAAAGCTTTCTCCCTCTCTCTAACTCCATTGAAGCTCCTCAAGCTTCTCTCTTTGATTCCTCTCCAATCCTTTGAGAGATTGAGCCTTCAAACTCTATTAGAGAGCAGCCCAAACTGTTCTTCATTGCCTAGAGCACTTGGTTCGCGTTCAAGCCGGTGGATTGCATTCGTTACTCTTGGAGCTTGCTCCTAGCCGGCTAGAGCGTCGCTCGTGGAGCTTACCAACTTGTGTGGCAGCCCGGGAGGTTTGTAACCATCTCATTGCAACTAAGAAATCACCCCTCACTTCAAGAGTTCACTCTCTTGATTTGAGAACGAGGGAAAGACAAGCCTTGTGTGGCGAGCCTAAGCCTTATGTGACGAACCTCAACAACGTGGACTTAGGCCAGCCTTGGTAGCGACGCTGAACCACGGGATAAATCTTGTGTCACTTGTGTTTGTGTTATTTGTTTTACTTGCATTTGCCCTCAAGGTGATTTCTAGGGTTTGGTCTCGATCTACTTAGTGGGTGTGTTGCTACCACTTTCAGGTGGTGCTAGAGGTTTTCTACACCCTAGGAAGGTTTCTATTCAAGCACAATTTCCATTCCCAGTTTACATTTTGAATTGTGCTTATCTCTGTCCTGGTGACCAGCACTGCCGCCTAGAGAGCAGCAGTGTTGGACCTGTGCTAATAGAAAGTTTGCAAGTTTATTTTAAACAGGCTTATTCACCCCCCCTCTAGTCCTGATGGGCGACATCAAGGTCCTTTCAACGACACAAGAGCGGTCGTGAGGAGGAGAAAACATGAAGAAATGAACCGTTTATTTCCTGGTGGTTAATTTTCACCAACTCTACACCATTGAAGTTTTCACAACACCTCAAAGAGATGCTCCGTAGATTTAGTGGATCTGAGAGTTAGATCCATGTTTCTGGAAGATTTGAAGTTCGCGGAACTAGGGCGTTTATAGGATCTAAAGACACGTGGAACTCTGCGAAACACTCCTTAAGGCACCACCAATGGAGGCTAACACTTTTGTTGGTTTCGATACAAATAAAGTGATCCGCATAGACTAAGTAAATCTTGAGACTAATATTCACACAATGCAAACTATCACTACTTTGATTTCTTAAATGTTTTTTTTCTTTTATCTTGTCATATATTTATTCCCCCCTCTTCTTTTTTTAGCATGTACCATCCTCTTTTTCACTGTGCATATATAGCTTATGCAAGCCACTATAATAAGTATAGAACACATATATTTTTTATCCGATCCTACATATCACTTGAAATTATAATAAAACAAGTTCCATTGGGGAAGCCCTCAAGACGAAGATGGATCAGTGGCCAAGTTGTCTGGCACCCGAGTTCCAACCAATTAGTCCTATATATTAACAAAACATATGAATTGGTAAATCTCCATGTTTTCCTTTTTGTCAGTGGAGGAAAGGGGTAAGGACTAAGGACAAAGAACCCCACGCACAATTCAAACTCACTGGAGAACACAACACCAGGGATTCAGATCTCACTCAGCATTCAAATCTTGAACCTAGACACTAGACATCTCCCACCATCAAATTCAAATCCTCGCGGAGACGAGACGATCCACTCGACCCCGTCGTCGTCCGCTCCCCCGTATTTAAACCCCCACGAACGAACCGAGCCCCACATGCCCGCCGCAGCCGCGCGGCGCGTGCGCCATCCGAAACCACAGCCGCGCCCACCTCCACTCGAATTCAAAATCAAAAAAAGAAAACCTCCGCATCCATAAATCCCCCACGCGATCCCCCCTCCCGTCCCAATCCCACCCTACCCACCTCCATTTCAAAACCGCGCAGGAGCTTCGCGTCTCTTCCTCCCTCCCCTCCCGGCTCCCCCTCCCCACGCTCCCCTCCGCTCCAAAACCCTAGGCGGCGCCAGCCCGCAGCCCGGATCCCGCGTCCCGCTCCCCGGCGCCTCCGCCCGTGCACGGTGCCCGCCGTCGCCGGCCTCCCCGATGGACCCCGCGGGGCTGCGCCTCGCCACGGATCCCGCCGGATCGGGGGCCGCACCACCGCGCCAGGTCGGTGGGCCCGCCCGCGCTCTGCTCGCTCGGCCCTTGCTCTGGTGGCATCGGATGCGCTGACGCGGTCTCCGTGGCCTGTTCGTGCAGGAATTGGACGGGAGAGGAGGAGGACGCGGAGCGTGCAGCAGCGCCGCTGCGGTGGAGGGGAGCGCGTCGCGGCTGGCGGGCGCTGGACTGGGAGGTGAGGCCGACCGCCGACGCATTTCGTGACGTTTCTCGCGCGCTCGTCCCGATCCCGCGCTTTGCTCCCCGCTTTTGAATCGGAATGAACTGTAGGAGAGAATTTGGTGTCGTTGGTTTGGGATGTCGTTGTTCTTGAATTCTAAGCAGTTCCGCGCTCGCTAGTAGCACGAGAATTCGATAATGTCACGTTCGGTGCCGTACTGCTATGTGGCAACAGATCTAAGCACGCTAGCGCACACACGTTTTCCTCCAGCACACACGTTTTCCTCCAGAATTTTCGTAAATCTGTAGCTTGTCCTGTTGGCTGTCGCTTCCATCTAGCTTGCCTTTTATTTTCGAGAGCTGGTTAGACCCGTATTTCATTAAGTGGACAGCATGAATTGAACCATCTAGCGTGGTTACAAGTGTACCGCATGGATTCACGCCTTTTCAGTGGCAGGACGAGACACGTAAGATTCATGGTTTGTAGAGTTGTGTTTTTACAATTTGATTTGTTGTCTTGCAAACAGCCGAGCTATTGCTGGAGTTATTGGTGCCTCTATTAAGATTATTCCCAATTTTTATCTTGAGGGCTGGTAGCATACTCTTCAGCACCTCAATAAGATCAAATTTGGTTGCAGCACACTTTTTAGCAGTCCAACAGTAACTAAGAACTCACATCTATTACATACTATTCAAGTTTCACCAAGTAAGAACTCGGTCTACACTCACAGTATTGGAATTCTGTTGTGCACTGCCCGTGTCTTAATATCTCTGTGCATCAAATTTGAAATGGAAAATCCTTGTTTCTTTTGTCTGATAAGTCATTTGTTTTTACTTTGTGCCTAAATAACTTCATCCTGTAGATCTGAGGGCTGGAATTCTGGAATCTTTGGGACAAGCTGAAGCAACATGTACCACGGATATTCCACATTTAACTGCTGAAGGTGCCACACAATGTGGAGATAGATTGTCTTTATTACCCCAGACTGGGGGACTGCAGTCAGAAACTCCTTGTCTGACCTTGGGCCGTGATTCCAATGCAGCATCAATGGAGAAGTTGCATGATAGTATGTGCTTGCCATGTGGTAAAGAGAACATTGGAACAGATCTCCATCCTAAACCTGATCTAAAACATGTTGATAGTAGGATGAGTGTTGCACGTCTTGGGTTGGACCTTAACACAGTAGATAGTTCTGATGCAGCAGAGCTTAACCCTTTCTTCCCTTACAAGAAGCTGGGACAGTCGAAAGTCAGTGGTCCATCGGAATGTGGCAGCACTACTGGTGCTACAGAAGAAAGCGAGTCGCACAGAAAGTGGAGAGAAATGAAGCAGAATGGTTTTCTTTCTTCGTCTCATGGAAATATAGTGGTGCCTAGGCCACGTGGTCGACCCCCCAAAAGGAAAAGGGAGGATGAACCCAAAAGGAGCACTTCCACACAGCATGGCCAGGCTAACAAGTCTGTGAAGGTTGCTGCTCCTAGTGGCCTATTATCTGGGCTAAACCCTGGAATCATTAACCATGTGAGAAATAGCAAGCAAGTTTACTCCATAATAAAGGCTATGGTACACTCTGAGAGGCTTGAGAATGAGAGCCAGCCTGCCTTTACTAGTCAGACAGGTGAAAGAGGGAGAGAAGTTGGTGAGAGAATTCAGGATCAGAAATATGGTGGTGGTTTCATGAAGTGTCATTTGTTGATGAAAGATAATAATGCGGTGTTTCACCAAACACTGCCTACTACATCGCAGTTCCTTCCACAGGATGGCGATAGTCTCAAACTGCAACTTTCATCAGCAATCACTATGTCTTCAGATAGGACCTGCAGTACATCAGTTGATGATCCAGCATCTAATCATGATTACATGACTGTACTGTCAGTAAAAGGTATCCTTTCTTTCTTATTTAACAATCCATTTTGTGTAAATTTGCACTGGGTACTTCTTCTGGAAATACCTGTCTCATAGTTTTTCTTACTGTTCTGATCAGCGGCCAGTGTTGCTTCTCAGTGGTTGGAATTACTGCATCAGGACATCAGGGGGCGCCTTGCTGGTATAATTCTAAAATGTGACGTAAATGTGAAAGTTGTATTCATGAATTGTACTTATTACATTTTTTGTTTTTCTTGAAGCTTTAAAGCGCAGCAGGAAGAGAGTCAGAAATGCTCTTCGCACGGAACTGCCATACCTAATCTCGACAGAATTTCCATCTAATCAAGAGAATGAATCATGCATTGCAAATACTTCTGAGGCTGGATGTACTGACAAAGTAGTTTCAGAAGAGCATGTGGCACGCTGGAGGTCTCTGTTTGTCCAGATGGACAGAACACTTCAGGAGGAAGGGAAACAACTGGTGAGTTTACTGATTGGAAAGGACATCACAGTTCCTTCAGGAAGATGCATTGCGTTTATGCTCAGAGAGTGTCTGACTGCCTAGTACTTGTTGCAGGAAAACTGGTTGAAGCAAGTGCAAGAAATGCAATTGAATTGTGATAAAGGCCTCAAACACATGGCCTGTGAAGCTCCTCTGCTAGGACCTATGGCTGAACTATGGTTAGTTATCATTACATTTGACCAAAAATGGTTTACCTTCTCTTTTTTTTATTCATTCCACTTATTGCTTGAGCAAGTGTCTAACTGAAATATCTCAACGTGTCTCTTCAGGAAGCTGAAGAACCCAGATATTTCTGAGAGCGAGTGGGCGGTGCAAGCCGCTGCTGCATCAATCTACTCCACCTGCAACATGGTCATGAGAACGGAGAACGTGCCTTGCTTCTGATCTCACACTTGTAGTTTAGTTTGTTGCTTTGATAATTTTTACCTCAAAATTAGGTCTCCTTCCTTACCTTTAGCCTTTGTGAATTGTGATCCCTTGTCCATTACAGTAGTGGCGAGTGGTGTAACAAGAAGAAACTTTGATGTATGTTGTCCCCAGCCTACAATTTCACAGGCTCGTGAAATAACACATTTTTTTTCATGGAGTTCAGATTCTACCGTTTTGGTTCGGTCAGAATGATGAGATAGAGATTGACATTTTGTCAAACGTTGAATGCACGGTCGTTTTTGTGATTGGATGATTACATGAGTATTTTCTCTCTTTCCACCTTTTCGGATTAGAGGAATTGCTCTAGAAAAAATGAAAGCTGCTCAATTTGTTTACAACAAATCTAAATCTAAATGTGACAATTTTATATATATGGTACTCTTCCCCTAACTAGGTGTATAATAAAAACTAATAAAAACTACTTTTTCTATTTTAAATTATAATAATTTGATAAAGTTTGTTACCCTTGTTTTAAACTATAAGGCATTTTTTTAGTTTTTGTAGATACATAAGTGTACACTATGTATAGATATACAATAGAAATAATGTATTTAAAAGTCTTTTTAATTTTACATATAATATATATTCAGGTAAGTACTCTCTTCATCCCTAAATATTTGTCTTTCTCACTTCCCGAGAAATAACTTTGATAAGTTTTGTGTACATAGTAACACTATGTATTGATATACAGTAGAAATAATGTATTTAAAAAAGTCTTTTTAATTATACATATAATATATATTTAGATAAGTACTCTCTCCATCCCTCAATATTTGTCTTTCTTACTTTCCGAGAAATAACTTTGGTAAATTTTACATAAAAACTATTAATATTTAATAATTGATATCATTAGATAGATCTTTCGATCTCGTATTTTAATAAATTTATTTGGAGACATAAATATTACATGCATTTTATATAAATCTAGTTAAAATTGTGGCATAGAAATCTAAAACGATAGTTAACAAGGGACACAGAGAGTAGTAGCTAGAGCTCAGAACAATTTAGAATGGAGCGAGTACAAAACTTAAAATAATCTATAATTTGAAACGGAGGACTTATACATACCAGCTATTTTCATGTCGATCTCAAGAAGGGATAGGCAGTGAGGTGTGCTTGTGAAGACGTGAACATCTTCGGTTGATTGATTTTTTGTTTTGAACTTTTCGGTTGATTGATTAAGCACTGCTAGAACAAAAATGAAACCAAACGGGGGAGGAAAAAGAAAACAACTCGAAGCAGATCACTAACATTCCGGCCCCACCTAGCAGTGTCAGTGGACTGGGCCGTTGACCCCACTGCGAGCCCACCGGGCAGCCAGGCCTTGCCGGTTTAAACCTATCGGCCGCTGCGCACCCCGCCGGCCGCCACCCTCCCATGTCCTCCTCCCCCTCCGCCGCAAACCTGCTCGCGCTCCTCCGCCGCAACGCCGCTTCCCCGGCCCTCGCGCTCCGACTCTTCCTCCACCTCTCCTCCGCGGTCCTCCCTCCCCCGCCGCGCTCCACGTCCTTCCTCGCCCGCCTCGTCGCTGCGCACCCCGCCGCCGACGCGCTCCTCCCGCGCCTCCACCACCACATCCTCTCCTTCCCTGATCCCTTCCCCCACCTCATCGCGCTCCTCTCCTGCTCCGACAACCTCCCGCTGCGCCTCGCCACCCCCGCCTTCCGCTCCCTCCGCGCGCTCCCGTCCGCGCCGCCGCCGCCCACTCCCGTCTACAACCGCCTCATTCTCGCCGCGCTCCGCGAGTCCCGCCTCGACCTTGTCGAGGCGCTCTACAAGGACCTGCTCCTCGCCGGCGCCCAGCCGGACGTCTTCACTCGCAACCTCCTTCTTCAGGCGCTCTGTGACGCCGGCCGCATGGAGCTTGCCCAGAGGGTGTTCGACGCAATGCCCGTCAGGAATGAGTTCAGTTTTGGGATCCTGACGCGAGGGTACTGCCGTGCGAGGAGGAGCATTGATGCTCTTAAGGTACTCGACGGAATGCCGAGCATGAACCTGGTGGTTTGCAACACGGTGGTCGCAGGGTTCTGCAAGGAGGGCCTGGTGGAGGAGGCTGAGAGGCTGGTGGAAAGGATGCGTGTGCAGGGGCTGGCACCAAACGTTGTCACGTTCAATGCTAGGATCTCTGCACTCTGCAAGGCTGGGCGGGTGGTGGACGCTTACAGGATATTCAAGGACATGCAGGAGGATTGGCAGCATGGGCTGCCAAGGCCTGATCAGGTGACTTTTGACGTAATGTTGAGTGGGTTCTGTGATGCTGGGTTTGTTGATGAGGCACGGGTTCTGGTGGATATTATGAGGTGTGGTGGTTTCCTGAGGAGGGTTGAGAGTTACAACCGCTGGTTGTCAGGGTTAGTGAGGAATGGGAGGGTTGGCGAAGCGCAGGAGCTTCTGAGAGAGATGGCACATGAAGGAATCCAGCCTAATAGCTACACATACAATATTATCGTCTCTGGGTTGTGCAAGGAGGGCACGGAGTTTGATGCGAGGAGAGTAGAGAATTTCATTAGGAGCGGTGTGATGTCCCCAGATGTTGTGACTTACACTAGTTTGCTCCATGCCTATTGCTCAAAGGGCAACATTGCTGCCGCCAACAGGATTCTTGATGAGATGGCACAGAAAGGGTGTGCACCGAATTCATTTACTTATAATGTTCTGCTGCAGAGTCTATGGAGAGCTGGTAGGACCATAGAGGCAGAACGGCTGTTAGAGAGGATGAGTGAGAAAGGATACAGTTTGGATACGGCAGGCTGCAATATCATTATTGATGGATTATGCAGGAATAGTAAATTAGATGTGGCTATGGGCATTGTTGATGGGATGTGGGAAGAAGGAAGCGCAGCTCTTGGCCGACTGGGGAATTCATTCCTTAGTGTAGTTAGTGATGCTTCCATCAGCCAAAGATGTCTTCCTGATCGGATCACATATTCTATTTTGGTAAGTGCATTGTGCAAAGAAGGCAGGTTTGATGAAGCCAAGAAGAAATTACTTGAGATGATAGCAAAAGATATTCCCCCTGATTCAGTTATCTATGACACCTTTATTCACGGGTATTGTAAGCATGGAAAGACTTCTTTGGCTATTAAGGTTCTGAGGGACATGGAAAAGAAAGGTTGCAACCCAAGCACAAGGACATACAACTTGTTGATTCGGGGATTTGAAGAAAAACATAAGTCAGATGAAATCATGAAACTGATGAGTGAAATGAAGGAGAAAGGAATTTCTCCTAATGTGATGACCTACAATAGCTTGATAAAGTCCTTCTGTCAACAAGGAATGGTTAACAAGGCCATGTCTCTTTTGGATGAAATGCTACAAAATGAATTAGTTCCTAATATAACTTCTTTTGACTTGTTGATCAAGGCTTTTTGCAAGATTACAGATTTCGCTTCAGCACAGATGGTTTTCGATGCTGCTTTAAGAATATGTGGGCAGAAGGAAGTGGTCTATTGCTTAATGTGCACTGAACTCACGACTTGTGGTAAATGGATTGAAGCCAAGAACATTCTAGAAATGGCACTTGAAATGAGGGTCTCTATCCAGAGTTTCCCATATAAGCAGATAATTTCTGGGCTCTGTGAAGTTGGGGAGGTGGATCATGCACATAGCCTTCTCAAGTTGTTAATAGCTAAACGGCACTTGTTTGATCCAGCAGCATTCATGCCAGTGATAGATGCATTAGGTGATAGGGGAAAGAAACAGGATGTTGATATGCTGTCTGCAAAAATGATGGAATTGGCCGACCTTAATGATGGTCTTGGAACTGATTCTGGTAAGATTACCCCTGGAAGCTGTAAGCATGAGCATGACAGGAATGGTGAAAGTGATTGGCGTACTCTTTTGCACAGGTACCATCATGATCAACTTTCTTTTGCTATATTTTTGAGGTTTTTCTTTTGTTTATTTGATTTCATATTTCTGCAACACTTAGTGTATAACTTGCTGTAGAACTTAGTGTATAACCATGTTTCATGTCAAAGAATATATATGTATAACTTAGTGTATAACCATGTGTCATGTCAATAGAATATATAAGTATAACTTAGTGTATAACCATGTTTCATGTCAGAATATATAATGAAAACTGACAAAGATGAGCCATTCTAGCAAGAAAATTAGTTCTTCACGTTTTTCCTTTGTTTCTTGTACTTGAGCCTCTAATTATTGACTACAATTGTTGATGTGCAGAGATGACAGTGCCCGCACGATTATGAAGATTACAAAGAGAGTGCGGACAGGATGGGGTCAAAGAGGCAATGTATATGAGCATAAACAGCAACAGGGTGATGACTTTTATGTACTCGAGAACACTGGCTAAGTAAGTCACTCTGCCCTGGACCATAGACATGCATGGAAATTCTTTGAGCTTTCAGGTAACTACCTTGGGTTGGAGACTTCCAAATGGTTAGCTGATCATATGAAGTTAATTGGAGCACATTTATTCTCAGTGTAGTTTAGCGTCAGATATACCCTTTTTACAGTGTAAAAAAAGCATCATCTTGGACATTGACCTCTGTCTCGGAAACATGGTTTTGGCCACCAACTAATTTTGCATTGTATTATTAACATCTACTGAATTTCACTACTATGAAAGTATTTTTCAGGTAAAAAACTTTTACCATTTTGGTATGACTGATCTCAACATTTTTAATATTTTCATAGTTGAAGTTCTCATAATTTGATTGTATGAATCATGAAATGGTATGGTTCTGTACTGGGAGAGGGTTCCATCTATGCAGACAAGCCTTCAGTGGTAGTCGTTCTTTGGTTTAGGGTTGCTTCTCAAATCAGTTGAGGATGATGTAATGATGGGAGAAGGTTCCATCTATGCAGACAAGCCTTCAGTGGTAGTTGTTCTTTGGTTTAGGGTTGCTTCTCAAATCATTTGAGGATGATGTAATGATATAGTCAGTTTCGATGAGTAAGCATAAACATGCCCTTGGGAAGTGTCTATGTAACTGCAGAGTCTGATTTAGTAAATTACATGATTTAATTACTAAGTTGTCCTGAATAATCCACTGACATGCCATGGATCTATAATTTTATGATTGGCTTTGAATGTTTGCTTATATGAAAATAGTTTTGACAATATTGTTGCAGAGAATTGGATAACCATGTGGCATGCATTTTTTGTTGTTGTGCAGGTGTTATGTAATCGTATCAAACTGTTTAAGTCCTGCAGCGCTGTAGCTTTTGTTCTATCATGAATTCTTCATTACTGTTGGGAGCTCAGCTTATATCTGGTAAGTTTATGAGCTATCTGGAATTCATCTTTCAGGAAAAAAAGTACACTAGTTGTTGATACTCACTACTGAGTACTGACTTGGCCAGTCAGCAACCATTTCCCAAGTCAAAAATCATATTTCTGAAGTTATTTTATTTTTTAGCATGCTATTTTATGCATACTCAGAAGAATTAGCGATTACATTCACATTTGTTTGGCACTTTAGATCATCGTTTACATATTTATAATCTTTTTCTAAAGCTTCCCTTTTCAGTTCTTTAGCATTTGCATACCAAACTCACGTGTCATTTGAATTGGTGCTGGGCTATATGTGGATTAGTTTTACCGGTTTAGGCCTCTATTGATCATCAGACATTAAATCTCTGCATGTCATTTGAATTAATGCTAGGCTACATATAAATTAGTTTTACCGGTTTAGGCCTCTATTGATCATCATACATTAAATCTCTGCGATATTCTGAAATGTGAATGGTTGTTCTTTTGAAAAATAAAAAATGTACATAGAAAAGTTCCATCAGTAAGTTAGTCCATTGCGTCTGAACGATTCATTTCCTGCTCGTTGGTGTACAGAGATTAGCTGTTGAACTAAATGAAAGGATAAATGTTGTACAGAACTGCACACTCCATTGATGTTGTGCCAGATCAGGAATTCGGTGAGTATCACTGACCTAATTTGAGGCGCCAGTAAATTTCTTTTGCATATTTTTCCTTTCTTAGACTTTCATACCAAGTACGTGAGCTGTTGACAGGTAAATGCAGATAAATAGACATTTCACTTTGATAACAAGTACAACTCACGATATTTACACCAGGAAACAAGCAGGGTAGGCCATAGATATTTCTAATGCTACTCGTTCCACTCTTTATAACTAGACTCGATCTCCCTGGTGCCATCTACCCCAGTCCCAACCCAATCCACCGGATAAAACTATAGGCTGCTTTGTTCCCTTCCGTTTCTTATTCGGTACTGGACCTTCTTATTCTGTGGTAGCTAGGCACGATTTTCTGTGGTTTTGCCCATCAGCTACACACTGCTAGAGTGCTAGTCTTTTGTATCGATGAAGTCGGGGCACTTGGTGTACTGCTTTACTTCGATACTTGATCCATGCGATAGCTTGTTAGTTTGTGAGATATATAAACAACTCAACTTCTCTAGGTCCCTGTCGTGGTATGGCTGCTAGCCTGCTAATGCCTCTGCCGCTTATTGCCAGGCTCAGATTCCAGGACCATCTAAAGACCACAAACCAACTTCTTTTTTGCCTCTCCCCTACACCTTTTCTACAATTAGCTATGCTGACACGTGCATGTTTGGCCGTAGGAGCAGGCCTCAAAGAAGGCAAAGGGCGACGAGGAACATGAGCTCAGCAGATTTAGGCATGGACATTGCCGGACTCCCTTGTGACATCCTGGTGGAGGTGACTGCAACCATCGCGATGAGGTCGTCGACACCCCTCAGCGACATCGTCAACCTCAGGCGATCGTAAGTCATGCGCCATTTTTGAATTCTGATCTTCTCTCTGGCTCAGTCCGATTGGCTGCCACCATCGCCATCCGAAATACAGTGACCTAACCTTTGATTTGGTGGGCCTGCGTGGCTGCATGTGAAGGTGTAAGCTGTTCCGCGATGCAACGGCGGCGAGGGAGGTCGGGCGGTGCATGGCCGTTCAGAGAGAGTGGAGGCTGCACTGGTGGGATAAGACGAGATTCCTGTCCGTGCTCCGGCGGTGCGCGGCGAGCGGCAACCGGAGGCATCCTACATCCTTGGATTGGTAACGTCCGTAACACAAATTCTAAGCAGAATCGCATCGGCGTTTCCTACTTTATTAC
The DNA here is from genome assembly GCA_022036555.1 of Microstegium vimineum. Taxonomy (NCBI): domain Eukaryota; kingdom Viridiplantae; phylum Streptophyta; class Magnoliopsida; order Poales; family Poaceae; genus Microstegium; species Microstegium vimineum. Next base: position 2,609,071 of record CM039122.1, on the reverse strand, counting down.
TGATTGTTAGCTTGTTATTTACTAGCAATTTTGCCATCTCATCTGCCAGGAGTTGGTCTGCAATCGGAGGAGAAAGGCGAGCGGGCTCCGGCACCTCCATCATGCCATGGATCACGGCCATGCCGCGGCCGCCTACATGATCGGGATGATCACGTTGCACCACGCCCGTTCGCCGGGCAGCACGGAGCAGGCGCTGGAACGCCTGGACTGGTTCTCTGCCTCTGCCTCTGCCTCTGCCTCTGCGTCTGCGTCCACCGGCACCTGGGCAAGGCGCAGGATCGCCTCCATTCGCAGAGAGGCCGTGTCGGTCGTGCGGAGGCTGACGATGCGTCGGTGGAGGATGGCCGAGCCTCCGACGCCCTGCTCGAATCCGTGGTGTGGCAAGGCGGAGACGGGGACGGTGGAGGCCTGGGACGACGGCGACGATGAGGAGAGGAGATTTTGCTGCCGGACGTGTAGGTGGAAACATGAGTATTGTAAGTTCATTCAGACGATTTGAAATTATGTAGGAGGGATATTTCTCTTTTTTTTTTGTTCTTCCGATAAATACATGTGGTTATTTTTAGGCTCGCAGAGACATGCATGGTAACTTGCTCCTGAAAAGAAGGATATAAAGATCTCGAAGGGAGAAAGAATGCAAGGACACGCGTATAAACACCTAAAAATGCCCTTTCAGAGTTTTTTTTTGGGGAGCTAAAGTAAGAGTAATAGAAAACTGAGGCCTTTAAAAAGGAGTTGGAGTTGAAGTTTTGCAGAGCCATCTTGACATCACAACTAGTAGATGAGCTAGGGACACGCAAGAATACGGGCAAGAGCTGAGATTGTCGTCTGTCTTGCCAATTTCGGGATTTTATACGCAGTTTTGTTTGTCTCCCTTGTCCCTTCCGATCTTGACCGCCAAATAACTTGTTCAGCTTCTGGTTTGCTCAATTTCTGCTAGAATTTTTATATATATAAAAATAAAATCTGCAAGAATTGGCCAAAGGGACCGGTGACCTGGAGCTTGGCGACAGGAGTCAGAAAGGAAAAGGATACATCCGAGGAAAATAGTAGCAATTGTCTTCCGATCCGACGAGGAAAAAAAGAACTCTGTGACTTGCGGCCTAGTGGTCGTGAGGGGTGTGTCCACTCGTCGGCATTCCCGCGCGTCTTCAACATTTAGACATCAGCTAGCTTATACATGTCATATTATTGTCACCTTAGAGCAACTCCAACAGACTGACTAAATGTATTCGGAAAATTATTTATAGCTATTATGCTTTAAAACATCACTCCAAAAGCTTGTGTATAGCGTTTTCTATTTTACCCAATTGACTATCCCATCATTCTCGCTGACCATATTTACCTAACGAGTCATGTTTGCTATATGTGTTTTTCATTTAGCTAGGATATTGTAAAACTCTACATTTTAGATGAGATTTCTATTTTACATAATGGCTAAATATCATAATTTAACATCTAATTTTAGCAAGTCTTTTGGAGATGCTCTTATAATGTGAATCTCACATGTAAATAATTTTTTATTCTACATCATCTCTCATCACTCTCATTCTTTATGAGCAGGCTCATAAATTGTCTCGTTTTCTGAGCGAGATAGGTACTGAGATAGGAGATAGTCCCTTGTCTTTTTCATCTTCTCTTTTATACGTATGAAAAGTGCTGACATGTATTCCTATAAGCTAGCTGTTGAGGACGCCCTCAGCTGGCTGCTTCCCTCCCTCCTGACTCCTGTCTCTTCTAGGTGGGTAGGCTGTCCCTATGCCTATGTACTTGCGCTGGGCACCCCATCCGGAGGCAAGGCCTCATCCATTGCGAGTTTGCGACTCGGGAGAAGTTCAAGGCTGAAGTTAGCAGTGACCGAGTTTCTGTTATTCGTTGCTCCCTCTAATTCTTCCAAATTATAAGTCATTCTGACTTATAAAATATTTTGGCTCAATTTCATAATCAAATTTATAAAATATTTATAAACCTCCAATGTCATTGCTGTGTGTACAATCATGGACCCTTGTGTGTTTAGGCGATTAACGACAATACTAGATCACTTTGACTAACGTGTGTTTTGCAGAGACAAAGTTATTTATGTTAGGTCATGAGTGATGTATTTTGAATGGGCTTAATGGATATTCATGCCCCCAAGATGAAAATCGTTTCGGTTGCAAAGGATGGAGATACACGACGAAGACTAGGCTAGTTCTTAGTGCCATAAGGTTGAGAAGGGCACTAAGTTTAGCTAGGGCTTTTGTTTTTCCTTTGACCGTACTATAAAAAGGGGTATGAGGTTAGTAGCTTGACCTAGGAGAGTTTAGGAAAGTGGGTATATGCACACTTGTCACAACTAGTCCTAGAGACCTTGCTCTCAGCCCTTGATAAACCCTAGAAGTGGTAGGAGCAAAATCCCTTGAGAAACCTCAGCGAAAACGGTTGAAAGAGAGGGAGAAAGAGGCTCCGGACCACTCTGCTAAGTGAGCACCGGACCAAGGAGAGTAGTCCGGTGGTCCCTGACTTAGGCAGATTCTCAGCTCGAGGAGCTCCGGACCACCTGTCTGGAAAGCACCGGACCATAGGAGAGTAGTCCGGTGGCTTGGTTCAGAGAGTCAGAAGGCTCCGGACTAGTCCGACGGTGTGTCCGACGGCTAGTCCGACGCCTCAAGACAGGAAGTTTGGTCTATGCAGAGAGCACCCTGGCTCCGGACCAGAGCGTCGGACCAGGGCACCGGACCAAGGAGAGTGGTCCGGTGGTGTGTAAAAGAGAGATAGGGTTTCACTCAGAGAGCACCGAGGCTCCGGACCAGAGCGTCGGACCAGTGCGTCAGACCAAGCAGAGTAGTCCGACGGTGCCTGAGTTTGGAACGAGAGTAAACTCCGGACCAGTGTGCATGGTCCGGTGGTGTGAGCTCCGGACTAGTCCGGTGGCTTCGCAGAGAGAAGAAAAAGTAAAAAAACGGCTAGTTTTGGAGGTGGGGACTATATATAGTTGCCCCCTTCGTCCTTAGAGGGAGTCTTGGCCATTGTTTCAGCCGGTGACACCTTGAGAAATCTTTTGGAGAGCCAAGAGTCTAGTGAGGGAGAGATTAAAGAGAGTTCATCTTGTTCTTCCCTCCTAGAGTGATTAGGAGTGACTTGTGTGCATCCATCCACCTTCCTAGCCTTGAGTGGGTCAAGTGAAGGTCTTGTGCTTGTTACTCTTGGTGTTCGACAGCACCTAGACGGTTTGGTGGTGTTCGGAGGAAGTGACCGCCGGGAGATTGTTGGCGGCTCTTCTCCAAGCTCTTGTGATCGGTTGTGGGCGATTCACCGAGCCGGAGTGGCGAAGAATCAGCCCGTAGAGAGCACTCTACCCTTGCGCGGGTAGAGGGGGAGGGATACCTTGCGAGGTGCTCCAACGAGGACTAGGGGGTGTGTGTCGACACCTCGATACCTCGGGAAAAAAATCGCTGCGTCCATGAGATTTTTTTTTTCCCTAACTCTTTACTTTTCCGTCTTGTTTTTACATTTCCTACTAGAATTGCTTAGGTTGTTTTTATTTCCTATGAACTGCTACCGCTTTCTAGTTAGGACACACGGACGGTAGGCACTAGGGGGTGATTGGCATTTGATAGGTTTTTATATTCGCTTTAGAAATTTAAAACAAGCCCAATTCATCCCCCCTTCTTGGGCATCTTGATCCTTTCACTGTGCAGAGCCAAACGAGGCACAACTTGATGTGCCTCTTTATGAATGCCTAACTACCTATTGGTGGCATAATACTCTCTCCTCAAAAACCCTCAAAAACAGTGAGCTATTGTGGCATACTCAATGTATACCCTTAACCTTGAAGGCTGAGTTCACTGAGATATAACCTTTAACAATACCTTTGTTATTAGGTCATTAATTAAACAAAATTCCTATGTTGCAGATCTTGATGTACTAGCTTTTGCTCTACCAAATGAGTTAATCCTTTGTGGTTAGTGCGGATGTTCAATTTTGTGCTGGTCTAAAACTTCAAAGCAACAACCCTGAACTATCCAACTGTAATCACATCTTGCACGGTAATGTCTAGGACTAATAAAACACACACTAAATCAAGTCCCAAAGGTTTAATATCGATTAATGGCCCCCTCAAAGTTGAAAGAAAGGTAACTCAAGTCGGTTTTAGTTTTTTTTCTACATTTTCAAATTAAGTTTAGAAACTACTCTATACTAGACTATCCTGTAGTTTTTGCTGAGGCTTAGAACCACATTTTGGCTTCTAGCCTCGAGGCAGCCCATTGTATGATGCGGTGTTGAAATATATTTTTTTGTCTAGAATCGAGACTTCTACTTTACGAGGTGCCCCTTTGGGAAAGCTCTTGCATGCTTCGGCTCCTACACTGTAGTGGCACTGTAGCCGGAGTCGGAGGAGCCAGAAATACCAGCTCCTCCCTCCCTAAAAGCCCCTAAAAGCTTCGAGTAACCGTATTTGCCCAATACATAAATAATGACATAGCAGAGGGAGCCGGATCCACTTGGAGGTGCACCAAAAGGGCCCTAGATGCATGTTAATATCATAAAAAACTATAGTTGCACATGCGCGGAGAGAGGAGAAGGCGAGAAGCTCAACCAAATCTGGATCAGTTCGTGCATCAATCATGTGAGTTGTTCGGTCGATGATTTCTATACCTTAATCTGATAAGGCAAATGATCGTTACGAGAGGAAACCATTTTATTTGGGCCTTATTTAGATGCAATTTTTTTGTTTTGGAAAAACAACACTGCAACACTTTTATTTATATTTCGTAATTATTGTCTAACCATCGAGTAAGTGATGAGTAACTAGGCTTAAAAGAATTATCTCACGAATTACACGCAAACTATATAATTAATTATTTTTTTAATCTATATTTGATGATCTTTGCATGCGTCTAAAGATTTGAAATTTTCTTCCTTTGGACTGCTCTCACTATGCTCTTCATTGATAACAGGAACCCCATATGTTGGCCGTGGAATAGAAATTGGAGACTCAGATTCATTGGCACGTGAACCACTACCACCAATGCCTCCAACCGGAGATGATGGATCACCGGCAAGAGTAGCTCTGAAGCTTCCTGGCTGGAACTGTATCAAACCTTCATGATAAGGAGCATCATGGTAGGTTGATGTGGCACGAAGCTCTTGAAATCCTAGTTGAACCCCAAAAGAATTGAAATGATGTGGATAATGAGGCTGCTGAATTGGTGCATATGGTGGTGGTCGAAAATCATGGTCAAATTGAGGTGGAGAGAAGTTTGGATACTGCTGGTTATAGCCACTTTGCCGTCCTTGAAATTCTGGGCTTGAGGTTGAAGAGTTCAACAAACTTCTAAAGCTACTGGTTGAAGATGGGTCAATGCCTGTGTTCTGTGAAATGGAGATGAGATATGTGTTTTGTGAAATAGGGATGACTGATGTTTTTTTATGCTAGAGAAGAGGGAGCATTTCTCTCTGGTTGTATTTTGTGGAATAGAGTCGTGAGGTGTATTTCATATATAAAGCAATGAAACAACGACTAGTTGGGTGGGTGTCTGTTGATTTCACTATATCAACATTATTTTACTCTGGTTAGTTGGGTGGTTGACGGTTGAATTCACTGTATCAATATATTATTTTATCCTGTGTGAATCGACTCATACTTTTACATCAGTTCCTGACACAGATGGTTCTCCAGTGAATATGAGTCGACTCATGAGTCATGAGCTTCCACCTCAGCCCATGAGTCGATTTGAAAAACGCCACTAGAGAAGCCCTCATGAATGATGAATCGATGCTCACAGACATGCTTACTGACACGACAATGCTCACCGCCGTGGGTAGTCTAAAGAGAGGGACACGTCACACGAGTCTCAGTGACCTGGGATGAAATAATTCTCAAAGATTAAGGGGTTATACGGATTTTTTCGGCCCATCCGCAATGGCCGCCGCCGCCGCCGCCGTCTCCGCTCCCCGGCGGCAATGGCGGTACACATGGGAAGCCCTAGCCCACCTCCCCTTTCTCCGACTATACCTCTTCCCTCGCCCCGCACACTCCTCCCCCTTCCCCTCCGACCTCCGCGCCGACCTCCGACTCCAGGGTTCCCTCCTCCACCTCTCCTTCTCACTCCCCGGGGATGGTGCCGCCGTCGCGCTCAGGATCCCCGTCCCGAGGGTGCTCGTCGACCCCTCCGTCCCCGTTGAGTGCCGTGCCGCCGCCGCGGGGGACCACCTCGAGCTCCGCCTCGCGCTCGTCCTGCCCGTCGACCACCCCGTCGTCGCCGCCGCGTTCCCCCCGCCCGCCGGGGCGGAGCCTTTGGCTTCTCTTGCGCTGCGCGATGGTCAGTCATTCCTGTGCTGCCTCTCCGTTTGAAATTAGGCTTGGCAAAATGTTCGTTTTGTATCTGTTTTTTTTATCTTTCAGATGAAACTGAATATGCATTTTTATGACTCGTTGTCATCGATAAACAGATTTGAAGAGCTTATCTACTGGAGACGTTCACCTGTATTGCAAAAGTTGTTCGTCAAGGTTGACAAAACAGCCACTAAGGTATAGAGCATTCATGCCTTGTCACCTCCAGTTATATCACACTTAGTTGTAATCTTCAGTAGCTAATTTATGCGTAGCTGTGTATCCAGTGGAGATTTGTAGAAACCTGTTCTACTTAAATCATATTTCTGGCACCTATGACTAGTGGTTCACACTTGGCACTACTATACAATGTCATTCTATTTAATCTGCACATCTATTGCATCAGTCATTAACGAAAATTGAAATCGTATATCATTAGGTCTTAGGTGGTGTTTCACCTCAGTGTTAATTTAGCTTGAAGTGGAGTAGCTGTTTTCCCCCCTTTTGGTTAAGTTAAACTTAGTTGAACTTCTTCTCACGGTTCACAGCTTCTGCACAAACCAATGTTGGCCCTGTTTGGGAACGCTTATGTGAGAATCGATTTTAATCTGATCAGGATTTTCTGATAAGCTGTGATGAAAAGAATCTGCTGTCTAAACAATCGAGGGTGTTTGGCAATCCTGATTATTGCCCTTAGATTGTCTGTCCTGAGTGCAAAATGACTTGTATACCCCTGAGGTGGATGACACCTCAATTTTTCACTGAATACAAGATGAAAACATTTGCGGTACTGTTTTTTGTGTTTTCATAATAATTAGTCGATGACAATAACTAATGTGTACGTAACATAAATTTAACAAAGGTCCGGACAAATTGAGATCAATATAACAACTAATCAACTAATCATAGATGCGGCTATAGTATCACGCAAGGCACTCATATCCATGTCATCTCCAGAAGCACTTCCTTCACCTGAGCTGGATTCGGGTCCATTTGTATCTTCTTCTTGGATACTTGATTGAAAGTGAGTGTCGTTTATGGAATTGTCTCTAATGAAATTGTGAAGGGCCATACAACCAACAATGATTTTTGATTGCTTGTTCACTGAATATTTGGGCATCTTCAAGAGAATGCACCACTTCATTTTTAGGACTCCAAATGACCTCTCAATCACATTTCTCAAACTTGAATGCGCATTATTGAACACCTCCTTCAATCCCACTGGAGTACGACCGTGTTGCCATTCAGAAACATGGTACCTTTGTCCCTTGTATGGTGCAAGATACCCTTTTTTATTAGGATATCTTGAATCGACGAGATAATATTTCCCTACATTTTGTAATTGTAGGTTATCTAACACATGATATCCTGTGGAAATGCAAAACAAAATGTTTTCAGTCCAAAAGATGCATACCTTCTGGAGGGTGTGGAAACTGTTGCTTGTATGTGACTAGAGTATCCAATAAGACACGACTGTCATGCACAGATCCGGGCCAACCAGTGACAACAAATATGAATCGCATATCAAAGTCACAGACCGCCATTACATTTTGCGAAGCATAACCATGTCGACCAATGTATTTAGGTTGCTCATGCAATGGAACAACTACCGGTATATGTGTGCCATCGATTGCACCAATGCAATCTTTGAAATGAGGCCAAAACCTAGCTTCTTGTAGCTTAGGATGAATAGAACCAAAATGTGAATCTGTAGGCGTCACAATGTAAAAAGCCAATTGCATGACACACTCCAGTACCTCTGCAAATTTCCTGCTAATAGTTTCTAATAAGTGGGTGAACTTGTTCTTCACTTGCCTAAATGATTGAGGTGCACCGCATGCCCACACAAACATTGCTAAGGCTTCCTTCGTACACATTCCTCTACTTTATTTTAAGCCATAATTTTCTACCAAGGTGTCATGAAGGCGTAGGAAAACTGACCTTCTCATTCTGAACATGCTATAGCATTCAGTTGGATTTTGGAGTGTGATCTCAACCCACTGGATTCCAGTCATAGTTGGAATTGTAATAGGAATTTCAGTTTTCTTTCTACGTGTATCACCCATGCACTCCAAAGCCATGTATGCCACCATAAAGTCATCATCATCTGAGTCAATTTCACTAGAAGCACTAGATGTACTCATAATTATCTGTCACAAAAAGATCCACAATTAGATATTTTCCCACATCCAATGCTTTGCAAACTATAAATAGCATTATTATCTCATACAAGAAAGTTGGCAAATTAAACAACATTATTGTCTCACAAGAAAGTTGGCAAATTAAACAACATTATTGTCTCACACAAGGAATTGGAAAAAACAACAGTCTCACACAAAACATTGAAAAATAAAACATAAATATGAATGCCTCCATCTAATTCTTGTTCTTGTCTTCCCATGCCCTTCGTAGCCATCTTAACCTTCCATTAGCTGTTTTCAATGTACTAAACATATCACGGTACTCCTTCTTCATAAGTAGTGTGGCATAATAGTGCTCATCACTCCCTTCCTCAGCATCATCCTCAATGACTTGATCAATCATTTTAGTAACCTCATCTCTAACATGATCAATAACATGGGAAGTGGCTGACTGTTTACTACTTTGTGCCTTCTTCTCATATGCATCTACTAAACGCTTCATGCATTGATCTTTATAACTCTTCTTCTTCTTTTCCGGAGGTGAAATTGAGGCGGATCTTTTTGGAACCCGTTTGTCTGAAGTAGGTGTGACCTTTGGTGTACCACCATCCTCACTTATTACATGAGCATCATTCTCACTTTGACCTGTTTGGAGAGCATCACTGCCACCAGTAGGAACATATGAAGTCTCATTAGTAACACTAATTGCATCAAACATTATCCGTTGTTGGTCCTCTTGCTCAAGTGGGTTATCTCTGAATGTTATACACCCGGGCATAGACTGAAAATAAATGAAAAAAATAATTAGTCATTTTTAGAGAAAACATTACAACTTACATATGAGGAAAAAAATACTTATGAATTATATGATCACCTCATGTTCAAAGTTTTCCATTGGTTATGTTTCTTCATTGTATCCCATCTGTTGTTCATTTGTCCATCATTATAAGGCCTCTTGGTACGTTCGAAGAACTTTCGAACAAGATTTGCATAACCCAAATTATTCAAACAATGTCCAGGCCTATTGTGGGCAAGAACTTCTTCCACACAAATGTCATTGAAAGCTTTAGCAGCAAAAACATCCTATTTTGCCTGAACTTTTGCTGATTTCTCAATTTCAAATCTCTACAGACTAATAAAAATATAAAACACAGGCATTATCAAACTAATGCAGCTCCAATTTCTAAAATAAAAATCATTCAACATTTGCACAGATATATCCCTAGCCATGATAACATGTCCTATGATAATGTACTATGATAATCTGTTCTTTTGCAATACAAATCAAAGCAAACCATAGATCGGGTATGAATCAAAGCAATCCATGGATATGAAAAAAAATACCTCAACAAAGGGAACTAGTACCTTCACTCGGAGCAGAGAAAAGGTGCGGAGTCGGCCTCCACCGTCGCAACACGGAGCAGAGGAAAGGGTGGGGAGCCGGGATCTACCGTCGTCGGAGCAGGGAGCGGGAGTGGAGGAAAGGACGGGCGAGGAGCTGGCCTCCGCTGTTGGGTAGAGGAAAGGGCGACGGCTCCACCCACCGAAGGGGCAGCGCAAGCGGAGGCGAAGGGCGGCGTAAGCGGAGGGGAAGGGCGGCGCGACCTGGGCGGCGGCGGCTCAAACCCTAGCGGGCGAGTCGAGAGAGGAGGGGAACGGGAGCCGGAGCACGGGCGGGCGAGCGAGGGGCGGACGGGTGAGCGAGGGGCAGGCGGTGGAAAATGAGTCGCGGTGTGGGAAACGCGGTCGGTTCCTCGCGGTCCGCAAAACGCAAGCTCTAGTTCATTTGAGATTATTTCCATCTCCCTGATTATTACACAATCTAAAATAATCAAGGGTGTTTGAGTGGGATTCTCGCTTATTTTCATCTCGATTCCGATTTTAAGCTGAAACAAACACGCCCGTTATTGACTTTCAAGATTCCCCGCGCTTTTGTATGTTTTCCCTTGATTTTAAGTTGGAGAGATCCTGCTATTTATGGTATGATGGCTGCTGCTTGACCACAAAGATTTGCAAAGTTGCAGTGGATTAAAATGTTTTAAGTGTTAGCCTTCGATTGTTCTACCTCTGTTGTTTGTTATTCCAGAAGCATCTGAACTTTATTCCCAGAATTCTAATTTATAAAACCACCTGCAATCTGCAGATCGGAATCAGATTGCTTTTATCTTCCACCAAAGCTGCATGTTGATAAGCCTAGAAATTCTTATTGTGAATAGTAATTTGAGGTTATTGCAATGTTTGCTACTTATGAGGTGGTGTATATATTGGTTGCCTTTTTCTCATTAATATATTTTGACACTAGACTTGAGAACCTGGGTGGAAAATTTTTATTGTGCAGAAATTTGATTTTGGCATTATATTGGTGCTGATTATAACAATGTTGATTCCCTTTTTTCCCAGGAAGATCATGGAAATGCCATCTGTAGATTGGGAAGATGTGACTGACAATTGGTTTGGTGGATGTTGCACCTCATTTGGTGGTGCGGGCGAGAAACTGGTATCTCAGTTTATTAGAGCATATGGTCGCTTAGAGGGAACAAGTCTACTGGATGCAACTGCCATTACTGTAGAAACAGACTATCTTGAAGCGGATTTAGTGGCTCAGGTAGCTGGTCTAGCGGTTAGTAGAGATTTTGTTGCTCTAAAAGAAGCTATATTAGATGTTAGTGTAGAAAAAGATCATACCACTGGGAAGATAAAGATGAATAATTCAGAAGAGCAAGCAAAGACCACAGCTACTCATGGACAACCACCTATTATTTTGGAAGAGGGGCCTAGTGTTAGTAGCAGTGAAACAAATGGAGTCAGTCGTCAGACTAATCAGTCAACTGATACTGATGTGCACTCTGAGAAATCTGAAAATGGCTGTTGTGTTGAGAACATGGGAAAATCTAAGAACGAGGTTGATTTGTCGCTGGTAGATCTGGGTCATTGCTGTTGTGTTGATGGACACAGTGAGAAAGCTGAAGATAACCCTTCAGAAATGTCCTTGGGGAATGGGAAAAAGCAGAATATGTTGGAGATTAAAAGAGATTACAAATTAACAAAAACTATTTCTCTTGGTAGTAGCTTCGTTGTTAAAGCATCTAACCTCTTGAATGAATTTGAGTGGGTTGAACTTCTTTGTGGTCTATGCTCATCGCCTCTTGGTGCATACCCTTCTCAGTGTTCGCTTGTTCCGGCTGATGGCCGTGTACGGCTCTTCAAGTGCTACACATCTACAGAAATTCCTGTAACAGGGCCTCATGATGTGTTTAGGTAACTTTCTACACTGCTTCTTAATCTTGAGATAGATGTTAAACCTTCACTCGTAGTTCTGATTCTATTGTAAAAGGAAAATAAGTACTCCCTCCATTCCAAATTGTAAGTTGTTTTAGCATTTCTAGGTTCATAGCTTTTACTGTGCATCTAGTTATACTTTACTTTAGAAAAAACTATGTATCTACAAAAGCCAAAATGACTTACAATTTGGAGTAGAGGGAGTATTAATTATGATCTTTCTTGCTCTGTATAGATATTTTGCACTTGTTGCTAAGAAGTTGATTTCACCACTGATACATGGACATACATATCTATGTGCAGGGGACATACATTGGAAAAAGTTTTTGTGAATCTGCTGCTCGAAGTCGCAGAAGACGAAATATCTTTTCGTACAGTAGTAAGAGATTTGAAAACCAAAAGGCCCATGCTGCAATTAGTTCTTCTTAGCTCAAAAGCATGGTTATCTTCTGGTTGCTGCTATGAAAATGATATCAATGGTTCACATGGAACAGCAGATCTGCAGCCTAGTGTTAAACTCTTGTATTCTGATTATAGCAATGCTTCAGAAGCAGACTTAAGGTATGTTCTTAGCACACTGCACACCTTTTATGATGTTTGCTACTCCATCCATTCAAAATTGAATAATTCCATGTCTTACATAAAAGAACAGAGGAAGTCTTTAGCTATTTAGTCATGGACAAAACTTTTGAAACCTTTTTCTTTTCCATTCGCAGAAGATGCACTGCACATAGTATGCCATAGGTTACTGGCAGATGTAATCTTATTCTAGTGTTGCAATAGAAACCCTCCTTGCTCAATATCTTTGAGGTCCACACTGGTTTTTTGTTTTACATACATGTCTAATGTTGACTGGCAGATAAGCATTAAGACAGAGTTTTGTGAGAATACTGGCAATATTTAGTCATTCGAATTTCAACTGATATCTTAGCTGTTCCTTTCTTTTGTCAAATTACTTGCTGTTAATGTTCATAATTCTGCAATAATGAACTGAAATAAGATGTGAAAAGACTATTCTTGTTTGAGTATCATAATTATGCAAATGGCTATGGGTTATGGCTTTCAGCTCCACTCTGGCCAAGTGGTTGGGGTACCATTTTTGTTGATGACAAGTATCTCAGCAAATGGCTTGCATATCTGCAACATTTGTTTCATGTAAAGTTCAGTTGTCCTTCTTATTACTTGTATTTACCTCAGTATTAATGTATTCATGTCTATGTGCTTTTCTTTTAGTGTCACCATTACTTATGTTCTGCTGCTTTCAACTCTTAGGATAGTAGAAGAGTGGGCATCCAAATATCGGGCCGAAGAGCTGTACATGATGAAGCGTCAAATAGATGAACTTACCGAATGCCTAAGCTCAGCAATGGACAACTTTCCAATTTCTTGTTCTTCCCTTGAAGGGATGCAACTCTCTTCTCTTAGGCGCTGACTTGATTATACAATAGGGAAATTGTGACTGATCACATTTTTGTACCCAGAGGACTAGAGGAGTCAACAGCATAGAATCCTGATCGGCATACCTGATCATCCTCAGTTTCTTTTGACCTTTCAGCAAGCTCCCTAATCATTTCCTCTTTAAAATTTAAGGTGTCACGCCTTGTCCTCTGCTCTCAAAAGACTTGAGGCATCCGGAATGGAGCAATGGTTAATCCAAAACTTTCAGCTTCTCTGGTAATCTACTTGCACAGCATTTAGCATGCTGTTAGTGGCTCGGAAGGTTTAAATGGTCAACATACTAACTGACCTTTTCTTTTGGCATATAAAATCCGGTATGTCTTGAATTTTCTTGTATGGAACTAACTCCGACTATTGGTGACAAATTTGTGGAGTGACTTGCTCTTGGAAGTTTAGGATTCCTTTTGGATCTGAACTATTTTTTTTGAACCAACCGCAGATCAGCATCATATTAATATTGGCCTTGATGCTGCTGAAACATCTTGAATTGTCCAAGTTCTGAGTGTACGGTTTTGACCGAAGGTCCAACTGATGTCTGCATCCTTGTCCATTAAGAAAACAAGGACATACGACTAATTGGCATATATATGGCTGAAGGAAACAGTACTTTGAGCTGTCAAACATGGGTTGCAACCACTGTGCCCTCTGATGGGATAGAAGAACTAGCCACTGTGCTTGTGTAACATAACATCAGCAGTTGATGAGCACCCTGGGAGGCTGGGACACATCTGTGATGCACATTCATGCTGACTGGTAACTTGTTCATTCCTTTCCTACAGGAATCGTTTCACTGCATATTTGCTAGCTTTTTGACTAGTGCGTGTATATAATATTATGATCTAGGATGCGTTTGGTTGGAGGACCCAGTTGTATGGGATGTAATGATTCATGAATACATGGATCAGGATATCCATGATGCATGTTTGGTTGGATGAATGTGACCAACCATTTTTTTTTGTTTGGTTGGAAGAATATCCGTTAGATCGGAGGAACGGGAGGGTGAGATGAAGCACGAGGCTTCGCTAGTCACGGACGGGCGGGCGCGTGGAGCAACTGGTCCGTGATATTTTGGGGGGCCAACAAATACAGCATATTCCTTTTTGGTACCATTCAATTCCATCCGGTCTTTCAACCAAACACTACTCATCCATGAATGATCCCATCCAATCCCATTCAATTCAGCAAACCAAACGCACCACTAGTTTCACATAAAAACAGAACCTCATTGTTACATTTCATCAGCCACACAATGCAAATTCTGTATAAAGACTGCAGGATTTTTTACCACTTCGATCTATCTATCACCGTTGCATTGCATACGATGAACATATGCATAGATGAAAAGGATCCACTTATGGCTAGCCTGTGACAAAGTAACCAGCTAGGCGCATTATGTATGTTTGCTGGGAGAACATGTGCCCGGTCACCGACCTGTCATGGAACTGTAGGTGCGTGCATGGGTCTATGTCTACCCGGTGTTCCGGGCTCTGTCCTGTTCTTGTGTCCACCTTTGCTGTGTTTCGGCACATGCTCAAGAGCCGCATTATTGCCTAGACACTTGCCAAAACCGTGAAAGTGCTTTGTAGATAGGGCCCCTGCGTGATGTATCAGGTGTTGTTTCACAAATGGTGAAGCAAACTAGGTGACATGCATTGGTGAGTTTACATCACTCTACATGTTTATACATCCAAAGGCATGTCATGTTCTCTTATATTACTCCTTCCGTAAAAAAAGATGTAATTCTCGTTTCACAGAAGTCAAACATTTTTAAATTCTATCAATTATCATTAGATTAACCATAGAATATATATTTTTTTCATGGTATACTTATTTAGAGTAATAAATATTAATAATTATTTTATAAACTTAGTTAAAATTAAGGAAATTTGACTCAATGCAAATCTAGGATCGAATTGATTCTGTGTAGATGACCGCTCTCTCTCTCTCTCTCTCTCTCTTCCCCCCAAGATATTACAACTTTTCCTTTTGTGTTCAATCATTACAAAGTTAAAAGTCTTATGATCAAAGTGATTTTACAGATAAATACAGAAGAAACAGACAGAGACTTGAGTACCATTGATTAGGAGCATATAATATAATGGGCTGAGCTTGAATTTTCTAATTCACGCCGCATTTGGCCACCAATCCTGCATGTATTTCAACAAGAGCTTATCTTTAGTTTTTGTCGTTCTCACTCAACACAACACTAACTGGACATTAACACGACTGTCGAGGCACGATAAACGTTTCAATCTGGTGTGTTCATCTAGGAAACCACCCGGCCGTAACTAGAACTCATTTCTAGCTCCTTTGTTTCTTTCATTTGCCACACCCAATCCAATCCACTAATTGGATCACCATGCATATCTCTAATAATAATATATCTTAGTAGATGGATCACGACAAAAATTTGGAGTCTAGTTAATTACATCAAGGTACACGCACTGCTCAGAATAATTGCACTTCTCTTTCTGTGTCTAGTTAAAGAAAACAAAAATTAAAATTTGAACACGATGTGTCAATTGATTATATATATGCATGCAGGTACGCCCCTATAATGGCAGACATGGTTCAGTGGAACTAGTGCCTCTAACCATGTTTATTTATAAACGTACGTACCATTAACTGGAGCCTTCATGATTTGGAGACATGCCCAACCCAAGGCCATAATGATGCATGTGGATCAAGTAGCTCGCCCTAGCTTTATTTCATATGATGGTTTTAAGGGATCAGCCTATATATTGCTTAATTTAGTGTGGCTTCCCAAAGGCATTTTGAGTACCACACTTTACTCAAGTCATCATTTTCCTTTTGTTTAATATGTATATTTGGCTTGCAATAACACTTCTTGGTTTATATTAGCTAGGTAGGTCCAGCAGGAAGCAGTTAGTTTAATGCCAGATAAGATGTATATTATTAGGGTGAATATATATGTTTTTCACAAAGGTGTTTTGGCTTGGCAGAAACATATGCTTGTTGCCTTTGACTAAATGCATGCAGAAAAAGACATACAGTTACCAACAACTGGTTCTTACATACTACACTCACGCAGTGCGTATCTATCTAGTATAAAGATATATAGTGAGTGGAGTAAAGTTGACAGTGCCTTTTTCACTGGAAACAAAAAAAGAGTTACTCAACAAAAAATACTTGACTGTGCAGGTCAAATCAGATGTAGGGTGAGACCTTCTTTACAACTATAAGGCCGGTGGCTTTGCCGAGCAATGTAGGGGCCCAGACATGGAGGGATCCAAGGGAAGGAAAAAGGAGACCACTGAGCCCTAGTAGTGGAGCCGTTATACTAGTATCCAGATTTTATATCGCCATCTTTATATATATCTGCCTGCTAATTCGTCAGATCAAACTGTGTGGACCTGTGGCTGTGGTGCATGCAACCAGCAGTATCTGAACCTGAATATTTAAAGGGCTAGAACATTCGATTATATACCGGCCGGCCTACTGATCGAAGAAACTAGCTAGGTTACATGGGAGTGTGTTGGTCTTCAAGATAGTGACAAGAGGAAGCATATGTTCGTCACCGAGAACTACTCCTTCCATTTCAAATTATATGTTGTTTTGGCTTTTTTAAGCATAAGTTTTTTTTTCTATATGTATTTACTTGTATGTTATATGTCTAGCTGATACATGGAAAAAAATGTATTTAGAAAAGTAAAAAATGACATAACTTGAAATAGAGGATATGCGTATCACATTCTCATCGACATTTTTGTTGTGTTAGTGTGCCTGAACTGTCTAAAGATGTCGTTCATATACGGTAAAAGGAAAAGTTTATGCTCCTTTAGTTTCATTCATCAGGGAGTAGGAAAGCACAAAGAGAGATACTATTATATATAGTAGTATGCTCCTTTAGTTGTTAAATAAATATTTAGTACACGTATGAGTGGATAACTCTGTGAAATGCAGCATAAAGAGTGACAAGTCGCCAAAGTTGTTTAGAGTATTGAGTACTTTAGGTTGGGATCCTAACTTAAACAGCAGCCCTTTTCTCATCTAGCTCGAAGCTCGAGAAAGCAAACAGCTTTAGGGCGAGCAACTGCCGATTACATGATTATATCAAACTCCAAAGCGATCCGCATGTTTCCGGGGATTTAATCAGATTTACATGTTAGGATTTCAAATTTTGGCGGAGAGAGAGAGAGAGGGGTTGCCACATGATGACAATGAACCTATATGGATTATTTATAATTATATATTGCACACACATACACATACATTGTTAAAGAATCTTACATTTTTTTCATATATAGAAAGTGACATTTTACAATATATATGTGAGCGAGAATCTCTGTTAGGCGTTGTTTAGATGCGTATGTATCTTCTTTAAACCACGTGAATTGAAGTGGATTGAAGTGAAATTTAGTTTAAATACACTCCGACCCATGTGGTTTGACAGAGATACATGCTCATCCAAATAAGACTTTAGTGTATAATTATGCATTTTACAGACATGTATATAAACATTTTACAATGGAAGAAACTAGCAGCTAGCTCTTCCAACCAATAGAAGAAACATTTGGCTATAATTCTAGTTCTCTTAAGACTGCATGACACCTTAATCATGCATGCATTTCTTCACCATTTTCCACTGGAGGAAATTACACTCCCTTCCCCTCCTCTAAATGGAACAGCAGGCAAGAGATGAATATGAATCTATGACAATTAAATGCCATCCAATAATTTAGCTGCAACCAAATTACAAGAGATAACAATTCCAGAAGGAAAGAACAATGACAACCAATTCTTCCATTTCAACACAGTTTCATTTCACAGAATTAATCAGGACTTGCATTAACATGTACTAGAAGGGAAATAATTTGTACAACTGCATACTGCACTCAACCATCACTCTCACTGCATACTGCAGCCCAGCCTGGACCCTGGAGCCTGGATCACTTGAGCTCAAGCATCACACATACACACACTGACACTGGCATGGCATTCCTGCTTCCTACGTACTACCCAGTGCAGCTAGCTAGTTGGCCTTGGCTGCGCGGGCGACGAAGACGGCCTCCAAATCCGCCGGCACGCGGAAGAACTCGTCGAGCACCTCGCTGGCGCCGTCGTAGTAGTTGCACCGGCGACCGGCGCCGGCAGTGCCTCTGATGATGGACACCGCCGTCCTGGGCTTCTTGGGCGCGGGCGGGCACGTCGTCGCCTCCGCCGGTATCCTCCACCCTTCCCCCCTCGGCGTCACGGGCTCTTCCTCTCCCTCCTCCTCCTCTTCCTTCTCCTCGGTGGCGGCGTGCCGTCGGCGGCCGGCGGTCTTGACGGGCTTGAGCTGCTGCAGCGGCGGCAGGGCGGCGATCCCGGCGCCGGACAGGCCCAAGACCCAGGCCTTGCTGCCGCCTTCTTGCTGGTGCTGCTGGAGCCCGTGACGATCTTCCACTCGCCTACTGTGCAGCTGCTTCTGCTTCTTCTTCACCTCCGGCAACCCCATGATCATCTACTGACGACTGATGATAATTAATCTAGCTTTGTGTGTTCTTGCCTTGTGTGCTGTTAATAAGCAGCAGCTGAGAACGTACCAAGAATGCAAGCAATGGAAATGGAGTAGTGTAGGGCGGCCGGTGAGAGTGAGAGAGAGCTTTGAGCACACAGAAGAAAGAGGGTGCTACTGGAGGCTAAATAAGTGATGAGGCTTTAGGCTTTCTGTGCTGCCTTCTTTTGACAAAGCTCAAGGGGGTTACACTTACTCCGGTGTGTGTATGTGCATATATATAATATATATACATATATATAAAAAATATATATATAATGGACATGGAGGCAGGCAGGCATGATGAAGGCAAGGAAGAAAGAGCAGGGAGGGAGATTGGACACACTTGCAAAGTTGCAAAGAGGCAATCATTACAAACGGGCCGTTACTCATGGGCTGCCTGCAGTGCCAGGCCCACGATGCTGCTACAGCACGGCCCAATGCAAGTCTCACTTGCTTCCAATATTTCTTTTCCCCTTTTTGGCACACAGTCAGATCAGTAGTACTCACACACTGTGGAGCGTAGACTGTTGGACTGTACCAGCTTCGACGGGAAGACATGTGTGACTGTGGTTGCTGAAAGCCTGACAGTGACACACCTACAATCCTACAATCCCACTATCCTGTCGTCCATCACACTAGGAGGCATTGCAATCAGAGACTTTATCCAGCCCTTAGGGCATGCCCTGCACACATGAACACTCACCAACTAGGCAACAACCCAACCAGCACACTACTGAAAAGAAGTTAGGAACTCTCATATTTGACCTCACTGACTCAACCAAGAATGATGAGTGCCTTTTTCAGTACTGAATTCTGATTCTTCCTGTCATTTGAGCCAAAGAAACAAAACCTCTTTTTGTGTTCGCTCATGTCGTTGTTGTTGTTGGGACTGAGACCGATCGACATGGGAGCCAGCTCGATTCAGCTGCACTGCATATGTAGTATGGCACAATGTCACCGTTGCATTGCATGGCACCTACATACCTACCGTCTGGCTCTGTCAATTGCCATTATAATATAGCTCCCATCTCTTAATCTCAGGCACCTAATCTGGTCTCAGATATAGAGAGAGAAGGGGGAAAAAAGCTCAGGGAAGAGGAAGATCTTGTGTACCTAACTGTCGTGGTGGGGCCCGCATGACGTACGCGCCATGCGCAGGGACAGCTCAACCACGAGAGGGCACCTATTCTTTCTTGGGTTTTCAGAAGGAGGAGATGGTTCCTGCCTGATCTGCCAATCCAGTCTATGATCCGGCCACCGATCATTCTGTCAGAAATGACTGTGTTAATGAAATGGGAATACAAATAATAAATAAAGCGAACAAGGCATGCATTCCAGCTGCTTTTGTTGTTTTATTATTATTTATCTATTCCTATGGAGATGATGCAGTCAAGTAGGAGTATCAGTGAGCAAGTGACTGTGTTCAGTGTGGCTTTCTGAATAAGCCTGTCCCTGCATGTGCTGTGTGTGTATCAACGTTAGCAGGCATGCCATTCTCAGGGGGCCACATGCCAGACACACGCCGGAAAGCGTGGGCCCACCTGTTCCACTCTGGAAACCAGATTCTTCCATCTGCTCTGCCAGCTCTGCGATTTCCCATCTCATCGTCCTGGTAAAAAAACAAAACAACTAAGGTGGTGTTTGGTTCCTCAGCGCTAAAATTTAGATCCATCACATCGAATATTTAGACACATCGAATATTTAAACACATGCATAAAGTATTAAATATAGACTATTTACGAAACTAATTTGTCAGCTGGAGACTATTTTGTGAGACAAATCTATTAAACCTATTTAGTCTATGATTTGACAATGTAGTGCTACAGTAAATATGTGCTAATGATGGATTAATTAGGTTTAATAGTTTCATCTCGCTAATTAGTTTACTCCTATGTAATTAGTTTATTAATTTAATCATGTTTAGTCCTCCTAGTTACCATCTAAATGTAACAGGGTCTAAAGGATCCAAAACCCAGCTAACAAAAACTGTAAATGCTGGTTGGTTGCTCCCTGGACCAACAACTTGATCACTAGCCTGCAAATGCACAAGCTTTTCGTCAGAAAGCCTTCCTCTTTGACACCCTATAGGCTAGATGCCTGTCTGAGGGCCCAGTTGCTAGCATGCATGCCTGTTCTAGTGATCTAAAATCGAGATCAGCTAGCATGTCTGATGAGTGGAGTGATGATCTGGCAAGTGGCGAAAATACAGTATGCACTGTTCACTGCAAAATCGAAAACAGCTTAGCCTTTTCTATAGTAATGATTACAAGTTCCAAGTCATATCTAATGCATATACTCAAAGAAAAGAAGAACTGCTGTGTTTAGATGTTGAAAAGTTGCTAAAAAAAATCCTATAGCACTTTTTGTTTGTATTTGACAATTAGTGTCCAATCATGAACTAATTAGGCTTAAAAGATTCGTCTCGCAAAGTTAAAACAAACTATGCAATTAGTTTTTGATTTCGTCTACATTTAATACTCCATGCATATATCACAAGTTTGATGTGACGGAGAATCTTCTTTTTGTATAGTGTCAAAGTTCAGAGTTTTATGGGAACTAAACACTAAAAGAGATAGAATAGTAAAGTACACGTTTTTCGAGGAGGTACAGTGCCTTCTGCACGGAGTAGAAGTCAAGACAGTCAGACACACACATTGGTTTTTCTTTTTCATTAATAACGAAAAAATGGCGAAATATACCAAAGTAGAAGTATGTAGCAAGTTTAAGGGCTCTCTTTTTTTTTAAAAAAATAATATTCGGCTACCCATTATAACATTAAAGGCGTCCCCAACAATAATAGTAGGGTGCTGGAGATTTGGTGCCACATCAGCTCGTGAACCCGTATGTCAGTTTTTTTTATTTCCCAGCCAGACTTACCTTTACTTTTCCCCACCGATGAGTGTTGTTTATCGGGACACAGAAATAGATAGGCTAGGAGTTCATCGCTAGCGATTTATTTTTTAACTTCTCTCTCTACCACGTCAGATTCTATGCACAACCATCACTCAAATAGCTAGTCCAAATAGACTTGTTGGGGACGCGTAGAAAAGATGTGACCAGCAAACTAGATGTCGAAGGCTGACGTTGCCGAGCACGATCTCCTGAGATTTCAAGAATCCAGGTTATTTGGTCATCCTGTTTAAGCCTTTAAGGTCTCTAGTTTATGGAATTTGAGCTAGGGTTCAACTCCACCGGACCTTATACAAGATCACAGGACAGACCAAATGCATGAATGAACTATTCATTAGTATAATTCCATTGCATGCCAGTTTCTTGTACGCCCTAGATGAGCCAAACCTAGCATCGCCATCATCACCCTGGCAGCACATCCATGTCCATGCTCCTCCAGCTGGGGAAAAAAAAGGAGCTACGAGTTAGACGCGTACACGGTTGTACCAGCGTTTTGGCGAGTCTTGCTCGTTTGCTCGACAGTCGACATCCACCACTCTACGGGGCAAACACATCCTGACATTGGGCAAAATCTGTAGCAGCAACTGTCAAGACTACTTGCAAACCACAAGTTTACACATATTTTTGCAAATAATTTCACAAGAAGCAAACGAGTCTTTGTAGAGTAAGCAAAAAAGGTTATATCCGTACACTCATTGAATCTGATCCTTACGAAATTCCTACATTTCATTTCACGAGGAAAAAAAAGAGGTGCTGCCGTATTTCAAGTGTGGCCTCTGAGGCAAGCCTCAACCTGAGGTGACACGCTGGATAGAAAAAAAAATGTTGTTGCATTGCATCCATCCAGGATCCACGTGGAAGATGCTGGCAATGGTCGAAGATGCTGCTCTCCTCATCTCAAATATACTAGACTACTTTATGTGACGTATGGCTTAGTATACCTCATTTTTCGTTTGTCCGGCACACATGGTCCTCAAATATTCTGGGGCTGGCAGAAATTGCTCGAATTGACAGGCCATGTATATATCGAATGACGAAATTAATCCATAAATCCGTAGGTGGTTATGACTTTGGCGGCATAAAATGACAATACGACTTTAGTCTTTAGCATGGCCGGTGTCGATGTTGGTGTTCGTTTCCGGTCGCCACCGCTGCTGTTGCTTTCATCCACAGATAACTGGGCACCCCCTCCTCTGCATTTTAGAAGTGAGATGTCCTCCTCTCCTCTGCTCTTTTTTATTTTCTTTTCTGAATTACTTTCATCCTTTCCTGCAGCATCAGATGACGTCATGACTGGTGAGTGAAGAATCTTGAGATTTTGGTATGTCAAATATGTCATACAGAAAAATGGAAACTGTGTCTGGACAGAGTGTCGCTCTCTTGTGGGGGCTCAGAGAATTTGTGGTGACATGGAAACAAGAATTACTGGGGGCTCATGCCATTACGGCGTCGAAAAGAAAATGATTTGCGTTGATTTTTTTGACAAGGGATTTGTGTTGATTAAATCATTGACCCTATGTGTGCTTATTGCTCTTGTGGGACCACAATTGACGATTTATATTATATATAAATGGGTTTTCCAAGATATGATAGAATCTACGTACCATGCCGAGGCTTGACAGCGGCACTAGGGCGGCTGGAAGCTTTGCTGATTAGGACTCAGCAAAGCAGACATGTCATCCTCCAATGGCGCCATGGCATTCCTTCTTTCGGCAAAGCGATATGCTAGGATAATAATAGCACAAGCAGCTTAGCATTACCTGCCTCAAGTTTTGATAATTCCGTAGCAGGTGATGGATGGATGGATGGACTTCTTTTCTGCTGCAAGAACTTGGACTGCATCTGCATGAGGTGGATCCAGCGTGGCACTTGGGCTGGCCAACTTGGTGTTTTCCTTGTCCAGGGCGGTTGAACATGTGGAGCTCTTTTGCTGCGGGCCACCGTCCCCTGCAGCCACTTGACTGGATTCAGTATTCTGGGGCTTGCATTCTACACCCTTTCTCTATCCTTGTGCTCCAGTAATCTTCAGAGATCAGTCCACAGGGAGCAACCTCAGCGCCATGGTTCTGAATGCTGCAAGACTGGGCTGAACAAAAAAGGTAGACTGGGTTAGGAGCTCTTGGTCATAAACCGCAGCAATCAGTTCATTTAAGATTCAGGACTAACTAAGGGTGTGGAAAGAATGACACATAGCATGTTGGTAGATGAATTTGAAAGAAACAATTGTTTTTTTTTAAAGTGAAAGCAACCTTGGATGCAAGTTTAACAGGACATAACACAATAATTATACCAAAGGCTAGGTTACTTTCATGCAGTCCTGCTTTTCACTTGATTTGATCCAGGTAAACTTCCTCCAGGCTGCAGAAACATTGGCCAAACTCCGTTGTTCCCTTGCGCCCACAAGTGCAATATGAGGTAAGATGAACGCAGCCATATCATAAATAGTTGAAAGCGACTAAACCATAAACGGGACGCCTAACCAGTTGGAGAAAATTTGCACCATAATGGATTTCTGAAGACCAATCATGTTATCTGATATGTGAAGCCAAGCAAAAAAAATTAGCAGATAATAGTATCTTCACACCAAATACTAAACTTTTCTTTTGAGCCGCACTTAGAAAAGAAAAAAAAAGATGATGACAGATGAAGGATCCAAGAATGGAACTCGCTGATCAATTATCGATCCAATAATGTCACACAGAAAAGGTTCTGTGGGCCCATCAAAGCAAGAGCGCAGACACAATGGTCCAGCCAGTCAGCCACCACAACCATGTGCCTCACGTACCAGTTGGCATTTTGGCACCTAATGCTGACTCTCCATGTTCATTGATCTGCCATTTCAGGGATAACTTCTCCCGCTTAATCAAGATTACACTTAGGCAAGTTTAATTCCCTGTCAAGAGCACTGTCAGTCTGTCATTGCTTCCTAACCGCTGCTCAGCAATAGAAAACACATTGACAGAGGGGCAGAGGAAAGGTCGGTATAAAGACCACCAGCTTTTTGAGAGCTCACAAGCCTTTTTCAGGGAGAAGCCACTCACTTCCTTTTCCTTTCTTCTTCTTCTTCTCTTTTCTTCTTCTTCTCTTTTTTCTTTTCTTCTTCTTCTTCTTCTTCTTTCTCTTCTTCTTCTTCTCATTCTGATCTGGATCAATGACGACCGAAGATGAAGCGAGAGAAGCAGCAGATGGGACGGTAAGAAATGTTTCCTCTTAGCCTAAGAACTTCTGCATCACTTGCTTGCTTCTGTTTTCCTGCATGCATACATACTTTGTTAAGATGTAGAGCTACGTAAGGAGATTCACTGTCACAGGAATCTTATCAGCTATGTCATAACAGTTCACTAGTTTTTTTTTTACCATGTTGCAAGGAAAACCAATATGGTACCCTTCTTTCTGGTTCCACAGTTGCTACATGTTTACTGTTAATCTCCTTTCAGTAACATGAAGGAAAATATTCTTCTTCAGTTCTTCATGTAGTAAACTGTGTAGAAATGGCGCTGCACTCATTTCTTTCAGTTGTTTAAACAAAGGATCTTCAAACCCAACCAAGTTTCCTTAAAGAGTGAAAGAATTGAACGAAGTAGGAAGAGTCATCACATTCTCCTTGTTTATAACAAGCTTAGTTAAGATGTCTATATTATGAATTGTGCTCTGTTCTTGATCTGATTGGGAAAAGGTACATGTGAAATAAGTTAGTATTGTAGTATATGTCTGAAGGATCCGAGAAAGAAAAATAACGATGGAAAACTAAATAATACAGTCATAGGTAATCAGCCATGGTAGGTATCACTGAGTGACATGCTTTGCTCTTCTCTTTTGATCATCCTTTTTTCTCAACCTAGTATTCCTCTCCTGAACTTGATAGATGGATGTGAATGCACCCAACTTTGAGAAAATAATGTTAGTTAAAGGATTATATTACATTTTTCCTCCTAGGCTCAACCCATCCAGAACAAAAAAATGCTAACAATAAGGAAAGACAAGTTTAACAGTTTGGTCAACTGTTGTGACGTGAATGACAAGGTTAGGTAAACATGCATAAGCATCTAACATTAATTTACACTGAGCCTCAACCATCAGTGTGGTGATTTCATACAAAGGCATGAAGAGAGCAAAAATTTACTTAAAGCATGCCAAAACATATAGTTGCAGCACTAACACGCTTAATAGGAACATTCAGTATTACAACCCTTCATGTAAGAACTAAACAAGGTTTTTGGAGATGCACAAACTCATCCAGTTAGGATGCCTACATGCAGTACTGCCGGGGCAGTGTACTATTTGACTAGTCAGCAATGTTCTTTTTGACCACTTGCCGTAGTACTAGAAGTCTAGACTCTAGAGGCTAGAGCCATGAAATGGAAGCTCAAACATGTACTCAACCTACATGTGCCATTTATCAGTAAGTCAGTTGCCAACGAGAAATGGCGACTGACTGCCATGCAGGACAGTCTGCTTGCACTGTTGCAGTGCTGCAGTACACTCATGACTGGATGTCCTTTTGAGTATATTATGGTTGGAATTGAACAAAGTCAAGGTGTTAATATAAGATTGTAGGTGAACATTTCCTTTTATATTCCTACTTTTGGTTCACGACTACTATGGATAATATAAAGCCTAAAATATACTAATATTTGTTGTTTATGTTAGTCAGTTAAAATACATCACAAATTAATAATATTATTATGACTGTCAAATGTGGCATGGAATCCACTATTTTAAAGCCAGATTTATCCATAACTTTCCAGGAAGTCCAAGTGGAAGCTGTGGATTTAGGAACAGTCCATTTGCAAGCACACCCAGAAGACAAGCTTTTATCTCTGATGGAGATCAAGAACATACCAGAGGATCAAGTTTTAGTAGAAGCACCCTCTGATGTCCAACTTCTTCCAGAACATAATCTAAATGGCAAGGAATCTTCTCTGAATGGCCATACAGACAAAGAAGAGAAGGTTTCAAATGAGCAGCCACATGACAGCGATCATGAAGAAACAGAAGTAGATCAGAGCCCCAGAATCAACAAAGAAGATGTGACTGATGGTTTAAGCCATGGAGAGAGCACAACAGAAGACAGCTGCCTTCTGAAGCACAAGAAAGATGAAGAACCCAAGTGTGATGATCAACAAGACTTAGGTGTTACAGTGGATTATGACTCGGTGCAGGAAGACATGCTGAAAATGACAATGCTATTGAGCAAACAGATGGGATGGTCAGCAAGACCAAAAACAAGAACCAGAAAAAAGGCAATACAAGAACACAGAACCTGCAAGCATAACAAACAATGCCGATGTTGACAATGCTATTGAGCAAATAGATGATGGTCAGCAAGACCAAAGTCAAGAACCAGAAAAGGAAAATGAGAACACAGAACCTGCAAGCATCGCAAACAATGCTGATATTGAGATTGTAGCTGAGGCAGCTACTAGACTCCAAGCTCCTGTGGAGAAACATATGAATGATTCTGATGACATTCCTGATATTATTGATGAAAAGACAGAAACAGATGAACCAGCTAAGGCAGATGGTGTTGTTCATCCTGAAGAGGTGGCCAAAGTAGAAGATCAACAGATAAACAAGCTGATACGATGGATGCAGATGTGGCCCTGGAAGAGATTAAATGTGAGAAACTGATCAGCAGGAAGAGAAGCCTAAATCTGATGCTCATGAGCCAAAAATTGATGGTCAAGGAGTGTTTAATCAAGAATCTGCAGAAGAAACTGATGACCCGATGAATGAAAAGATTGAAGAAACTGCGCACCAGAGGAAAGTGGCAGCTCCAAAGGAGACAACACTAGAACATGAAGCAACAATGAGTGCTCCACCAGTAAATACTCAAGTGCAGAACCAGGAATCAATAGCAGAAATAGAAGATACTGAAGCAGAAATCCAACCAAGCAGTGGTTTTGGTGATGCAATTCCAGAAGATCAATCTAATTTAGGTGTTACAATAGACAATGCCACTGTGAATGAGGATACAATGAGAGCTATTGAGCAGCAGGATGAATGTCAGCAAGATGAGGATCTAGAACTAGAAAAGGCAACTGAGCATACACAATCTGCAAGCATGACAAACATTCCCCATGCTGAGATTGTAACTGAAGTACCTTCTGGAGTCCAAACTCCTGGGGAGCTGAATATGGACAACTCTGATACCATTCCAGATAATATTGATGCAAACACAGAAACAGATGAGCCAGCTAAAGCACACGCTGTTGTACATCCTGACCAGAAAGAGAGCTTTCCAGAAGATACATCTACTGCAGAGGTGATCAAAGTAGAAGATCAGCAGACACAGCAAGCTGATGCAATGGATGCAGACGTGGTGCAGGAAGAGGAGCCTAAATCTGAACACGCTGATGAGCCAGCAACTGATTCTCTTGAAGTGCTGAATCAACAATCTGCTGAAGATGCTGATGGCCCAGTGAATACTGAAGAAACAGCCCATCAGGACATAACACCAGAATATGACACTACAACAAGGGAGCCACCTGTAGATATTCAAGTGCAGAACAAGGAATCATTAGAAGAAAGAGAAGCTACTGTAAAAGAAAGAGAAGTTGCTAAAGCAGTTGATACTGAAGCACCAGTGCAACATAGCAGTATTGCTTTTGAGGAGGCAGTTCCAGAAGATCAACATAATTTAGGTGCTACAAATAACACTGTGCAGGAAGACACACTGGCAGCTACTGGGGAAACAAAAGATGGTCAGCAATACCAGGATCTAGAACCAGAAAATGCAACTGAGAACACACAACCTGCAAGCACGGCAAACATTTCTGATGTTGGGGTTATAGCCGAAGCACCTTCTGGAATTCAAACTCCTGTGGACATCAATCTGGATATCTCTGATGCCATTCCAGATACCACTGATGGAAACACAGAAACAGATGAGACAGCTAAAGCACACACTGTTGTTCATCCTTACAAGAAAGAGAGCTTTCCAGAAGATACATCTACTGCAGAACCTACAGAAGAGGTGGTCAAATCAGAAGATCAACAGAGCCAGCAAGCTGATGCAATGGATGCAGACGTGGTGCCAAAAAGTGAACACACTGATGAGCCAACCACTGATGCTCTTGAAGTGCTGAATCAAGAATCTGCTGAAGAAACTGATGGCCCAGTGAATGAAAAGACTGAAGAAACTGATGATGGTTCAGTGAATGAAAAGACTGAAGAAACAGCCCACCAGAGTAACATGCTAGCATCTGAGGAGACAACGCCAGAATCTGACACAACAACAACGGAGCCACCTGTAACTATTCAAGTGCAGAACCAGGAATCATTAGAAGAAAGAGAAGCTACTGTAGAAGAAAGAGAAGTTGTTGAAGCAGTTGATACTGAAGCACCAGTGCTACAAAGCAGTGTTGCTTTTGAGGAGTCCGTTCCAGAAGATCAACATAATTTAGGTGTTACAAAGAACACAGTGCAGGAAGACACACTGGAAGCTACTGGGCAAACAAAAGATGGTCAGCAGTACCAGGATCTACCACAAAATGCAACTGAGGACACACAACCTGCAACCACAGCAAACATTCCTGATGTTGAGGTTATAACCGAAGCACCTTCTCGAATTCAAACTCCCGTGGAGATCAATCTGGACATCTCTGATGCCATTCCAGATACCACTGATGGAAACACAGAAACAGATGAGCCAGCTAAAGCACACACTGTTGTTCATCCTGACAAGAAAGAGAGCTTTCCAGAAGATACATCTACTGCAGATGTGGTCAAAGTCGAAGATCAGCAGACCCAGCAAGCTGATGCAATGGATGCAGACGTGGTGCAGGAAGAGGAGCCTAAATCTGAACACTCTGATGAGCCAGCAACTGATGCTCTTGAAGTGCTGAATGAACAATCTGTTGAAGAAACTGATGGCCCAGTGAATGAAAAGACTGAAGAAACAGCACACCAGAGCAACATGCCAACATCTGAGGAGACAATGCCAGAATCTGATGCGACAACAAGGGAGCCACCTGTAACTATTCAAGTACAGAACCAGGAATCATTAGAAGAAAGAGAAGCTACTATAGAAGAAAGAGAAGTTGCTGAAGCAGTTGATACTGAAGCACCAGTGCTACAAAGCAGTGTTGCTTTTGAAGAGTCAGTTCCAGAAGATCAACATTATTTAGGTGTTACAAAGGACACAGTGCAGGAAGACACACTGGAAGCTACTGGGGAAACAAAAGATGGTCAGCGATACCAGGATCTAGGACCAGAAAATGCAACTGAGAACACACAACCTGCAAGCACGGCAAACATTCCTGATGTTGAGGTTATAACCGAAGCACCTTCTGGAATTCAAACTCCTGTGGATATCAATCTGGATATCGCTGATGCCATTCCAGATACCACTGATGGAAACACAGAAACAGATGAGACAGCTAAAGCACACACTGTTGTTTATCCTGACAAGAAAGAGAGCTTTCCAGAAGATACATCTACTGCAGAACCTACAGAAGAGGTGGTCAAAGTAGAAGATCAACTTGGTCAGCAAGCTGATGTGATAAATGCAGATGTGTTGCAGGAAGAGGTGCCTAAATCTGAAGACCCTGATGAGCCAGGGGTCGTTGCTCAAGAAGTGCTGAACCAAGAATCTGCTGAAGAAACTGATGGCCTGGTGAATGTAAAGACTGAAGAAACTGAGGACAAGTTCCCTGAGGACACTATGCCAGAACATGGTGCACAAATGAGGGAGCCACCTGTAAATACTCAAGAACAAAGCCCATCAGTAGGAGATGCTGAAGCAGTCGATACTGAAGCAGAAATGCAACAAAGCAATGTTGCTTTTGAGGAGACAACTCCAGAAAACCATGTAGCAACCACAGAGCCATGTTGTGAAATCCAACATGTACATCATGTTGAACCAGAGGAAATCAATGGCCCTGGAGATGCCAGAGATGATGAGAGCAACAACATGAGCAATACCGAAAATCTAGTTCAAGATAATATTCTGCAGAGTGGTCCAACAATAGATATACAACCAGTTCAGGAGTTGGAACAAATTGAAATGGATGAAGCTTCCAACCAAACTCATGCTGTTGTCTTCGATGACCTAGCTCAGGAAGATGGTACAGCAACAAGTGAGCCACAAGTGACTGAAAAAGAAGAACTAAAGGACATTGAAGCCACTGAAGCTGAAGAAATCACCAAACTTGACCATGTTACTCCTTCCAAAGAAATTGCAGTAGAAAATGATTCAACAGAAGATGAACCACATAATGGTGAAATCCATCGAACCATTGAGCAAGATTTGGTTGAAGTTAAGGACACTGAAACTTACCATGAAAAAACTATATCTACTTCAGAGGAGGACACAGTGGAAGACAATGTAACAGCAGATGAGCCAAGTTGTGGTAGTCAAGAAGTAGATAA
This sequence comes from Microstegium vimineum, assembly GCA_022036555.1. Classification (NCBI taxonomy): domain Eukaryota; kingdom Viridiplantae; phylum Streptophyta; class Magnoliopsida; order Poales; family Poaceae; genus Microstegium; species Microstegium vimineum. Next base: position 2,578,095 of record CM039122.1, on the reverse strand, counting down.
TGCAGAATCAACAGAAGAAACTAAGCAAAACACAGCTGAGAATATTGCAGAAGTCCCTGATGTGGTGATTGTTGACGAGGCAATTGAACGGGATGTGCTACAGACTGAGGATATCACTAAAACACATGAACATGAGCTAGAACCAGAAGAAACGAAGAGCACAGAACATGCTGAATCAGAGGAAGCTAGAGATCGGAGGAATGGTGCACTATTTCATTATTCAGCTCAAGAAGATAATATACAGGAAAGTGAGATGCAGCAGACAGAGTCAGCAACAGAAATAAAGGAATTTGAACCCACTGAAATTGAAGCAGTTCCCCGAGAAAGCAATGCCTGTGTTTCAGAGGAGTTTTCTCAAGATCATATAAAACAAAGTGAAATAAGTTGTGACAATCAAGAAGTAAACATCACAGAATCTTCAGAATTAATTGATGGTCACAAAGATATCATAACTGGAGGAATCTCTGGCCAAAGCAACACAGCTTCTGCTGGGGATTCGGCTGAAGAAAGCAATGTCCCTGAAGGCAAGCCACCTGCTGATATACAGGCTGTCCAGGAACTGGGATCAGAGGAGATAAAGAACACTGAAATTGATGAAGTGAATGAAATATCCCTTGAAATGAATGCTACTGTCTTTCAGACGCCAACTCAAGAAGAAAATCCAGCCACAACCAAATTGCATGAATCAAAAGAGGTGAGCAACATTGAAGACACAGAAGTGCACGGGAACCCCCACCAAAGTGATGCTGCTGCTCCGTTAGAGGAACAAGCAACAGAAGAAATAGCAAGTGGTCTGAAACCAGAGTCAATCGAAGATAATGACACTGAAGCCAATGAACCTCAAAGTATCTCCCAGGAAAAAATAATCTCTACCTCTGAGGAGTCTGTGCCAGAAGAAATAGCAACAGAAGATAACATAACCACCGAACCAGACGTTAATCATCAACAACTTCAGGATCAAGAATCTGCTGAAATCAAGGGAACTGAAGCTGATAAATCTCAAGAAATTGCCCCATCTAACACTCTTTCTTCGGAGGAGTCCACATTGGAAGGTAACGTGACATCAACAGAACCAAGTTCTGACATTCAAGCAGACAATTCACAGTTAGCAGAAGAAACTGAGGACACAGAAAATGGGGCAGCAGCTCCAGAAACAGATGCAACTGCTCATACGCCATCTTTCCATGAGGCAGATCTAGAAGAGACCAAGGACACAGGGCCAATTGAAACAGAGGATGTTATGACATCAAGTGACTATACATCAGAAAAGATGGACATGGAAACCATGGAGACTGAAGCAGTCCCACATGAGAGTAATGTTGCAAATATAAAGGAACACACTGAAGACAATACTTCAACATCAGATGCCCCACATGCTGGTACTGAACCTGTTTGTGAACTAGAATCAGTTCAAGACTGCACTGACACAACGGAACATACAGGAGAGACCCATGGCTCTACTTCTGATGATCTTACTCCAACAGAAGAAAATACAACAGTAACAGAGCCATGTTTTAATACACAAGAAGTTCAGAATCTGACATCTCAAGAAATCAAGGACAGTGAAGATGACAAAACTGATGAATTCTCAGATATCAGTAGCTTTCCTACTCCTGGAGAGGCGGAACAAGTACCCAGAATTGAACCAACTCATGATGTCCAAGAAGTGCAAGAACTGGGTTTAGCAGAAGAATCAAGAGACATTGAAGCCGTGAAACCTGAAGATCACCAAGAACACATAGTTTCTACCCTTGAGAAGCCAGCAGTAGACGGTGAGCCAAATGTTGATGATCAGCAGGTTCATGAGGACAAACTACCAGAAGTGGAAGACAATAAAGCAATTGAAGCTGATGAAGACTCCAAGCAAAGTAATATTGCCACTCCTGATAATGCAGTTGAAGAAAGGAATGAACTGGAAAGTGATCCAGATTCATATGCCCAACCAGCACAACAGGTAGAATTATCCAAAGACAATGAGAACAGTCAGCTTGTAAAGGCAGAAGAAACCTCAGGCCAAAGCAACTCTGTCACCCTTGAAGAGGGAACTACAGAAGATTCTGTTGCAAGCAAAATTGACCCACCTGTTGACATCAAACAGGAGCCACCAGTGGAAGAAATCAAGGGTTTTGATGCCACTGAAGCTGAAGAAAAATTTAATACAAGCCAATCTGATGCAATAGAGAAACTAGCTTCAGACAGTAATATAGCAACAATACAACCAACTTATGATATTCAGCAAGTGGATGACTTGGAAGCAACGGAGGAAAAGAAGAATGCTGAAGCCATTAATGATGGAGACCAATCCAATATTGCTATTTCAGAGGAACCAACTCCAACAGATAATGGAGCAACACCAGAAGATCATCATGTAGAGTCAAATGAAAGAACGATCGGGAATGAAACTGACAGTGTCATTTTGGCACATGGAATCAAAGATGAAATACAAACGTCAGCAGAATTAAAGGTATCTATATTATGTACATTAACCTCCCTTCGTATAAATGCTAGATCAATACAAGATGTAGGTACTGGTGTACTGCTTATTAGAACTTAAAATAACTTGGAACACCTAGCATTACCGCAGCATTTTATCCAGTATGAGGCAGATAACAAGCTGTGGCATCCATCTTATATAAGTATAGACACTATCTGATCATAGGTTGACTAGAATCATTATGTTACATGGGAGACCACCAAACACAGTCACACAGATAAGCTTCTGTAACTTATTGCTGTCAGACTATTTTTCATTTTTTGGCACGTCAGAGTCAGACTGTTTATAGTTAGTCCAACATATTTTTTTTTGAGAATAACCAGGTTCTATGCAAAGTTGGAGAGCTGAAGCATATATTGTAAAGTATAAATTGAACAGTAAAGTTATAACTACGCTAGCCAAAATGTAGTCTTTTTAAGCTAATTCTAAGTTGCACACTGCAAAAAAGAAAAAAAAGACATTGGTAATACTGTCTGGATATGTCTCACTAGCGTATCTTATACAGGACGATGCATGTGATTTGGGTGAAACTGTTTTAACAACGCAGAGAAGTGAGAACAAGACTGATGAAGATAATGTTCAAACATCTGGCAATGATACACTAGAGGCTTCAAACAATATCCATCAAGTCAAAGAAGAACCAAATGCTGGAACTGAACATAATTCAAGCCAAATGTCAAGTGAGCGTAATGGAGAGAGCACAACTCATGTTCAAGATAGAGATGTAGAAGAACAAGTTCTCACAGAGAGTGGCACTGCAGAAGCATCACAGACTTTCTTTGAAAATGATCCTCAGGCAGCACAAGATACTACACAAAAAGATGATACAACAAAAGGTAGTGAGCAAACCAGTGATCACGATAGCAGGCAACATGGTGATGTAGCACTTCAAGAACAAAGCTGTGAGACAGATGCCTTATCCATTGAGAAACAAGATGAGGCTCTGCAAAAGATTGACTCAGATCAAAAGGAGAAAGAAGATGAGGAGATTGAAATTCAAAATGATGAGCTTGAGGTAGATGAACAGAAACATGAAGACAAGAGGGATGATTTAACCACAGAACCACTAGTGGAGTACCAGAATTTCGAAAATGGAGCTACAAACAGGACAGAAGAAATTGCTGCATTCGAGGTAAATATATCTAGGACTCATTGCATGTGTTACTCTTTCTGGACTTCTTTAATCAGAAACAACAAAAAGTAAGTTTTTACCAATGAAACCCTGCAGGCTGAACAAACAGAGGCAGCCATTAGTGAGATTCTCAAGAATGAAGAAGCCCTACATATATCCAAGGAAACAAGTGAAGGAACTGAAGAAGATGATGATGCAAAAAATGATAACAAATATGAGAAGGAGAATGCTGAAAACGATGATATAGTAGCAAAAGCTTCTACTAATGTACAAGGCAAAACAACTGATGAAATTAGAAACAAAGAGGTCAGTTCAGAGTTTGCACCAATGACGTGCAAGAAATTAGATATATGTTCTTTTTAATCGTATTAGTGTTGGATTACTAAAGTTTAAAGTGATAAATTTCCAGATTAGAAATATAGGGGAGAAAAAACTGAAAATGCTTCCTTATTGTTGGTCTATCACATCACTGTTTTTTCTTGAGAAAACACTACATGTGAAAACTACTCTTAGTGATGTGAGTTCACTAAGTAGAAGAACTAAGAAATGAGTACAAAAAATGAACTATACCAAAGTAGTGATTATTTGGTGAAAGCCTTTCATTGCTTATACTGAAAACACTGCTATTGTTTACTTGCAGCTTAAATCTGGTTTGACATCATCTGTTCAAGAAGCATCTGACCCAGCTCCTTCAAAAGACAAAATACTAGAGAATGTAAGGTCTAATCGATTGAATTTTCCTCTAAAAAACTGACTGCACATTGTGCATGATGTTTCAAAAGTAATGAATAATTTGGATGCTTATGATAAATGTTCCCAAGTCTAAAAGGTGTAATTTTTTGGGTCATTTTTCATTTAATTTCCTCTTGAAGAAATATAGTGGTATACAGGTAAAAACAATAGTGGTATACAGGTAAAAACAAACAACAAGAAATGAAGAGAGTGATGTTTAGATTTGCATTCCATACAAAACAGGATCTCTCATTCACTCCTCCACCATATGCGAATTCAGTGGGCATCATCACTCAGTAAATTTCTCTATTAAATTAGCTCACTATGCATCAGTAGTTCCAGAAGCATTCATAGCTAGAAGTAATTCTCTATTAAAGTAACACCATAATAATCTGAGCAATGAGCTATAGCTGTTATATTTGTTGTGCAGGATCCTGTTCATGTCATTCAAGCATCAGAGAAAGAGATGGCAGATGAAATTGAAGAAAGTAAAGAAATACATGAAGACAATGCTATTTGTCATGATGAATTACAGACAAATTCTGAAAAGGAAGAGTCACCTCAACTGCGTTCCATTGAACAATACAATGTGGATGCTACAATTGATGATACAACACCTCTATGCGAAGAAAAAATTCATGACAATGCAAGTATAAAGCCTAGAGAAATCGAAGAGCTAGGGGAAAATGAGGGACTCGACTCCACTTCTGAACCTTCTGTAGAATCATCCATACAGAACAATGTTGAAGACTCAAGCAGTCATCATAAGGTCAGTCCTAATACCCTTCAATAACACTCTTATATGGCTCGAAATTCATGTTACTAGTTTTTCTTATCAAGTCTGTTCTTGGTGAAATTCTATTCCATTTCTTCCTGCAATCAGGTTGAAGATGAAAAGCTTTCAATGTCTGAGAAAAATGATGTAGATACAGCAGCTATGCAAGAAAAAATTGATGAATCTGGCGCAGATATAAACCAAAAAGAACAATGTCAAGAAGAAATTAACGTAGATGATGTTCTGCAACTTGAAACTGAAAACAATTCATTTGACAAGATTGAAGAAACTGCTTCACATGAGGAAACACAGACAAGCAGTACAGCAGCCACTGAAGCAGTAGCGCTAAATGAAGATGTTACAGATAAGGTCAGTAAGTCAGCAGTTATTAACTATTTTGGAGTTATATATAGTATTACTAAAGTATTTTTCATTTTTCCATGTAGGTTACTGGAGCTGATGGAGCATCATCTAACGAAACTCTCAAGACCTATACTGACACTGGAAGGGATCTTGATGTTTCATTGATAATTACAACATCAAAGGAAGAAAGTGTGAACAACAATATGGAAAACCTCAATCTTGACCTTCCTGGACATCCGGCACAGGATGGCAACACCCCTGAAAAGGTGCTCAGCTTAGAGGAAACAGAAAGAGAGATGCCTTCGTCAGAGAAGTTCCTTCAAACTGAACCAGGAGAGAATCAAATTCCCAATGAACAGGATGAAAAGGACATACAAGATGAGAATCAAACTCCTAAAGAAAAGAATGAAGAGGAAATGCAAGATACAGAAATTGGAGAGGCTAAGAAAGAAGTCGAACAAGAATTACCTGTCTCCCATTTTCTGATGAATCTAATATTGGGAAAAGAGAGCAGTGATGCAAGTGAAGATTCAGAATCTGAGGCTGCAAGGAAGCAAGGTGAAGCGACAGAAGATGGCAGCTGCGCATTCATTTCTAAACAAGAAGAAAGTCTGGGGTCACTTCCTACAGAAAATAAGGTGGATGGCAATCTCACCTTTGTTGAACAAGAAAAACATGAAGTTTTATGCTCTGAAGAAACACATGAAACGATCAAAGAACAAAGTGACGATCTTAAGCAGGACAAAGAAAGATCAATTGAAACTGATGAGGATATCAAAAAGAACACTCATGATTTGGAAATACCAGCATACCAAGACATTCCCCAGGATAAAATTTCTGGTGAATTGCTGACAGGAGAAGTAGCTGGTGTTTCTACAAAAATTGAAACTAGAGATATTGATATTTTGAGTGTTGAGCTGGATGACAGAGCAGTTGGTACTGTGTGTCAGGAAAACATGGAGGTATCAACAGAAAATGAAAATGGAAGCTTAAGGAGCAGCCTGAATGACTCAACAAACACAATGGCTCCCGAAGAGGATACTCTAGGAAAAGGACAAACAGGACTCATCCTTGAATCTTTACCTGAAGACAAAAGTGTTGACACAGTATCTGAGCAAGCACCTTCGTTGATAGAATCAGGAATCACTGCTGCAAATGACTTGTCTAGTGACAATGCAAGTGTTCAGAACCCTGTGTCTGCAAAACAAGACAAACCAACTGAATCTTCCAATGTTGAGGCCACATGTTCTACTGATATTCAACTGGAGAATGAAGAAATAGATAAGAAAGAAGAGGAGCAGCATGCAAACACAGCCACAGATGAAGTTTCTGAAGAGAATGTAGAAAGTTCACATGTAAATCTGCAGAAAATCACAAGCTCCGAAGTAACATCTAATGAGCTAGCAACTCAAATTACCGAACCAGTTTGTGACACACAGACAATTTTGTCCCATGAAAAGGAAATATCTGAAGAAAACTTTCCAACAGCAGTCGAAATTCAGGCTGATGGTACAAACATGCAGATGAACCAAGATAAGCAAGATGAAACTGCTGACAACGAAACTGCAATGGAGCCAGAAAAATTAGGGGAATCTGATTTTCAGGCACACCAGGAAATTGGTACTGAGCAAAAGTATCCTAAAGAGACTGATGAAGGAGACCAGCAACTTTTTGCCAAGAAAGAGATTCTGACCCAAGAACAGGATGCGCATGAGACAGTCGAAAGCCCTCTGCAAACAGTGAGCATAAAATCCAATGAAGACCGGGAACTGTTTGATCCAAAGGTCCGGGAACGTGATCTCAATGTAGTTTCACCCAGAGAAGATTCTGAGGCTGAAGAAAACTTTGTGGATGTAACAAAGCCAGAATTCAGCACAGATGAAGAACAGAGTCCAAAGGCTGATGCAGATGAGAAGATTTATGACGAGATGATAAAGGACATGGCAACTAAGAATTTCACTGATGAAGCGGCAATGAAAACTGAAGCACCAGGAGCAGCTCAGAAGGCACGTAAAAAGCAAGGCCTATTGTCTGGCGTGGGATCGAAGGTAAAGCACCAGCTTGCTAAAGTGAAGAAAGCCATTGTAGGCAAACCTGGGCGCACAAAACCAGAATCTCCAAAGGCATAAAACTTCACTCGCCTTAGAACATGTACATTATTGTATTGTTTGTAGTCTTGTGAGCCATTTATTTCAGTGGTAGAACACGGTGGGCTAGGAGAAGGTCCTCTTCGTAACCATCCCATTGAAATTATGTGATGTTGCAGTCGTTTGTCGCCCACCCCCTCGAGAGTATGTTGAAGATGTTTGTAAATATATGTCTAGTGTGTAAATTCAAGTTTTCATGAAACTTTGATGTAGATCAAGGACATGGACTTGGTCAATTGCTTGTATTCTTTGTTGATAATATGCACAAGAAATTTGTGATCATGATGCACCTCTCAAACGTGAAATCGGAATCACGGAATCAGTGTGACATCACAACGGAGGACAGGATGATGATCCACTACAGAAAGGACACACAGATTCATAAAAAAAAAAAAAAATCTCATATGGTTTCAGCTTTGATGAGGTTATGCAGATCATTCACAATGCCACTATAATCTGATTTGTATACTCCTACATCTCAAGAGGAGAATCTGCACGTGTTACACAACATCAACTTTTTCTCATGGCAAAACAAAAATCTTATAACAAAGCATTCCTTGTCACTACCATTTGCAACAAGGCACTGTTTCATTTCGTTGAGGCGACGGAATATTTCATGCTGGCTCGTAACATTGAGTGGTGAAGGCAATCAGGCTCCGCGAAGAAGATATCCAGTCGTGACTCAAGCCAAAATTGTACAGTCAGTATCAACGCAACGCTAGGTCACTTTGTGCGAGATCTTTATGTAGCTCATGAGCCTTCTCAGAGCTTCGCCGCTATCAATGGCTTCCCTTGCCCGGTCAAGTGCAGTGTTGATATCCTCTGCTCCGCTGCAGCCTAGTAAGTGGTCGGCCATGGCTGCATTAAGAACTATCCGGTCATAGACTGCTCCTTTCTCGCCGCCTAGTGCTGCCAGACCGAGCTCCAAGTTTTTTATGACCTGATGATCCAAATTAGGAAAGAAAGTAAGCATGCATACTGTGTTCCATTAAAAACAATTTATGGGTCACATATGAGCATTAAGGGGAGAAAAGGCTTACTGATCTATCAGTTCTTGGAGTTTCAGTGGATTCAAAGCCAAGTTCCTGGGCATTCACAATGACCCTGAAGCTTTCTCTAGGAATACCTGAAATGAAAGATAAAAGAGATATAAGCCCATAAGCCTGAAATCATTTCATAATAACTGAAATATTCCTAACTTAAGAACAGGACAAATCCTGTTTATATGAAAGAGCTGCCAAGGTACATGATAAATCTGAAGTAGAAAACAATTGTCATTGACATATTCCTAACTTACTTAGCGGTAGCCCCATCCCTTGCAATAATGCACTATTGTCATGGACATACTTTAGATGAACCAGAACCCAAGCAGCGCAACTATGCTGGCATGCCAGCTGCACCACAAGGGTAGGGATTCTCTAGAATTAAGGAAAGAGATAACATTTTCAATCTGGTTTAATCTAACAAACCTACCCTGTCCATGAGCTTAACATGCAGTACTATCCAAGTGACAGCACTAGGGAGGTTCAGTGCTGACTCTTCCTTCATCAAACGGGCCCATCCAACATATGTTCAGCTGATTACTACTAATATTAGGGCTACATATACTTAGTAAAAGGAGTGACATATATTGTACCATCAGTCTCAGAGGAATTTATGTTGTTTGGTGTCCGAAACCCTGAACAGTGGTTAACAGGAATTCCTTTTGATGCATGAGCTGATCTTTCCTTGGTTGTCAATGAAAGTGCACCTTCCTCACCCTGCATGTGCAACATATAATTGTCTTATGTTCTTATCAGGGTAACAGTCTATAAATCTGAGAACGCAGTAGTATTTATTGATCACATTTGCATTAGGACAAAAAGACAAAGGGAAGTGAAATGGTATTAACTGAAAAAAAAATCAGAACTTCCTATCTAACAGAATTCAAACTTCAAAATGATTTTATTTTATTCAAGGACTCATTAATGAGTTCTCAAAAAGAAGGCAACAAAACAATACCATTGAACTTACCTTCACAACTAGTCCAGCATGAACAGTTCTCCTTCTCATCAGCATAAGCAATGGATCTTCATAGCCTTCGTGATAAAATCCTGCAACCATTGATTCTCTCCCCCGTGCCTGGCAGGTGGCAGCACCAATAAGACCAATAAGCCTTTTTAAAATGAACTGACATATTTGAGTGAATCATGTATCAAACACATGACCAAGCCGCATGTTGCAACAGAGTACACACGTAAAAAGGTCAACCACCAATATAATAATACAATATTACTCATTCAATTGATAAACAATGGACAAACACTTGTATAAAATTGCAGACAATAAAGATCTTCAATGACACCAAACTGTATCATCATAAGAAATAATTCTAGTTATCTTGACAGTTCTTAAAACTCAAGTCTCATGAGAAACTTTTGCCTAACATATCCTAGTGAAGAAATACTTTGAAAGGCCTAGTAAACCACCCGACAATTTATTAAGAAAGTGTAAAAGTAGAATTACTAAATCTTTTCCTTATTAGTTGTTCAACGATCAGGAGGCCTTAAAAAATATTTTAAGGAAAATCTTGCAATCCTTTAAGGTATTCATAGGCACAACTGAGGGTACAACATAAATATACTACTCCAAACATTAAAGAAAAATCAATCACTGAAATGCTCCCGATTTACCTATTCTTCCAATAACATCACAAATTTACAATTTGTTGAGAAAGAGTAACTCACCCTCACAAATTGTTGAACTTTCTCAGAGGTAGCCAATGGTGGCCGTTTCTTAATATGCTCCCTGAGCCCAATAATCGAATATCTGCAAGAATAACAGGTTCAAAACTGTCTCCTCATAACATATGACTTTCTTACCGAGTAAATTCTTAATCATATAGCATGCATCCAAATAAATTAACTTAAAATTGAAAAATGTACATGTTTCCTGCAGTTTTAATAAGAAAAGTTCATGATTCCATCCCTGCAGAATATGAAGAAATGGCTTTGATAACCGGAGTATAAAGTTGCAAAAGAAATGGCAAACTCACAATGGTGGACAAGCTTCCTGAAGATTAAGTATGCAAAACCAGCAGTCTCATCCTGAAAACAACCAAGAGTTGTATAATCAGATCAGTTAGCAGTAAAAAGAGACAAATATACTGGGTTGCGGCAAGAATAGGTAGAGCTGCTACCATACCTCCAACAGTATCTTGGCTTGTGTTGGAGATAAGTGTATGTTTGCACCCATGAATTTAAGCATTTGTCCTTCTGTTATTCCACCCTGAAAACCTTGATCACTAAGCAATACAAATGGTTCTCAAACAACAACTGACAGATACATACACAACAGAACCACAAGAAAACATATTACTGGATGTTTCAAAAAGATAAATATTACTGAAAGCACTTGCAGATGATATTGTTGTTGGATATGTTTAGTAGATATCTGACCTTAGGGTGGCATCCATTCAACACCATGGAGGAGGCACGATTCACTGTAGCAGGCTCGAACCGCTGCAACAAATAGAGTACTCCTAAAAAACCGCGTATTTCCATCATATGGTTCACCATAGTGTGTCAAGGACTTGACGTCAGCAACCGGAGGAGGACCTGAAAAAAGTGATAGTAAATGACACCCTTAATTTGTCTATTCAGTCTAAGAACCCACTTGGTGTTACTTGTATTTCTGAGTTACCTATCATCATCAAGGCTAGGCAATACGCTTTGAGCTCACGATCAGTTTCTCTATTCATCCGCTGTCCAATCAAAAATGCCGCTAACAGTGCTTCACTAACCTCCGTCAAATCTGAACTTGATCCAATTGGTAGAGTATCCTTTAGTACACACTGAACCTCCTCGTAACCTAAATGGCCACCAGCAAGCACTTCCCTCAGAGCACTGACGAGTCTCATCTCTCCAGTTCCTTGGCCAACATACCGAGGCCCTGTTAAACCATTTGCACCCATGATCGTCCCTTCAGGATCTGCTATAAACTTCACCTCAGGAGAAAGGACTTGCTCAAGGCGTGGCCAAAATATGCTCATGGCACGTCGCTCCCCTCGCTCCACTGAGTGGCCTCTGGAAATGAGTTAGCTCTTATTGTCATCCCGCAAAGAACGCACCTAACTGTGCACTAGACACTGGCTCCTCTTTGAGTTCTCCCATTGCTGCACAGAGTTGACAAGAAAATGCTGTGTAAGCTTCTCAAGGAAGTGGAAGGCAAGGTAAAAAACAAAAAACTGACAGCAGCACTATTTGTCTGCATGCATGTCAACCAACCAGTAACAGAATTTGCTGTTTATGATGACGCAGAGTTTCTAAGACAAACAAGCTTTGCATCGAAACTTCCAAATTCTAATCACGGACATAAGTGAATTACTAGACTAGCACCAAAATCAAGCAGCGCGCTTTATTAGCAAAAACCAGCTCGTTTCGAAGCAGCCGGCGCTGCCATTTATCCAGAGTTATCCAAGGTGGCGAGGTGGCAGTACTCACCGGAGCGGAGGATAGTGTCGAGGACGCGCCTGGCCTGCTCATCCCCGAGCGGGCGGTCTGTGCGGGGCCCGTGCACACCCGCGCCTGAGCCTCCAGCACCGTGGCGTTGGGCCGCGGCAGCCCGCCGGGCGGTACGAGTCCGACACCGACGGGTTCCAACGCCCGCCCTCCTCCAGCACGTCCACCCCGGCCTCCTCCATCCACGACGGAGCCGCGACGCGCCACTGCCAGCCCCCGCCGGCATCTGCGCCGCCGCCGGCCACGCCGCCGAGCCGACCCGCACGACCGGCGCTGTCGGCGGCGAGACCCTGCGCCTCGCGCTCAGGATCGGCGTCGGCCCCGGCAGCGGCGGCCTCAGGAGAGAGTTCATTGCGAGCGAGCCGGAGGTCAAAGCCGAGGAGTGAGGGAGACACGGCGACGGCCGACCTCTACAGCAGCCAAGCGACGGGACGGGGAGGAAGAACCGAGGCGGGCCCACCGCGCACCGAGGAGAGGAATGGGGGCCCAGAGAGGTCCAGCGCACCAGGGGCGGGCGGGGCCGGCGGGATCGACGCGTGCTTTGAGATGCGTGCAAGGGTCCGCGAGATCCTGGCGGAACGGACGGTGGAGAGCAGCGGGAGAGCAGGCACAAAGCGGAGCTCCTGCGCCGCCCCCATTTCTCCTCTCCTCCCATCCCCATCTCTCTCTCGCTCTCGCGGAGATCGAAGAGAAGCGGAGGAGGCCCCAATTCGCCCTAGCGCCGCCCCCACCGCCGCATCAGCCATGGCGCTGGCCGCTCGCCTCGTCTCGCGCTCCCGTCAGGTTCGTTCGCTCGCTCGCTCGCCCTTGGCCTCCCTCTGCGTCGCGACCTGGGGAACCCTAGTCTCTCGCTAGATCTGATCCGGTGCCGTCCTTCTGCCCGGCATGCCGGGGATCTGTGGTTATCTCTGTAGTTTTTTCTAGGAGACATCGGTCGCAGATGGTGTTGGATGTCCGAGTATGAGATGCATTTTTTCTCTGGCGTCATAGTTTGTCAGCATTGACTAAGCGATCGGAGAGTGGAAGGAGTTTATTGATTAGGAAAGGAGAGTCATTTTTTTGTTCGCTAGATTGGGAATTGGAGGGGGCAGACAGTGGAGACGATGCAGTCTCTCTTGTTTACAACAGCTGCAGATCCTTTCAACACGAATGCAAATTCCTGTTTGCCATGGTGTCAATGCAGGCCATATTTCATTGAGCTCTGTAGTAGTCTGATGCATGTTGGAATTGGCACGAAGACAGTGATTGCACAGGGTATCATTAATCCTAGGTGTTGTTACAGTTGATTATTGTTGGCATCGTGAAATGAGAATGAAACTAAAGGAGAATGTGCCCAACGACCGTCGTTAATTCAGTTTTGGGTCATTTAGTGTCAGGATATGTTCTGTTATTGACACTTCACCTTCTATACTGGCTCCTGTGTTTGTGTTGCTCAGTTCATTTGTTGATGCTGCTGCAGCTATATTCGGTTCAAGCAGCTTTTGGGAATGGAGTTGCCACTCAAGTTCGCTCCTTTGCTGCTCCGGCTGACCGCCCTCCTGTCAGTGGGGATGGTAAGCTTCTCATACTTTTTATTTTGTTATTCTATTGGTTAAAAAACTGCTTTGGTCCTGGATCTGTTACAGTCATGTATACGTGCTTCAACAGTAACTGCTTATTGCATGTGTAATTGCCAGTTCTGGAAAAAGTTAAAAATCACGAATCTTCCATCTTAACTCCTGTTGTTTTATGTGACCTTGCGATATGATAGTTTATCATGAAGCGTTTCAGTATCACAAGTGTATTTACATAGCTCAGAATTTCTGTTCTGTCTCTGAAGTCTGGGCACAGGAAGCTAAAACATCAATCTACATAACTGTGGTATTTAGTTCATTTTTATTGAACATTTCGTACATGGCTAAGCTGCGCATATAATGATGTACTGCTCAATCTGCCCTTTGACATTAGAGGATGTCAAGTTTATAATTTAGAGTTTCTTATGGAGTATATAAATCCTTTAGATAATAGTAATCAGATAAGATTATCTGAAGGTGATCCAAACACCCCAGATTATAGGTAGTATTAGAATAATCCTACAAACTTGTTTATAATAATCATATTTTCTTCTCTCCAGCCTGTTTGTGTTAGATTGTAGCTCATTTATACAAATAACTACAATCCACCAATATAATCTATGGAGCCAAACAGTCTAGATTATTATAATGCATAATGCAGATTACCATAATTCAATTGGGATCCAAAGAGGCCCTTACTTTAAAGTCTGTCATGTACAATTTTTTATTATTAGTTTATAAACAAAACAATGATCAGAATACTGCTTTTTATGTGTTACAGAACTTTTGGAGTTCAATTTTCGTTTCTAACTTCACTCTTTGATGCTATCAAGATCTCCTGAAGGGCATATTCTTTGAGGTAAAGAAAAAGTTTGAGACAGCTCTTGGTGTCCTTAAAAAGGAAAAGATCACTATTGATCCAGATGACGCAACGGCAGTTTCTCGTTATGCGCAAGTCATGAAGACTGTAAGGGAAAAGTAAGTCAACTGTGCGACTAGTATTCCATGGTCACTAACTTATTATCTCCATTAATTTTATCTTTGCTTATATGTTTTTGTGTTATAATTTCTGGACGTAGTGAGAATTAGTAGTGATAGATTCTTAAAAATGATTCAAAATAAGCACTGTAGAGTATGACTGATTTGTGAGAAAAACGTTTTGATTTCAGGATTGATTAATGCCTAATGGGTTTTTGCTGCCTAATGGGTTTTTGCTAATGCATATATCACCACTGTTCTGTTCTGTGTCTGATAAGTTTGAAATCACATTTGTGAATGGAATTAGCAGAAATCTAGTCCCTGAATAAGCTTTCACTTACCTTGTTTACTTTTTATTTTGTGTATATATTCACTCAAGCCCATTGTTATTGGTCTTCTCATCTGATTATTCTACTTTTGTCTAAATGCAGGGCAGATCTTCTTTCTGATTCTCAAAGGATTAAATATACCATTGAGACCTTCACCAAGGGCATCCCTGATGCACGGACTTACTTGAATACTCTTCAACAGATCAGAATAAAGTACATCCATTGCCATTGTTACATCCTTTTTTTTTTCAAAAATGCTGAATTACACTTTTTTTTTGTGTTCACCATTTAAATGGCATAATACAAAAGCGTAGATATAATGGATTTTTGGTACCTTTTTTTTTCACCTTCTACTTTGGCATCTATTAGACTACACTTTGGAGCAACTGCTACTTTTTCTTCTGCCACTTTGTATCATCGTACAAAATTCTGTCACAAATTGTGTGTTAGCTGTTTCTTATTGTGTTCTATGATACAGGAGTGGTCTTATAGATCATCTTGGAATTGAGCCTTTGATGATGGAAGCTCTTGAGAAGATTGAGAAGGACATTAAGAAACCACTTTTGAGGAGCGACAAGAAGAACATGGCCACCCTCTTGACAGAGTTTGACAAGATTAACAAAAAGTAAGCCAATATATGCATCTTTCATCTCCATTCACTATGATTAAGCCTAAACTGAACCTGTGCGTCTCAATTCACCATTGTGTTTGCATTTAGCTTCTTGTCCTTGCATTCTCAAGTTTTTTCTGCTGCACTTTGATATAGGCTTGGCATTCAGAAGGAGGATCTTCCCAAGATCGAGGAAGAGCTTGAATTGGAAATTGCCAAAAGCGAGCTGACTGAACTTAAGAAGGAATGTGTTGAAGCAATGGAGGGTCAACTCAAGAGGTGCGCATCTTAACTGAATTTCACTACTTGATCGAGTGCCTCTAGTATCTAAAACCTCTGGATTCTGACTTTTACCATATTTGTGTGCATCTGTATTACAACACAAATCTGTGTTTTGTTGCCAGGGAGGAGTTTCAAGATGAGGAGATGCCTGATGTCAGGAAATTGGACATTAGAAACTTCCTGTAGGCCTGACCGACGATAATCTTTCGAGGCATTGCAAATCGCCCAACCCACCTGTGATTTTTCTTTGGTTTTGGTTTCAAGTTGATGATCGGTGCTGTAAGCTACACCTATGAATGCTGCTTCTTCCCTTTTTGTAATAAAAAACTGCACCGAGGTACAAAGACAGTCAACCGTTGAGTTGGATTTCTTCTTGCCTTTCTGTTGCTATGGACTCTGGTGGCCACAGCAACAAAGAGATGTCCTTGTGTTATAGTAGATGAACCAGATTATGTTACGAGGCATTCAGGCAATGATGATACCTGGCATTTAACCTTTATTTTGATCTCTTTAATACCGTTTGGAGAGTAAAGATCCATTTCAGTTTTATTCTGTTATTATTTTGGCATCTTGTAAAGGAACTGTTTGTCATTGTCTGCAAGTGCATATTTTGGCTGCAAAATTGCAGACGCGGGAGATGGTATATTATACATTTGCATAAGAGCATCTTAAACAGATTACCAAAATTTACTTGCCAAAAATCATGATTTGGTAACTTACTAAAATATATAGCAAGTGAAAAAATAGACTTTAACAGTTTGATATAATTGTTTGTCAAATTTTTGTTAAACTTGCATCAGGAGCCCTAAAAGTGAAACAAAATTAGTTTTATACCCTTCCACCTCTGGTAAACTTGCATCAGAAATCCTGAGAACGAACCAAAATGAATTTGTGTCCTTCCACCTCTACGTATGTTGTCGATGCGCGTGGGTTTACGTGTGTGTTTATATGCGCGTGGAGGGGAGAGATTTACCAAGTTGCTAAAATTTGCAAAGTTGGATAACAAACTGTTGGAAGGTGATTTTTCTAGTTTTGCCAAAAAAAAGAACGAGTTTGGCAAAGTATTGTAGATGAGCATCTCCAACAACTTGAAAAAATTGACTTGCTATAAATCTTATGGTTTGGCAAGTTGCTAAATTATTTGGCAAGTAGAAAAAACAACTCTCCAACAATTTACTATTTCAACTTGTCAAACTTTTGAAAAAGAAAAGAAAAGGAAAGGCGGGAGACTGATAACAAGTTAGAAAAATAGCAAATTGGTTTAACGAGTTGTTGGAGAGGAAATTTTGTGATTTTGCCAAATTTATAAGAGCATCTCCAACAGTTTGCTAAATCACTTGTCATCCTTTAAAATTTGGCAAATCAATAAAAAAACACTCTCTAACAGTTTGCCAATTGGACTTGCCAATTCTACACGCTTGCTAAAAGATTGCATCGGTTTGTCATTTTTGTGAGCGCGCATCGGCTTGCCATCCTCTCGCCCGCGAGTCCTCCAATCGGTTTTCCGCATGCAAGTTTCCTTCCTTTTTAATCTTTTTTTTTTGGTTTGACAAGTGAGAAATAGCAAATTGTTGGAGATGATCTCTTTCTAACTTGGTAAATTATTATAGCAACTTGCTAAAACACAAGATTTGACAAGTGAGAAATAACAAATTGTTGGAGATACTCTAAGGATAACAAGTTGGATAGCAAATTGTTAAATATAAACGCGCGGAGGCCGTGAATAGCAATTTGAGAAAAATAGCAAGTTGGTTTGAGGAGTTGTTGGAAAGGGAATTTTGTAATTTTGTCAAATTTATAAGGATAATAAGTTGTTTTAAGGAGTTGTTGAAGATTTAAGTGATTGGAATTTGCTTTGTCGTGGTCTCGTACTTTTCATGAAAAAATGTTACGCGGTAGGAATTTTACAGGAATTTTTGTCCAACCAAAACCATGCTATGCCAAAATTTGTAGTCATCAATTGGTTCATTGTCAAAGAATTAGCACACAAATGTTTATGGTCAAAGTTTTGCCAAGTCACTAAAAAGTGCTTAAACTTCATACAAGAGAAAATTGGCAAGCCTTGATTTTGGTAGTCAACCAAATGTACACTAAATTTTTTTTCGTAACTTTGACAATCTTAAATTTTAGTAAGCCATAATCTTGTCATGATTTTGGTTGGGCAAAAATTGGTAGCCACGTGGGTGCAGGAATGTAATGGGCAGTAAATTTTCCAGTGACAGGTGGCTGTAGGAGGTGAAGTGAACGCGTCCATTGATAATTGAGTCCCAAAACGAATACGAACGAATTGAGTCATTGAAGGGATGAATGAACCAGCACATCACCTCTCGAGTCTCGACGGCAATCGACAAATGGAGTATATAGCAGCCATACCCCAGAGTACAGTGAGCGAGCGAGCATGCAGCAGATAATTAAAAATCAGCATGAACTAACAGTGATCAATGACATCGTCACTGATGCTCGAACGAAGCAAGATCTGCATCTACATCTACACCATCTAGGTGGAGGCATCAGCCAGGTCCTTCCTGAACGGCGCCGGCTGGTCGGCGTCGTCCGCCGCCACCACCCCGTTCTCCCCGCTGCTGCTGCCGTCCTCCGCCTGCGCCTGCGCCCGCTCCGACACCGGCACGTACGTGCGCACCGTGTCCCTCCTGAACGTGAGGTAGACGACGAAGACGAGGTAGGCGGCCATGAGCGCGAACACGACGACGGAGAGGAGCGCGGCGGCGTACTTGGGGAGGTGGTGGTGGCTGTGCACCAGCCAGTCCACGTACGTCCATACCAGGAAGTAGGTATTCACCACGATCAGCGCGAAGCTTAGCATCCACGCGATCACCACCGTCTGCATGCACAAAAATGAAATTGAATTGGTGAAGACATGCGTTTGAATTTGGTGAAGAACGGTTTCAGATGGCTTGTTGTTACGTACGTAGATGGATTCCTTGAGTGGCCCGACTTTGTTGGTGCTGTTGCAGAACTTGAGCAGCGGGATGAGCGCGAATGGCAGCTCGAACGACAGCACCATCTGCATGCATCCAGATCAAGCACCTGTCTCGTTATCTGTGCTCCAATCCAATAATTAATAATCCCAACTGGCTGAATGAATTGCTCACCGATGAGAAGACGATGAGCTTGCCGGCGCCTGACGGGCCGCTGACGACGGAGACGATGAGGCTGGGAGCGATGGCGATGACTCGCGTGATCAGGTTCCGCACCCAGTTCTTCATCCTCATGTCCAGGAATCCCTGCAAATCAACACACCCCCATCATCCTCAAGTACGAATATATATACACACAACAATGCTGACACCTGGATCATATTCATATCATATCAGTAGTAACATTATTGAGTTGAATTTGATTACCAATACCTGCATGATAACCTGCCCAGCAAATGTGCAGCTAATGGTGGTGCTCTGCCCGGAAGCCAGCAGCGCAACAGCGTACACGACAGAGCTCGACCTCCCCAAAACGTTCTGAAAGCAAAGCAACGAGCCTGAGTTCATCCATATCCAGCTGCTCAGGACATCCAATACAATTACACTACAGCATGCGTCGAGAAAGGTTGCTGACTGTTGTACTAGCTACTAGTGTAGTCGTACCCTGAGCAACAGAGGGGTGGACTGCAGAGTGAGGTCACTGCAGGTGTTGGCATCATCCAGGGAGAGGTTGTTCGCGTTGCAGATGGACCCGGCCACGACGACCACCGCGACGTTGATGAGGAACGCCACCACGAACGCCAGGCTGCACTCGATGAGGAAGTACCTGCAAGCAGCCTGTCCATTCCAGTGCCAGAACAAAGCCAACAGCCATTAGCCATTACTGTATTCATCAGCTTGAATTCAGAGCTCCTGACGACATTAATCTTGTATTGTATTCAGTGCATGCAACGACCTACCCTGATGCTTTTCACTGATCGTGGCGTCTTTCTCGAGAGCACAAGAGCCGAGTGCAGGAACAAGTTGTACCTGTACGGATCAACCAATCATGTTTCAAACTAGCTTCCAACTATGGACTTAAGTCATGGATCAATCAAATCCAGATGAATCTTTCATCAAAAAAATAAATCCAGAAGAGTCTTATTGAGGACAGCATCATGGTCATGCATGGCAGGTAGTAGATGAGTTGATTGCTCACGGCGTGATGATGGCGCCGAAGAGCGCGATCGCGTTGGCAGCGGCGCCTTTTCCTTGGAGCCTGGGGACGAACATGCCCTTGACAACTTCTCCCGCGGATGGCCTCAGGTAGCTCAGCTCCCCGAAGAAGCAGGCCGCCATGGTGAACATGAACGCCGTATGATGCACTCCAGTTTGCGGGCCTGTTTTTGGTTTTGGTGTGGTGCACATTTGTATATATGTATGTCTTAGTTACATGGGTATGCCAAACCAAACCATCTTCAAGGTATTTATTGTACTGTATTGTATCCTCACTTCCTCAGTGTGAATGAATGCATGTTATATACAGCAATACATACCCCAAATCTCTGCACGCCAAGAAGCAAGAGGGTGCTGAAGACCGTGAGGATGACTCCAGCCCACACTGGGATCTTGAGCAGTATGTTGAATGCAAAGGCTGTGCCCAGCACTGCAGTGGTGAATGAAACAATTGATCAACCTTCAGGGATGTCATCAGCGCACACGCAAGAAGAACTGAAGCTAATTGTCTAGTTGACCAACCTTCAGGGATGTCATCAGATATCACCGCCAGCTCCGCGATGATCCATAAGCAGGTGTTGACAAAACGCGGGTACTCTTCCCTGCAGAGTTCAGCAAGATGCTTCCCTATACCAAAATTGATTGGCCAATGGCATCCATGGGAGTTGATGAGGTTAATTATGCGCCTAATTGCCTTTTGTAGGATTTGATGTACAGAGATAAAAAATGGTTGTGAAGTGGAAGGTATACCTGTCTTCACTCCAAGGTTGGCAGCTAGTGTTTGGATCAGAAGTGCAAAGACCATTCCAACTAAAATCACCCATAGAAGCTGTTTTTCATGAAATTGCAGTACAAAGCGAGATGATTAGAAGGTGTTGAAGACTTGAGAAACGAAGTTGAGGAAATAACGGAGATGCTGAGTATACTAAACTAAAAGCAGGGCAGGTCCTTGTTGGCTCAGACACATTTTTTAGTACAGGTGTGAAGATCATGCACTTTCAGTAGGAATAGTCGTTCTAATTCAGCTAATGAGTCAACCAAAAAAAAAAAATCTGAAAATTTCCACGAGGTATTTGATGAATAATCTACCAACTTCCAAAATTGAAATTCTACTATGGACTAATATTAGAATCTCAAAAAGATCAAATTTTCAGTCAATAACATATTTGTTGTTTTATTTTTCCTTTCCCTAATATAGTTTACAATTGATTTTGCAGCTGAAATTTGCAATTTTGGTACCTGTTTCTGGGAGGGCAATAGAAACTTGATAAACATTGGCTTATACTACTAAGTTTTTTTTGAGGAAACTTATACTACTAAGTTGGTAGTTGGGGTCAGTCATGACAAGAAGCCAAGAACTACATAGCCTACCTGGTACTTGAAGTCGGCCCCAGCTTGCATGTCAGTTTCCACTGTCAAACCATATTCAGAACCAAGCATTACCACTATAATTACTTTCTATTTCTTCCCAAAAACAAAGTATCTAAACAGAAAACAGTATGCCAATCTGAGAAAAAAAAATGAGAGAACTTACAGTTGCTAGGATCCAGGAAGCCAATGGCCACAAGAGCTCCAGGTCCAACATGGGCCAAGAACTTCCTCCATTTTGGCTGTTAATTACAGTCCACCAGCAAAGATTAGCAAGCACTGGACAGTAACAAAAAGGGGACTGGATTTAGACCTGCAAACGTGGGCAAATGTGATTATACATGTACCTGCACCCGAAATTCCTCGTCTTTTCCACTCTCGGATGTCTTGTCTTTGTGCTCTCCAATGTCTGCGCCACTCTGAATAAGCACACCTTCATGGCGAGCTTCTCGTCCAACCTCTCTCATCTCACCAGCCTGCTCCATTTTTTGTTTTAGTAATGTGCTTATCACTGGAAGTTGGCAAGACAGACTCTTGCTCTTTTCAATGAGCCACGTTCTATTTTATAGGCCAGGGACCCGTTGAAGACTGCCCCATACAGACACTGAGTGCAGTACAAGAGCAGGTGACTAGCTGTCATCATAGCTTGTCTCCTGATTCCTCACTTATTGTATACTTTTGAGATCTGAACCCTTAGTCCTTACCAGGGTTTTTGTTACCGAACGGTAACCGCGGTAACCGGTCGGTTACCGACAAACCGGCCGCGGGCGGTTCGGTTTCGGTACCGGTTTGAATTCAAATTTCAAATTTGAATTTTTTTAAAAAAAAAATTCTGAAAAAATTCCTAAAAATAGTTCACGATTTATAGAGTCCAATGGTGTAAAATTTTTTCAAATTGGAGTTCGTTTGCTATTTTTTTTGGACGTGTTTAAGTTTGAAAAAAAAGAAAAAAGAAAAAAACCGGCCGGCCCGTTAAGGGCCCACGCGGCCCATTGCCTCCTGGCGCCGAATAAAAGGAAGCTGTCAGCCGGGGGGGGGGGGGGGGCGATGTCCGCGCCCCAAACCCTATCCGCGCCCGCCCCCTTCACTTCCGCCCCCGCGCCGCCCGCAGCCGACCGCGCCCCTCGGTAACCGACCGGACGGCGGCGGTTACCGAGAGATTTGGTCGGTAACCGACCAGCCCGCCACGCCGCCCTCCCCCCGGCGGTTACCGACCGGACGCGGCGGTTACCGCCCCCCCGAATGGTAACCGACCGGGTTACTTCGGTAATTTTTTTTTTGTTTTTTTCATTTCCTTGCATTTGTAGTTGCTATAGTTGTAGGATTTAGTTATGATAAGCTATAGGATGTAGGATTTATGGAGTATATGATGTAGAAAATATTTATTGTAGGATTTAGGTAGGATTTGACTTAGGACGTATATAGGAGTTAGGTTTATTTGGTTTAGGATTTAGGATTTGCGATTGGATTTGCTTTAGGATGTATGTAGGATTTAGGATTTAGGATTTCATTGATGTAGGATTTAGGATTTAGGTAGGATTTAGGTGTATGTTAGGATTTAGGTTTATTTGTGGTATGATTTGATGCATGTGTTCGATTTGTTTGTGTTGTCCATTTGTGCAGGAGATGCCGAGAGACCGCAGAGACGTGGTATGGGAGCATGGTGAGAATCTTGCTCCCGGTTGGAAATGCAACTACTATCGTACACAAAAAGCCGGGGGTGGTGCTTCCCGATTGAAGCAGCATTTGACTGCGCGCGGGACGGAGGTGATCCACTGTAGCAAGGTGCCCAGAGACGTCCGGGAGTACTTTCAGCAGGATCTCGACAGAACTAGGCAGGCAGCTAGTGACCGCTCTCGGCAGAGGGTTGCACGAGAGGCTGCTGCAGCGGAGGGCAACCACCCCCTTGACGATGACGAGTACGAGGCTCAGTTGCAGGCAACCATGAATCAGTCCAGAGCAGAATATGAGTACCAGGAGGGGGTGCAGCGGAGAGGAGGCGCTTACGAGCGTGGAGGTGGCAGTGGTAGTGGTACTGCTTCGCAGGGGGGCAATCCTTTGCAGAGGATGTTTCAGAGGTCTGATTCACAGAGGCAGACCCCTGCGGTGGTGGAGGACTACAACTTGGCAGCCGGTACGAGGGGTGGACTCAAGCAGATAAGGATTGATACAGGGTCATGGACGCAGAGGGGAAGAAACGCGAAGGACGCAATTGGGAAAGCTTGGGGAAAGTTTTTCCATACTGCAGGAATCCCCGGGAGACAGGCGAACAATCCGTACTTTGTTAGTGCGGTCAAGGAGACGCAGAAGTGGGGTAAGTACATATACTTGGAGACTTTAATTCATTACGTATATTTCTCTATTCTCATGATTCGCTTACGATTGCAGGTGAAGGTATCGCGTCACCCAGTGGAAAGGATATAGACGGGAAGTACCTCGATCATAACGAGAAGGACCTGCAGATCCGATACGCAAAGTTTAAGGAGGAGTGGTTCTTGTTTGGGGTCACGTTGATGTGTGATTCGTGGACGGGCCCGACAAGAATGAATGTCATCAATTTTTTGATCTATTGCAATGGCGTCATGTGGTTCCACAAGTCAGTTGATGCGATGGGCAGGAGCCAAGATTCATCTTATTTGTTGGGGGTACGTCCAAAATATTATGCCAGTTCACATGCACTATGTTTTCTCGGTTCCACTAAATGTTGTGCCTACTTGTGCAGCTGATTCGCAAGGTGGTTGAGGAGATAGGTGCTGAGCATGTCGTGCATATCGTCACGGACAACGGTGCCAACTTCAAGAGAGCATGCCAGAGATTGAACGAGGAATACAAGCATATTGTTTGGACACCTTGCCTTGCACACACCATCAACTTGATGCTGAAGGACATTGGTAAAAGGCCGGAGCATGCAGGTATGATCTCCGTATGCAAGCGCATTTCAGCTTGGCTGCACAACCATGGCCAGTTGAATGCAATGATGAGGGAAGTCATTGGTGGTGAGTTGGTCAAATGGAATGCCACTAGGTTTGGGACCAACTACATGTTCATGGAGAGCTTCCATCGGAAGCGTGATCGTTTTATGCAGTGGATGGGATCTTCCGAGTCCTTGCATAGCAGGTGGGGAAACTCCAAGGAAGGTCATTATGCTCACGCAAGGTTGTCTAGTATACAGTGGTGGGAAACACTCAAATACATCATCGATTCAGTGGCACCAATTTACAGGTTCCTTCGGTTCGCTGATCAGGATAGGCGACCTAACCTGTATGAGGTAGTGTACAACTTCCAAGAGTGCAAAAGGGAGATGGAGGCCTTCTTTGGAACAAATGTCTCAACATGGCTTGAGTACAAGGCTATCATGGATGGCAGGATTGCGGACGTGTACTATGGCACGCATGTGGGCCCAGGTGCGATCAAAACCATTGTTAAAATCCATGTCTCTACATATTGAGTATTTACCATTTGCTAATTTGTTGTGCATCGTATGTTGCAGCTGCTGTCCTCAACCCAAGGCTTGTATACCGTTACAATCCAACTCCGCAAATGTTTGCTGGCCTCAAGGAAGCATTTGGGAAAATGACGGATGTGCACTCCGCTGTCTTGGCATTACAGGAGGCAGAATCATTCCGCCTACACCTTGGGGATTTGGCACTGAGCTGGCCATTAAAATAGCCACGGACCCCAAGACAACCCCATGTAAGAGTACTTTTGAACTCATTTTGTTGTCTTTTTGAGCGCATACCTAACATAATGGGTTCCACTTGCAGCTCAATGGTGGATGCTGTTCGGCAGGAGCACTCCAAATCTGCAAAAACTTGCGCTGAGGCTTATTGCACAGTGTGTATCCTCCAGTGGATGCGAGCGCAACTGAAGTACATTTGCCTTGGTGCACACGAAGGTTCGGAATCGCTTGTCCCACAAAAAACTGAACAAGCTAGTGTATGTGAACTACAACCTTCGCCTGCGACTCGCGGATGCCTCCGGACCACCTAGGCGTGAGGAAGAAGACTTCATTGACCAGTTCACGCAGATATCCTTTTACGAAAGGGATAATCCGGTTCGAGACTGGATGGAGTATGGCAGATCCAACCAGGCTCCAGTTCTCGACGAAGAGGATGAAGAAACGGACATCCCTCTTCCGTCCCATATCGTGAGGTACGTTGATGTACTTTGTTAGCCACTAATGAACCATACTTTTAATAATATGATTCATTCTTTGTGATGACAGAGACCAAGTGGACCCCGACGATCTTGGACCCATCAGTGATTGGGCCCGTAGACATGTGGGTGACACGCATCTTGGCAAAAGAAAATACCAGACGGAACCTAGCCAGAAATAAAAGGGGAAGCGAGTGCAACAACCTGTCACCAGCGATGATTCGACAGATGATGGCGAGGAGGGTGAGCAAAGTCCACGGTACCAGGAGTCCGATCACAGCAGCTCAGCAACTGACAGTGGAGACGGTCATAGTGGTGACGATGACCCTGGAGTTGCTGGTGGTGGTGGTGGGGCTGGGGGTTCTGCAGATGGTGCTGGTGGTAGTGGTGCTGGTGATGCTGGTGGACTTCGTTTCACATGTATCGATTGTTACAGACATTTTTTTTAATGTCTATGACTATTCACTAGTACTAATTATGGTCGGCTGCAGGCGAGACGGACTTCACACATGCTACTCAGGACCGCGACCATGGGCAGCCGGAATCACAGAGGAGAGCTTACGACCCGACGGACTACTACGACACGCCACAATACTCCTCTTCCTCGTACAATGATATATCGTACGGTGGTGGTTATACCTACCCCGTTCCTGACATCAGCACACAGCCGGCCACTAGATGGGTCTACGAATGGCAAGACCCGGATTTCTACATGTTAGTGTAGGAATGGGAGACCATAGCTCATTGGACGGGCCAATCATGGATAGAGTACAAGGCCGGGCTACAGTCGCGCGGTATCGCTGTAATGTCCACCGCGGAGTATGAGGAGGGGTGCCGAAACGGGATCTTCCCTTATATTCAACGCCAGTGACCATGATGTTCGCATGTCTACGACACAAGGTATTTTAATGGACGATTTGTTGTTGTTGCAACGGTAAACTACGTTATTTCCGTCGTGAATTTGTGGCTGGTGCATCACTATGATATTATTGTGGGGTTGGCCATTTGTATCACACTATTTTCCATGAATTGTGTGTTCTATTTACATCATTATGCACAAAGGTCATGCAAAAAAATTTGATTTTTTCAAGAAAAAAAAAAAAGTCACCCGACGGTTTGGATCGGTTACCGTTCAAACCGGTCGGTAACCGGCCCTAACCGACCGGTTACCGGTCCAAAACCGATTGAACTGCGGGGTTTGAATTCAAAATCCAAACCGTTCGGTTTGGACCGGTAACCGGTCAAACCGGCCGGTAACCGCCCAACCGCTCCCCGACGGTTACCGGTTTCGAAACGGTTAGTAACACCCTGGTCCTTAGTGCGTGTTTCGGCTTATTTTACTCTCTTCACTTAAACTACTTCCAGATTATTTCAGCTTGTTTCGGCTTATTTCACAGGTTTCTGGAGTAGCTCCGGCTCTGATTAGAGCGCCGTCAGACGACCATTCAAAAAACAGCGCTGGCGAATAAGCCTCAAGAGCCGGAGCCCTTTTTCTACTGGGCAGCTTCTTCCAGCTCCGGAGGAGCATCCCTAACATGAATTATAACAAAACTGTAAACAGAGTTGTTTTTGCCAAACAGTTTCTAAAAATCACTTCACATGTTTTTTATTTCACCTTTCTCGAAAAATCTGCTGCACAAAAGAAGCCTAACTTGAAGTCCTTTTAATAGGAGCCGCAGCCTTGCTGGCCCTTATGCCTCGGAAGCTCTAGCCGGTTTGGGCTCTAGCTCCTCCCACTACTATAGCAAAACGTTATTTTTTTATCTCTCTTCGCAAAATGAAGTATAAGATGGTAAAGCTTCAATTTTTAACACAACTAGCTCCGGTTTCTCTGTGTACTGTAGCAAAAAATCAAAGCCATTTGAAGAATTGGAGGCATCCTTAGTGTCGAACTGGTACAACATGTGGGGATTAAAATATCTGGGACTATGTTGTAAAGGATGAACTACAGTTCACAGTAACCACAACAATCTAATGTGCTTAAGCTGCTCAAAGGCAGGACGAAGTCGCTCATGCTGAAAGAAAGAAAAAAGGGAAGTCGCTTATGCTCCTGTACAGTACCAACCACACAACAATGGTCAGTTTGGTCTCGGTTGCTGCGCCTAGATGAAGGAAAATCTGGTCAACACTACTGTTGAAATGCGGCAATATAATCTGTCAACTAAGAAAATTTAAGCACCGTATAGGTCGTGTTTCTTTATAACTAAAAAAAGTAGACAGATAAGAAAAGGCGCAGTAAACACCTACTCCTAGATGCTACTACTGATGTGGCTATCATGGCTGCTTCTTGCCAAATATTTGGAGCCTTGCAGGCAGTCATCTTTTGGTGAAGGCAACCTAAGTACTAGAAGAAGCTCAGACCTGGTGCAGCCAATATCTCTGTTATATATAAACATTATAGCCACGCAGGTGATATCCTTAAGAATATATGCATGATGAGCAACAGATGAAAGGACAAGACGCGTACTGTCACACTGTATTGAAAACTCTATGATGATCGAGGGCCTTATTATTAACTAATCTTCCTCTTCATTGGAATCCACACTGTATTCACCAACTTGGACTTGCTTAGGAAGAAGAGAGTGTACTATATGATATTATCTGCTTCACGGACGGTTGACGATTTAGCTTCTATAATCCGTAGACCATGTCTGGTCGATTGTCGCGATTATTGATATGGAGAGGAGTTGTACCTATCAACGTTACTCTTTTCCCGTCGGCTCACCTTATCAATATGATTATTGGATGTCTTAGTACAAACGAAAACCTGCATATGTACTACTGTAAGTCAGCGATCAAGTGATTGGTTGGTCTGCTTAATGAAATACTCCATCCATCCTAAAATATATGTCGTTTTTGATATCCGTACCATATATTTGACTCAATTTTTTATACAAAATAGATATAATATTTGTATCTCGAAATAAATTTATTAAAAACTATATTTAAAGATCTTATACTGATTTGATTTTATAGATATTGTTATATTTTTCAATTATGATTATACGTTGGTAAAAATTTAAGATAGCTAACTTAGGATGATTTGACAAATTAATTTATTTATTTTGGGACGATAAGAGTATATGATCCATGATAATTTTGCAGGGAAACTAAAAATGAGGCACATCATGATAATGAGGACGAGAATATGATGAGTAAAATTAACTACTAATTACCTATCACAGGCGCGGTGCAAGACATCCAAAGAGCAATGCGTAAATTATGGTCATCACGCAAATATTGTGACCACTGCTTTTTGCTTGAACTACTTTCACCTGCTTTCATCTTGTTTCAGCTTATTCTCTCTCACAAAATACTATTCAATCAACCGGAATCAGCTGGCTTTTATACCAGCAGAACATGGAAATATAAAATTTTAATTATACATTAATTGGGATATATATTTGCTCATTTATTTATTGGTTGCTATTACATGGGGAGAGCCTTGCTTTCCTGCTGTTTTCCTATACTCCCTCCGTCTCTTTATATATGTCGTCCGGAAAGCGTGTTTGTGAGGGAAACACGATTTTCTAGAGACAGACATTAAGGGACTGAGGGAATATATCCTAAAGAAACTGTACAGATTCACATGCGGGCCATGGAGGATGCTTCATCTTGCTTGGGTTTCCGTGGCTCACGGTTGATGGAAGCAAAGCAAAAGGCGAGTGGATGCCTTGATAATCGCCCTCATCTGCAAGTTGTGAATGAGCGGTACACTATGTCAAAACTGATTTTGCGCAGCGTTGTAAAAATGGTCTCCGTGGCGGACACCCTTTCTGCCCGCCACGGTTAATCCCTGCACCGGCTCTGCTCGGCCGACAGCCAAATCGCCTGCTGCGGTTAACAATTTACCGCAGCGGGCGACATAATGTGCCCGCTGCGGTTAACAGCGATTAACCGCAGCGGTCGCCCTAACGTGACCGCTGCGGTTAATCGTTGTTAACTGCAGCGGTCACATTACAATGTCCGCAGTGGTTGTTTCTTTTATATATTGCTACAGTTCGACCTCCTTCTTCCTCAAGTCTTCTCTCTTCCAAACTCGTGAGGAGAGAGGCTTTGCCCAATTTTTTTACCAAACCATTGGATTGAGGTTTTGAGTGTTGTTTTGGAGAAGGAGGACATCATAAGAGGTATTTAAAAGGTTTCCATGGTCTCTTTTCTCTTTTTTTCTTGCTTTTTGACCTCTTTGGATTTAGATCTAGTTTCATGGAGGAAGGAGAGAAAGCTTAAGTTTTTTTATCTAGAATCTTAATATTAGGTGCCTCAAAGCTTTTAGAGGGTTCCCATGCTCTCTTCTCTCTCTTTTCCTTGCTCTTTGAGCTCTCTAGCTATAGATGTAGATATAGATCTAGATTAAGGGAGGAAAGAGAAAGCTTGTGTCTTTTTTATCTAGTTTCATAATATTATATGCCTAAAAGCTTTTGTTGTTGATGTGTACGGTTTGCAGGCAATATGGATAGGTCAGAATGGATGTACAAGATTAGTAGAGTACTTGATCCGCGGTATCTCAGTGAAGTGAGGAAGTTTATTTTCGCTGCGAGAGCTCACCGTGACAGATCAAAGCGGATGACAATCGTGTGTCCGTGTTCTTACTGCAAGAATCTGACAGCCTACACCGATGATGGCAAGGTGCAATCTCATTTGATTCGGTTTAGTTTCGTAGAGAATTACACAGTCTGGACTCAGCACGACGAAAGTGTCGACCCCAGTGGCGGTGGTGCATCTGGACTGAGCTCGGCATCGACGACGGCGAACCAAGAGGCACGTGCGCCAAACTTCTCATGTTCGGCCAAAACAGAGCCAGCCTGCAACGACAATAATAATTGTGATTACATCACTGTGGAGGATCTACTCGAGGACATGGAAGATGATGATGGTGATCAGGAGGCCACCGTGCAGGAACCCGAGGATGTGCAACTTTTTGATGATTTAGTGAAGCACATTGATGAGGATGACGTTGTGTATGGTTTCCCGAAGTGGTTGGAAAATTTCAGAGAGATGAAGCAGGCGTCACTTGATCCTCTGTATCCAAATGGTGGCGAATGTCCGAAAGAGTGCACTGTGCTTCGTTTTATCCTCCACATGTTGATGACGAAGGCCCGACATGGTTGGTCTGACAACAGCTTCAATGAGCTGTTAAGTTACCTGGCTACCACGTATCCGAAGGGTAACAAGTTTCCCATGAATACTTATCGGGCAAAGAAGTTGATTCGTTCAGTGTCGATGAAAGTTCGAAAGTTCGATGCCTGCCCTAACCACTGCATCATGTATTGGCTGGGCACTAAGTATGAGACGATGACGAGCTGTCCGCACTGCAACGCGGGTCGTTACAAGAAGAATGCTGGCTGTCGTGTGGAAGCAGACGACAACGAGTCGTTGCGAGGTGGTCCGAAGAAGAAGAAGAAGAAGGGGGGCAAGAAGAACACTGCTGCAGATAATCGCATCGCGGCTCAGCAGGATGAGGAGGAAGAGGGCTACACGCAACGGAGAAGCCCGACAATGTCGGTGTGGTATCTGCCTATGATCGACCGCCTGCGTGCACTATTCGGGAACCCAGAGGATGCCAAGCTCATGTCGTGGCATGCATCAGATGACCGCAAGAAGGATGATGGCATGCTACGGCACCCATCTGATGGACAAAAGTGGAAAGATTTTGACAAGCCATATCCGGAATTCGACAACGAGTCAAGAAACATTTGGTTCACGCTCAGTACTGACGGGATGAACCCTTTCGGTGAGCTTAGCAGCTCGCACAACACCTGGCCCATCATACTCACCATGTACAACCTACCTCCCCATCTGTGTCAGAAGCGCAGGTATCTCATGCTGACCATGCTGATCTCAGGACCGAGGCAACCCGGTAACGATATTGATGTTTTCCTAGAACCGTTAATGGAGGAAATGCAGGAGCTATTTGATGTTGGGGTCGAGATGACTGATGCATACCGCAAGGAGAAGTTCACCCTAAGGGCCATCATATTTGTCACGATCACCGATTACCCTGGTCTCTTCTCACTGTCAGGGCAGATCAAAGGGAAAAATGGCTGCGTAAAGTGCATTGATGGGACATGCCACCATTACCTTAAGGCATCCTACAAGACAGTTTACATGAGGCATAGGCGGTTCTTAAGCAAAAGTCATAGGTATAGAAGACTTGCTATGAATCAATACTTCGACAATCAGGTAGAGCTGCAGGGTGAACCACTCGCGCATACTTGCTGGGGTCGAAAGATGTATGAGATGGTGAAGGATATGGATACCATCGAGTTTGGCAAGAAGAAGAAGCCATCAGAGGAAGGGACAAAACAAACAAGAAAGCGAAAGCGGGTCAACAAGACAGAGGACGAGGAGGAGGAAACACCACACATTCTTTTCAAGAAGAAGTCGATCTTCTTCAACTACCTGTCATACTGGAAAACACTAAACACACCCCATGCCATCGACTGCATACATCTCGAGAAGAATGTATTCGAAAGCACGATTGGTGTATTGCTCGACATCAAAAACAAGACGAAGGATGGTCTCAAATCACGGATGGATCTTCAACACCTGGGCATCAGGCATGACCTTCACCCGAGACCGCCTCATAATGGTAAAGTTGACATACCAGGTGCCGCATATAACCTAAGACGCAATGAGAAGATATCTATGCTCAAATTGTTGAGGGGTATCAAGGTACCGACCGGTTTCTCCTCAAACATCAAGAGCCTCGTCTGCATGAAAGACCTCACAATGGCTGGCTTCAACTCACATGACTGCCAGGTCATGCTGACGGTGTTCCTTTCCATTGTTATCAGGGCTATCGGTTCTTCCTCATATGCTGGTTGTCCGTTGAGACCTGGCAAACCGACTCTACCAAGTACCGATCAAGGGATACGTATAAGAAAGAAATCTTTCAAAAGGGATACGAGGAAGGCATGGCCGAAATGATTAGCTAAGGAATAAAGAAGGCCTTCACCAGCAACGACCCCGAAATGGTGGCTATGAGGTCACATATGTTTCGTCAGACTGGTCTTTCCGTGCCTCCGACTCAAGTTCCAGAAAGACGATTGGTGCAGAGGCTACAAGACATCAAGCAAATCCTACATGTCCAGCTCCAGATCCCGTTCGGGCGGTCAGGCAAGAAGATGTTTATCGCAGAGAGAGTTGTACATCCAGTCCACGAAATTGTGGAATTCAACATAGATGACATCCCTGAGAACTATGTCATCGTGACCCCCGCCTGGATTGCGCCAAATAACGAAGATTATGAATTGGATCATCCTAGCTTACAGTGACATCGAATTCTAGGAACAACAATTGGACACGAAATCTTGTGGAATCAAGAAGACGTTGAGATCGTCCCGGAGACACCAACTGGAACGCCAACCACCGGCGGATCACAACCATTAGTTGCCGGATCTAGTCCCCCTGAACCAGAAGATCCGAATGACAACGGAGATGGTGACAAGGAAGATGGCGAGGACAAGGGCAAGGAAAAACCACATGGTGATGGCGAAGGCGGGGAGAAGGGAGGAGGAGATGGCGGGGACAAGGGCATGGACATGGGCGCAAGCTCAACCCCTCCTCCAAGTAGTCCACAGGCGGATCCATTGAGAAGTCTAGCTGCGGACCCACTTGCGGACCCACCTCCGGACCCACCGAGAAATGCAGAGGCACCTATGGAGGACCCACCTGTGGACCCACCGAGAAGTGCAGAGGCACCAATGGGGGACCCACCTATGGACCCACCAGGAAGTGCAGAGGCACCAATGGGGGACAAGGAAGGGCCAGAGGGGCAACAAGGCACGGAGGATCCAGGCATGAGCGCCAAATCGCTGCCGTACACTACTACATTCGAAAGGTACGGTATCGTGATGCATAATATCATGTTCAACTTTCTATCCTATAAAATGGTAGTAACCTTTACTAAACTCTCTTAACCGTTCTCTAGGCCTCCTAATACTAGCCAACAGCTATTTCCGGAGGACGAAGACTGTCCTGACATCTATGAGCGTGGGAAGTTCTTGATTCCTAAGGCACAACTCATAGATGAGGAACTATGGGAAACAAGAAGATTTCATAGGTGGTATATGGAAGCGGCAAAAGCCGGGATGTTAGGTTTTACAATCAAGATTCCCCCGAAGTACTTCCACTTGGCCGAAACTATTACTCTTCCTCTAGACTTCCGCGACATGTGGCACCTATTCCGGGAAGAAGACCTTGACATTGTCCAAGTCACCCTATTCAATCTGTAAGTCTC
The DNA here is from genome assembly GCA_022036555.1 of Microstegium vimineum. Lineage (NCBI taxonomy): Eukaryota > Viridiplantae > Streptophyta > Magnoliopsida > Poales > Poaceae > Microstegium > Microstegium vimineum. The sequence continues at coordinate 2,544,282 of CM039122.1, read as the reverse complement.
ATTGGCAGTTTCACAGATTTCAGCAATACTAATGGTCAACTGTATACTTAGTATGGCATGATGACTTCTCCGTGCAGGACGTCGGTGATAGTAAGCAACAAAAAGAGTCATCCTGTTCTCTACCTCTCTCCAATGCATATTGCTGAGAGAGTCATCAAAGGGTATGAGATAACGGATCCAAAGTTAACCGTGCGACAGAGAAAACAGAAATATGAAAGATGAGAAGAAGGCATTGTCAAGGTACATAAACAAAGTGATGAAGAAGGTCCACCCGGATGGGCCGCACTGTATCAAGGCGACTTACCACTTTGGGTAAGTCAAAATTGTACATAGAGCTAAGTGGCTAGGATCATAAACTTAGATCGTCGTCGTAACCTGTGTTTTGTTTGAATTGTGTAGCAAGGGCCAAGTCGATGGCCACTAGGTTGCATTTATCATCTATCCTCAAGATGGTAGGGCATGCATATTTGACTCATTGTGGGTACCAAACAAACCAGGGTACAAGGCCTTCGAAGATTGCTTGAAAACGTAAGTCACCAAGCTTATTGATCATTTACGGTTATATCGTACGTATTCAAATTGTTGGTAACTAACACTAATGCATTTTGTACAGTGCTTACATGGCATATCTAAAGGAACCCCAATGCTAAGATCGAAGAAGTGACAAGTTCAAGAAGAAACATTCATACCACTTAAAGATCCGACGTGAATTTCCCGTAAGTATTCCAAAGATTCATTCATGTTTTCTTATTGTTTTTGTTCTAATGCTTCTGTATCGATCGTGCAGTGCGCTAAACAACCTTATGGATCAAAGGCATGTGGCTTGTACACCTGCGCACACCTAAGGCAGTGCAAGGAGTACACCAGTAGGTGGAAGAAGCTCAAGGCGGGAGTCAAGGAGTGAGAATGCATTACGAAAGACCGTCTTGCTTTCAAGCAACTCAAGGCAGACATCTGTAAGTTCCTACTAGAGAACTGTGTGCTCGAAGGGCAAGAATTCTTCAACGATGAGGGTGATCTGGCGGTTCTACCTGAGTTCGAGAAGTTCAGGAAGTGGGACACCATGCTCCGTCCCACGGATTACAAACACCAAGTGGAAATTTGAATTTAAAATGTAATCCTTGGTTTTATTTGTATACGAGGACAACAAATGTGTTTGTGTATATATATATATATATGCTGTTTATCTCTGATTTGAAATCTGGACGCAGTCTGTAATTATATAATTCAGTTTCTGAATCTGCATTTTTATTTTTTTTAATAAAAAATATTAATAGTGGCGGCCGTTATAAACAGTCCGCTGCGGTTAAATCATTTACTGCAGCGGGCACTGCGGTAAATAGCATTAACCGCAGCGGGCGTCTTATGTTGCCCACTGCGGTTAATGGGTTTTTCGCAGCGGGCATCAACGATCGCCATGGTAAACGCTCCATTTACCGTGGCCTTGTCATCACAGCGGACGCCATTATCCGCTGCGAAAAACTGATTTTGACCGACACCAAAAATATGTTTTGACGTAGTGGTAGACAACCCATAGATGAGAGAAAAAGAGTTTTCAGTTGTTCAACAAAATAAAAATTAAAGCCACACCCACAAAGAAAAAAAAACCCAAAGCCATCACACTGCTAATAAGTGCTGACACATCCCAATCCAAGTATCCAACATGAAAATAGACACACGTGAGCAGAATGAATTTGGCAACAGATCAGATCGAGCTAGCTAGCTAGCAGAACTCACTCACAAATTAACTCCCCATACGATCTCAATGCATGCTCTGAACAATTATTATTAATTAAGATTATTACTACAACGCAATAACGCTCGGTCGATCTTGCTCATCAATTAATTCTTCTTGCGCTAGGTGTTGGCGCGGCGGCCGGCGGCGCCGCTCCAGGCTGCGGGCAGACAGGGTTGCAGGAGGGGCAATGGGCCTGGCATTCTTTCTGCGTCTTGAAACAATAGTCCTCCTGTCCGCAGCAGTAGCAATTGCCGTGAAAACAGTAGAATTTATATGTGCAGAATATAAGATGAATCTCGCTCCCATCGCCTGATCCTGATGATGTAGCAGTGGAGTTGTTCTTCACTGTAGTATAAGCATCTTTATTATTGCCACTTGTCTTGGTAGCCGCAAGGGCGCCTACTGTTTCTTCGGCCATGAGTAGCTTACTGCTGCGGCCTACAAATTGCAGCAATATGTAGGTGGTCAACAGTATAAATTCAAATATTCAATGGTAAGCCACATATATATAATAATTCATGACAATTCTGCATGAGACACATCATGAGGACGAGAACATTATGAATAAAATTAACTATAGTTACCTATCACAGGCAATGCAAGACATCCAAAGAGCAATGCAAAAAATGTATTGGTCATCGAGCAAACGTGACCCCTACTACTGCTCCTCATGTTGGGTCTTTTTTTTCTTTTTGTTTTTTGCGGAGCTCTTGCTTGAGCGGAATGAGTAATGTTAGCATTTAGCATGGGCCTCAATACCCTCATTCATATATATATATATATATATAGAGAGAGAGAGAGAGAGAGAGAGAGATAATCTGATAGGCATTAATTGGGATATATATTGTTTTGTTCATTTATTTGGCTACTAAATTTATTGGTAAATACGGATGAGCGAAAAACCGGGCTAGATTTGGTAGATTTGGCTGTTTGGGTAATATTCAATGGTATATTTATTAGCTATCTGATCTATCTTGTAATGTCTAGATAAATTTGAATGTATATTACCAGGAGTAAGATCTGATCCCAATAGTGGAGTTGTAGATGAAGCTGGAATTAAATGCATTGTGTATACACTATTTATATTAAATGGGCTCTAATTCTATCTTGGGTTGGCTTTGTTAGGACAGTCTAGCCTGTGACTAGAATAGTTTTTATAAAATTAATTGCTCTGGCACCTAAGAAAAAAAAAATCTATTGTCGTAAACAATACCTAAGTTAGAAAGAGAAGAAAAACTGAACACATAGTTTCCTGTATGAGAACAAACAAAGAATAAACTGGCTATCCTATGTTGGGAGCCTCCACCATTTCTTCTTCACATGTTTAGTGGGATCTACATTGAGAAAACCCATCACCCGTGAGAGTGCCTTCATCGTTACATGTACAACTTTTATTTATGAGTATTTATTTTGTCTCTTAGATGTATAAAAAAGCATTTCTTTATCATTTATTGTAACAGTCTAGGTGTTAAGTTGAGAATTACTGCATAAACATGGTATAAGCATCATCTTTATCTTTGCGCAAACTTGTTGGTCATGTGTGATAACAATTAATTGAACAATTTTTAGTTACATAAATGATAGCTTATGGTTAGCCTAGGTTATAGTAACACTCTAGGAGTTTAGTTATGACCTAAACCAGAGTTACAATATTCGATGAGATCTAAAATTTTTTGCATTGGAAATCATTTAGGATCTCAAATATTCATTACAAGGTTCAACAAAGTGAATACAAAAGAAAACAAAGCGTACGTAGTTTTGGATTTTTGTTATTGCTCTGTATTTTCTTGGAGGTTGCATGCTGGCCCTCATGGAAACAAATTTCCCCTCTCTTCTACCCTTAACGTAGTTTGCTTGATGGTTTGTGGCCCTAATGTTAATCCGATAGATCAAATCATTTGGCATTCATGGTCACCTCTCTTAGATCTCCTTGTTCTTCATTTGTCAGACACGACGGCACGAGGAGGCATTGTTAATCCTCGCTATAAATGGACATCATGACGTGCCATGCCGGGCCGTGTCGTGCCTCCTCGTGCCGTCGTGTCTGACGTGCCGTGTCTGATCGTGTTTCGTGCCTAGCTGTCGGTCCAAGGCACGGCCTGCGGGCTGTTTTGCCGTGCCAGGTCGCCTGTCGTGCCGGGCCGGACCATGACCCGTCATGCGATAAACACTTCAAAATTCTTATAAATGTTCATCATTTTCAGTTTTTCATATTTGTTGATCGTTTTTAACAGGTCACAACTCAATTATTAGTTATCACAAATCATTTTAACAAGTCATTTTAACCGAATTAACTGTTGGAATCAAATCACTGGGCCGCTCCGGGCCGTGCCCGTGCCATGCCACGTGCCTAGGTGGTGGCCCAGACACGGCCCGTGCACCGAGCAGTGCCGTGCTCGGGCCAGGCTAAAACGCCGTGCCATGGACCGGGCCGTCGTGACTTGTGCCTTATGGCCAAGTATGATCCTCGCGGGATTCCCGACGAACATGACGGCAACATACCAATTACCAACACATTACACATGCTTCCTTTGCTTGAACGGCGGGCTGCTGCAGGTCTGCTGACCAGCCCAAGGGAGGGCAGGGTAGTGAAGGTCACGGCTGCCGCTGGCTGTTCCATCCATCCAGGGTATCAATTCCAAAATCTTTGCTGGACCTGGATTGTTGTTTTGATTTGATTAGGTTGGCTGGTCGGTTCGGTTCTGGCTATGACAGGCTATTAGATGATTGTTGATGTGGATCAAAATTTCTTAATCTCTGTACAAGTTTGCTAGTCGCATGCTGTTAAGGAGTTCGATTCTGAATGGTAATCTGGGTGTCCCCACCCCATCAGCAAATCTATTTTACGGTATGAAACGCTGTGTTCCTGTGCTCTCAAATTTCCAATTATTTGGGGATTTTGCTTTACAACTACAATGTTTGTGCCGTATAGTTAACAGATCAATGGTTCTTTTGACAGTGAAGGCATAAATGTGTGTGTGTCCAGGTCCTTATGTGTCCTCTGTAACCCCAGGCCTGCAGCTCTGTTTTTTCCCCCTATTCAGTCACGTTAGGGGAAAAAATAACGATGGAATTTGTAACATCAGCTAGGCTGTTTTTGAGTGTGTGAACTATAACTGTTCATGTGGAGATGAATTTGAGGGCAGGACCCAAACCACTTGTCAGAGCGCTTCGTTGGAACGAAATTTAAGGCAAGTGCAAAACGAAATTGTGTTTGGGTTTTATGCCTATTGTTTGAGTTTTTTCTTGGATTTCAAATGTTTCAAGTGTTATTTTTTTTTCTGGTTCATGTTCAAGTTCCCGTTTCATGAGATTCTAGTTTCAAGTGCTATTTACACACTCAATTCAAGTTCCAATGGATTCGGATGTGCAATCTAGAAACAAATAACCCATACAATCTCGATGCATGTTTAATTTAAACTATATTATTAGGAGGACACAATATATGCCCTGTTGATCTACTAGCTGATGCCTGATCCGGGCTGCGGGCAGGTAGGGTTGCAGGCAGGGCAATGTGCCTGGCATTCTTTCTGCGTCTTGAAACAGCTTTCCGCGTCCGACTTTTGGCAGCAGAAGCACTTGTAGCGAAAACACATGAAGGATTCATACGTGCAGAATATATCATGAATCTTGCTCTCATCGCCTGATGTAGCTGTGGAGTTTACTGTAGAAGCATTGTTGTTGCCACTTGTGTTGGTAGCTGCAGGGCCTACTGTATCGTCGGCCATCAGAAGCATGTTGCTGCAGCTGTGGCCTACAAAGTAATTGCAGCAATAATAATGCAGTCAGCAATATGTACGGCCGCCTACAAATGGTCAAAAATGACTTCTAGAGGTGTTCAAGTCAAGCCATTTTAAAATTGATCAAATTTATAAAAAAAACACTAAATTTTTTATAGCAAATCATGAAGTGTAGTTTTATAATGTACTTATTTGATTCTATACATGTTATATTTTTTGTTAATATTGTTCAAACTTAAGATAGTTTGATCTAGGATGTTCTTGAAATCGACTTGTTTTAGCACGGAGGGAGTATATGATCCATGACAATCTTGCAGTGAAAGTAAAAATGAGACACATCATGATGATAAGGACGAGAAGATGATGATTAAATTAACTAATAATTACCTATCACAGGCAATGCAAGACATCCAATGAGCAATGCGAAAAATATTGTCATCACGCAAATGAGACCGCTCCTCATGTTGGATCTCAATATAGTATGTGCTTACCGACGAGTGGGTAGTGTGTTAGCAATCAACATTAGCCTCAATGCCTGAATCAATATCTATAGAGAGAAATATAAAATTTTAGGCATTAATTGGGATACATAATTGCTCCTTTATTTGATTGCTACATATATTGGCAAATACGGAGATCAAGATTTGGCTGTCTGGGTAACTTGCGTATATATATTGATTGATTAAGTATTTGATCTATCTTATAGTTTTTAGATCAATTTCACAATATTTATTGCCAGGAAGTAAGATCTAATGCATGCTAGCAGTGGAGGTGTGTATTTGGAGCTGAAATTAAATGCATATATATATGGTAAATAATTATTGTGCGCCATACAAAATTTCCTCAAATGAGCAAGAATGGATCACAAGAACACGATCATATCGCCGAAGAGAGAGACCATCGGATACTCCGGATCTTATTATTAATTGCCTACTACAATACTACTGATGACATGGATCAAGCTAAGTAAGCTCTATAGTATAAATTCCAAATGACATTCCGGAAGCTGAATCTCTCTCTTTTGATATTTCACGGGAAAGACTAAGAATTTAGCTCAAATTTGAACCATGCAATGCAATTATACCCCTCTAATACGTGGACGGCTGTGTCTCGAAGCCGAACCCAACGGGAACAATGGATCGTAGTGCGCATCGCCGACGTACATGGGCAGCTGATCCACCGACCGGAACCACGTCCTCGACAGCTTCCCGGTGAACCCATAGTCGCCGAACAGCACGTCGCTGACGCCCTGCCCCTCCGTCCCCGGCAGCCACGCGGCCACCAGCGCGTCGATGTCGTCGATGAACGGCTCCACCACCAGCGGCCGGCCGGAGACGAGCACCACGACGCACCTGATGCCGCTGCCGCACACTTTCCGGATGACGTCCGGCCCGGGCGCAGGGATGGTCAGGTTCAGGTTATCGCCGAACGTCTCGGCGTAGGGGGGCTCGCCGACGACGACGATTGCGTAGTCGAACCGTGCCTTGTTCTGCTGGAGGAAGCCCGCGTCGGGGTTCTCGGAGTAGACGACGTCCGTGCCGGGGGCGACGGCGCGCTTGATGCCGTCGAGGATGGTGGTCCCGGCGGTGAGATTGTTCCCCGTGAGACCCTGCCAGGTGATGGTCCAGCCGCCGCACTGGCTGCCGAGGTCGTCGGCGTGGCTGCCGGCGACTAGGACGCTGCGCCCGCCGTAGCAGGGCTTCTTGGGCAGTGGTAGTAGTGGCTTGGCGCTGGACTTGCCGTTCTTGAGGAGGACGAGGGACTTGCGCACGGCCTCGCGCGCCAGGTCGCGGTGCTCCTGCTTGCCGAGCTCGCCGACGAGGCTGGTGTCGGCGTAGGGGTTCTCGAAGAGGCCCATGGTGAACTTGACGCGCAGGATGCGGCGGACGGCGTCGTCGATCCGGGTCATCGGAATGGTGCCGTTCTGCACCAGTAGTGTTAGGTCGTCGATGAACTCCGTGTACGTGTACGGGATCATCACCTGGCACACATGTACATGTAAGAATTGTGCACAATATATGTATTTGCAAACATATGCATTCACTCCTCATATTTTATTACCTAGGTACCAATTGAATAGATCATTCCAAAGTTCCATGGTTGATCCTTATAAAAATTTACATCATGTGCTCAGTTTGGTTTTTGGATATTACCCTCCACAGCTAATTAATCCCATTTTATACATGGAGATTAAATTCGTCAAATGATTACCCCTCACAATATATAATCTGGCGGGCACAAAAGGGAGCAAAATAAATTTAATTTGTGTTCAACTAAAAGGATGGGTAAATTGGTCTTTTTATGTTTATTAGCCAAAATTGTTGGAATATGATCAATAATGGTGTGAAAGAGATTAAATTTTAGGGATAGTGGCATTGACAGAATTTAAGTTTTTAGGTGGCACACAAGGGATATATACATGTTTTAGCTAATGACATATAAATTTTTTTTCTCTTTATACATACCATGTCGATACCGGCTAGGATCCCCAGTTTGACGGATAAAACATAGTCCGCATGTTGAGGAGTCGTCAGCCTATCGATAGCTTCGTAGTCCGAAATAACAAAACCCTAGGATGTAGATGAAAGCATTAATTATTTTAGAACATGGTTTTCAATTGTTGTATGTTCGCTATATTTAAGTAGAGAAAAGTGTATGATCAATTTGGAAGTATTAAATATAAATATAACATATATATTGATAGTGACAAACCCTGAACCGAAGTACTTTCTTGAGGAAGTCAGTAACAAAAGGCTTGTTGGCGTGCATTTTAACCCCGTTAAGGCTGGAGAAGGAGACCATGATAGTGGAGACCCCCGGATGATGGCGTTATAATATGGCGGCATGTGGATGCTGAGCAGTTCGTGGAAGGTGGCCACCGTGTTGTTCTCATTGATGCCGTTGGTCGTGCCGCCATCACCGACGTAGTGCTTCGCGCATGCGGCGACGTTGTGCTTCCCGGCAACAAAAGGTGCTCCAAGGCGACCGTTCACCGCCGGGATCTCTCCTTGGAAGCCAGATATGATGGATGTCATCTGCTGGACGAGCTTGGGGTCTTCGCTGAAACTCTCGTAACATCACCCCCACCTCGGGTCCCTACACACCTGCATACAAAATTATTGGTGATCGATGACTTATCAGAGACTAGTATATTCAAATTTGGGATGTTTTGACTTTCCAAAATTCTTGGAATGTCTTGTAATTTAGGATGGAGTGAGTTACAAGACTAAGCTGGCTTACATTTGGGCCAGCGAGTAAGAACAACTCAAGGTCAAGACACAAACTATCATAGACGTTTGTGCATTTTCTATGAACTTGTCAAAAGTAAAGGTTTAGGAAAAAAACTAAGCTGGCTTACATTTGGACCAGCGAATAAGAATAACACATTTTTCTCGTAAAGTCTTACAAAAAGTATAATCTTACATCTTTCCTAACAAACTCCTAGATTAAATCAGAAGTTACAAGAAATATATACTCTCAGTCCCATAATAAGTGCACATCGATCTTGCACTTCGAGGAGTCTATGAATTCAAAGTTTTGACCAAGTATATATAAAAATATTAATATTCATGCTACCAAATAAAGATGATTAGATCAATCACATCATATATTTTCATAGTAAATCTATTTAGAAATACAAATATTCATATTATTTTCTAAAAATTTAGTAGAAGATGTTCATTTATTTTGAGAGTGAAGGAGTATATGTTAAGGATGGAGCCTTAGTTAATTACCGCAATACATGGGGCGAAGACGTAAGGGATTCCGGTGGCTCTAACCTCGAGCGCAACCGCTGCTCCAATCTTCTGCACTAGCTCCGGATCCCTGTAGGATCAAAGTAATTATTCACGGTACTGCTAAAGTTTAGTTACTGATATATTTATTAAAATATTTATAAAAGAATACCTAGAGAATCTAAATCGTGTTGCTAGAAACTTTAATTTATCGAAGACTGCTCCACTTGAATAATTGTTTTAAAAGAGAGGAAATGCAAATGATTCTAGTTTTATCCCATTGAACATATATATGGCTTCAAGTGAACAGTTACTTGTCAAACACAGAGCACGCGTGCGAAAGGGCACTCCTCTCATTTCTCTACTGGAACTATCATTATGATGGAGATTAGTCTCTAATTGATGATTAATAATAATTGCCAACAAGTTGCATGTTGGTCTCACATATTTGAAACTTTAATTTACCCTTGAAACCAATTTGTGCGTTTGATCGATCCCCGGCCGTTACGTTGTAGAGTTGTACATATAAAATAACACATGATGATCAACTTGATTGGCAATCTCGATGCATGCAATTATTAGTTAATGTACTCTAAGTTGTATATTCTCAACAGTGTCATCATATCTAGGGCACCGTTTGGATCTTTTGGCAAATGACAAATGATAAATGGTAAATAAATTTGGCAAATCTTTTGTCACTTTCTAGTGTTTGGATCATATGTCAAATAGGAAATAACAAATACAATGACAATTCTACCCCTAATAATTGCACTCTCATTCACATGTCATGTATAGGAGGGAGGGGTATGACTGGGAGGATTTTCCATTTGCCACCGACAAATTTTTACTTTTTTGTCATTTTTTGTCTTACATATTTGGATCCATTTGCCAAAAAAACAGTTATTTTTTTACTCTTTTGCCAATTTGCTAAGATGATTCAAACATGCCCCTAATATAAACTTGTAATTTCAAAATTGTATATATCTATATAATTAATCTTGGTTGTGCCTCGATTGTTCAAGTTTTTGTATAGAAAAAAGCGATTAATAAGGAAGTAGTTAGGCACCTAGTGCAACCAAGGCCGATGTTGTGTGGGAAGATGGTGGCCTTGTAGACGTTGTTGTGGCCATGGACGGCGTCGACGCTGTAGAGCATGGGGATCCCGAGGCGCGACGACATGGCACCCCGTTGGATCTCGTTGTCCATCTTCACCCACTCAGGCGCCGCGCGCGTTGGGAGACGGGACGCTGCCACCGCCGCTCAGCACGCTCCCTGCAGCAGCAGCACATAGATGCGATCAAGCTCTTTTCTACCCTACTAATTCACCATCTTTTTCTTTTCTACATCCACACTAAAAAATACACCCCGCTGAGAAGTCTTTCATCCATTCACCCAGAAAAATGTACCCATAAAAACAACATAATTAAAACAGACTGCTTAGATTGTTCCTAATATCTTCTCTCTCCTTACTCACTCAAATCCAAAGGTCAGGATTGTGTGTCAAACTCCTCAGCCCTCCCACCTCCCACACCCGTGCTTAGCCCGTTACCCCCGTATCGACGTCTCGGCCAGAGTTCGATCCTTAGCATCACCTCTTTTTTTCCTGTTTTCCTGTCTATTTTTCACTCATGCGACGATAGCTCAAGTGCCAGGTAGAGGGTTCCCATGGTCTTCTCTGCCCCATGCGTAGTCACCGAGGAGGTGGAGGGCGGATGCGTCGGCGAGGTGGGCCCCAGCGCGCCGTCTTGGAGGACGACGATGGGCGGTGGCGGGCGGCCTGGTGGTGCTCACCGGAGCTTTGGGCGCGTGAGCTGTCTGATGTGGTGAAGGTGGATGGCGGATGCGCCGGCGACGAGGACCCAGCGCGCCACCTGGGAGGAGGACGAAGGGCGGAGGCTGGGGAATCCGCGCCGCTGTGGAGGAAGACGAAGGGCAAAGTGTGGGCCACACGGTCATGGCAGTGATGAGGGCTAGACGCTCGACTGGGGAGGAGGAAGGGCGGCGACACAGCTCAGGCCGCGCGGCCGTGCCGACGAGGAGGGCCCCGAGCGGGCGAGCGCCGACGCGACTGGGGAGGACAGCCGCGACGCGTGCGGGCTGGCGAGCGCCTCGCGTGTGGTTGGCCGGATTTGTTTCCAACGTATAATAAGAAAAGAAAAGAAAAGAGGAAAAAAGGAAAAAAAATAATAAGGGTATTATAGAATAGCCGCGACGGGCTGGTGGTTGGCCGGATCTGTTTCAGGGAAGGGAAGGGATAAGAAAAAGGCAACGTATAATAATAAAAGAAAAGAAAAAGATGAATAAGAAAAGAAAAGAAAAAGAGGAAAAAGAAAAAAAAGAAAATAATAAAGGTATTATAGACATTTTATATCTAAAAAAGCTGTTCTGAACGGTTCTTACAAACGGATTCAGCTCCACGAGTAAAGCTGCTACACATGTGAAGTCATAACTGAAATTATTTTAGCTGAAGCCGGAGCCCTAAGAGGCCGTTTGGTACAGCTCCCTGGCCGGCTCCCGGAGCCATTTTTCGCTCCTTCAACCAAACGGGGGTAACACAAACAGCTCCACGCTCGGAGTCGTGGATATTCCGCTGAGAGAAGAGGAGAGAGAGAGGGTAGGAGCTGGAAAATTGTAGCTTCCTCCGGCTCCGCTTGCTCCCGTGGGCCCAAGGCATGATCGCGGACGTACCTGCCCTCTCACGGGCGCCGCCGAGCGCGGAGACGTTGAGGTCGCCGAGGGGCGGGAGCTGCGCCGCCGAGCACACTGACGTCGGGGTCACCGAGGGGCGGGAGCTGCGCCGCCGAGCACATGGACGCCTCAGGAAGTACTATAATTTTCATATATAATTTTTTTATTAGTGGGATAGGTTTAGTTCATTTTTAGTTTTATGATTTATTTTAGTTTGATGATTTTTTTTCTAGATGTCACCGTAGCGTTAGCACGGACAATATACTAGTGTATTGTAATGTATCATGATCCGCATGCATGCATTTTTTTCTCTTGAGAGAGATACTAGGTCATCTCGATGTTCTCGATAGTCAACAACAACACTTAGTACTAGAATACTAGATAAGATAGTAGCTAGATTTGTTCAAGATCATCCAAAGCTTTGTATTGGCGTTGCAGCGTAACAGTGAGAAATATTATACTGAACAGTAAATTAAAGTTGTTGTCTTTTGCGTGATAAAAAAAATATTATCGAACTCGAAGACGAGACAACTTACTCCTTACCAGAAAACTGGATAAATTAACCCCCATAAAATAGTTCACAGTGGTTTCCATGGAGGGTTTTTAGTCATAACAATTTTTATTGAATATTTGAGATCCTAAAACTTTTCATAAATGAAAAAAAATCAACTAAAAAAGTTTAGATCTCCAGAAGCATAACAAATTTGGTACAAAGAATGTCTTCCTTCTTGTGAGGCTGCATGCTTGAAAAATTCAAAATATTAAATTTAATAATCACATAACTTAAAACGATATCTGTAAACTATCAAAATAAAAAGGTTTTCAAACATAAAGCCATAAAATTGCATTGAGATCCATCTTTTGTAGTATAGGCCATGTCAATATCCGTGGTCATTTAATATTCACTTGGGTCTCTAAATGACCCATAGAATAATGTGACAACTACAGAGTTGTAGATTGCATTTAATGCTATAACTTTGGTATAGATTATATATGTTAATTAGCATCCTAGATTATTTAAAAATTAAAAATTTAAATTTTATAATATGATAGCATATAATGAATATTTGGGTGTCTAAAGATCTTAAATAAAAATGGCTTTAAATCATATCTAGCTCTATAATTTTATATAAAATGTGTGTTTATCCGGCTTCATATGAAAAAGTTATCATATTTTAATATAGAAGAATGAGAGAAACCACCGCCTGACATGTGAGTCTCACCCAATATGTTAGAAAAACCTTCTAGTAAATCACTTTGAAACGGTCAAAGAGGAAATTTTATCAAGTTTTTTTTTAAAAAAAGAATTTGTGAATTACACAAGTGGGCATGTTCCACCACAAGGAACTCAATCAGCTGATCTATGTTCACATTTGATTTTAAAGTTGAGAGGATAAGTGTTGTCCAATAACTTTTTAAGACATCATCGGTGAAGTGAGAGCCCCGCTTGAATATTTTGCATTGAATTCTAGAGTGTTTTAAAAATCCAGGACAAGATTAAGGAGTACATCAGAAATTCAGATTATACTGAAATAGAGCAATTTTTTTTTTTGTTGTTATTTACCAGTATTAATTTTAAAAAGGTAAATAAACTGTACTTCTGAGCGTACGTACGGCGTCCTACCTATGAAGTAGTTCTTCATAACGTCGGCCGTGGCATTCACCCGCTCGATCTGCGACATCTGGCCAATCTTCTCAGCGAGGGTCATCCGCTGCAGCAGGTCGTCGATCCTCGTGTTCAGCGCTTGCTTCGGGTCCTTGTACTTGTCGTCGCCGAGGTACTGCTCCGCCGCCCTTCCTCCACCACCCGCCGCCGCAGCCGCTGCAGTACTCGCACAATAAGCGCAGTACCAAAAGATCACCAACGGCGACGCTACGCCGGCCCAGCTGCGGCTGCCATGGCGGCTCATCTTCTGCATCCCCATCATCGCTTGCGTCAATGACACAACTAATTACATGGGAAGATTGAAGAAGCAAAGAGACATGCATGCATGATGCTTATTACCACTTGCAGTAGTATGGTGTCTTATTATTGTTACGCTGTGGGGCTTGAGCTGTATCACCAGTCACAACTAGCAAGGCTTTGCTCACACCACACTACTACAGCTACTGTCTCAAGAGTGGAGCAGAGTTGGCGCTGGTATCTCTGCTGTGTACTGTGTACATATTTATGGACTAGATTGGTGGCCTAGTGGTTGTATAAAAATCTGATAGCTTCGCTAAACACGTCAATTTGCAGTTTAAATTTCCCTAGGAGTTTGGAAAACAAAATTAAAGAATAAATAAATTTGCTGGTGGAGCTAGAGAGCCTTTGCAATGATTGACCTTTTATATACACGTACGAGAGCATGCTTCTCTGCGAACGTTCCACCGTAATGGCCACATCTCTGCAACTCAGCAACTGTTATGCGCAACTCTGTATATGTCAGCTGGCCCCCCGCGACAGAGTATGGTCCTAAGAGGACATAAAACACATGTATAGTTCTGGTCTTGATCCATCTCGAAGGATAAAAACAGCGACTAGAGGCGGGTAAATGAGAGGAGTAATTTTCTTTCAAAACTTTGCGGCTGTTGTCCTAAAATCACCGTCAAATACGTGAGGCAAACAGAGTGATGTCTCCACGACGTAAATGTATCCGGAAAATTCTAATATAAATATAAATGGATAGATGTTACAAAATTCTATGTTCATGTAAAATTTGATTTAGCAAGCAACAAAAATATATGTCAAGAAGCAAAAAATAAATCATCACTTGATTAGTTGTGATGAGTTGTACGACTCATATGATCCGAAACTGGCAACTCCTGTACGTATTGAAGTGTTGGTTTTACTAAATCCTGCAACATGTCGTCGTACGTGAGGAAGTTGGACAACGGCCCGCTCTTCATCATCAGTGGAAACCAACGAGGAACGCAGAGAAGTACGTACCCAGCCCAGACACAAGCCTGCTCGGCTTCTTGGCCCGTTGGCTCTTGCGACGCTCCGGCCCATCAATCCTAGTTGGCCTAAGTGCGTCTCTTCAGAGGTTGCGCCCCTCGTCATCAGGATGGTTGACAATTACCTGAGTAACTCCAAAAGACTTGCTAAAATTAGATACTAAATTATGAGATTTAGTCATTATGTAAAATAGAAAGTTTATCTAAAATGTAAAGTTTTACAACAGTCTAGCTAAATTGAAAAATACGTATAGCAAACATGACTCGATAGGTAAATATGACCAACGAAAATAATGGGATAATCAGTTGGGTAAAATAGAAAATGATATACACAAGCTGTTGGAGTGATATTTAGAAGCACAATAACTATAAATAGTTTCACGAATAAATACATTTAACCAATCTCGGCAAAGATTCTCGCCAACAATCAGTATGCCAGCTGACATTTGTATGTAAACTCAAGATTGTACTGTCTAGTTGTGGGATCTCCAAATTTCCATAGATGTTCATTGGAGTAGTATGGATCCGTTCATAAGAGCATCTCCAAGAGATTAGGTAAAAGGAATAGCTAAATTTTCTAATTTAGTTGGTCTCTAGAATAAATAATACTATAGTACATATTCCAACAAAATCTGTAAAATAAAGTGGTTGAATGGCTAGTGAGACTATCCAAAAACAAAGAGCAAATAAGGTGGGATGAAGAGCTACTAAATTTAGAGTCATATACAGAGTCTGTTGGAGACGATTTTCCTTTGAGAATAGCTAAATTTAGATTTACAAAATAATTTAGCAACTCCAAGAGATTAGCTAAAAAGATTAGTCAAATTTAATGATTTAGTTACTCTCTAAAATAGATAATACTAGAGTACTCCAATAGACTCTATAAAATAAAGAGAATAGATAGCTAGTGAGGTAGGTTATTTAAAAGTAGAGAGTGAATGTCGTGTAATGGAAAATCATTAAATTTGAAGAGTCATTTACAAAGTCTGTTGGAGATAATTTTTGTTTAGGAAAATTGGTTCTTGAACACCGAAAGTGACCACTCTTTGCTGTTGGACATCTAAAATGGAGCAATTTGACGGAGGACATTCTGGTTGTTGGCAAATTTGTCGGTGGGTAGACACCATACCCAATAAAATATTTTAACAAAATATATATTAAAAATCATATAAGTGTCTAAAAATTATACTATAAATTTTTCTAGACTCTACATAATGAGAACTAAGTAAAATATTTTTTGTATTGAAATAATCATTTTGCCCCTAGTTAACCATAGTTAATTCGTGCATATATTTATAGGACACTAAAATTTTTGAAAAAATCTCAGAATGCGTATATCACCAAATCATGATTATGCTAAAAATATTAGCTCAAAATAATGAATTTTATAATGGTATATTTAGCATGACCGAGTTATAGATTTATCTCCTGTCAAGCTTAACTGATATATTAAACTTTAATATTTCGAGTTAATAATTTTAGCATAGTCAGGATTTGGTGATGTACATATTCTATGATTTTTTCAAGATTTTCTATGTTCTACAAATATATGAAAAAATTAACTATGGTTAACTTTGTCTATTTATGAAGAGGGGCAAAATAACCACTTCAGTACAAAATAATATTTTTACTATATAGTTCTCATCATGTACAACATAAAAAAATTTATAGTATAATTTTTGGACACTTATATGATTTTAAACCTATTTTGTTAAAATATTTTATTAGGCATCGTGTACACCAACAAATTTATCAAGAACCAGAGTATCTTCCGACAAATTGTTCTATTTTTTGTGTCCAATAACAAAGGGTGGTCACTTTGAGTGTCCAGGAGCCAATTTCCCCTTTTTGTTTTCATAATAGCCAAATTTATTTAGCTAATCTGGAGATGCTTGCATCTGTATTGGGTTAGCTGTGGGATCTCCAAATCATTTAGCTGTGTCAGCTTATTAATTGTGTCCATGACAACAATCTGGCCTGGAAGATTAATTGTGTCATATATATAATAACAAAGCAAGGAAGGCACGAATCTCGCATATCCACCACAGCCGCTAGTGCCAATAAATTCCTACAATCTCTGCTGATTTGTAGATATTTACTGATCTAATCGATTATTCATTTCCATGAAATTAGCTAGTCACAAATTAATGAGGGCATCCTCTCACTAGGAAGGCACGTTTACTCTCTTTATATACTGATCCGAGTTGCGAGAGGCCATTGCTCAAGTCCATTCTAAACACCTCTCATTAGAAACAAAAATAGATCAGAAGTCAATTCAGTATGAAGGGCCGCAGCAATGGTGGCGGTAGCATCTTGGTGTATGGGACTGCCATTGCCATTGCCATACTCTTCGGATGCCTAGCAGTGACTGCACAGGCAGGTAAGTCTACATCGTCCTCGTTCCTGCATCTTCTTCTTCAATCTGTTGCCATGAATCATCGAAAATGAGTTCATCTATATCTCACAAAATATATATGTCTATATGCAGGTCGTTCTCCTCATCAGCTTGTCAGCAAGCAGGGGACACGCACAGCAAGAGCACTCTATCCAGCTAGCAGGAACACAACAAGCGCCGCCTACCATACCGAGAGTAATTGCTTTGAATCTTTAGATGATGAGACGAAGACGGAGCTGATCAGAATAATATTTTGCACCGCGAAATGCTATTGCCATAGCGATCGTGAGGAGGACGTCTGTTACTGCTGCCAGCCTGATCAAGGTTGTTACGACACGTTGAAGGAGTGCCGCGCCCATTGCCCTGTCTGCGACCCTAAATGCCCGCCGCCGGATGGCACAACGGCGGATGGACAACAGCTGCATGGAACGAAGAACGCCACCTTATGAATGTCGTAATAGATAATATTGTCACTGTTACAGAATGGGATGGAGGCAAGTAATAACACTTTGTTAATGTAAAAGGTGTACTCCATTCCTTTCAATTAAAGGTTGCAGTTCTAGCTTGATTCCAAGTAAAACTTATCTCTCTCTTTTTTAAGGTGCTTAAGCGTTTATGCCCCCGTTTTGTAGCAAAATGGTGATTTTGCCCTTGTTTTTTTTACTTTCTAATTTTTTTAGAGTAAAGTGCATCAACGGTCCCTAAACTTACGCTCTTGTGTCATCTCGGTCCCTAAACTCACAAATCGACTATTTAGGTCCTTAAACTTGTTTGGTTTTGTCATCCCGGTTCCTAAACTTACAAATCGACCGTGTATGTCCTTAAACTTGTTCATCTGTGTCATCCCGGTTCATAAACTTGTTCGGTTGTGTCATCCCGGTCCAAACAGAATAATCTAAAAACTAGATATGAACAAATAATTCATAACTGTTTTATACGAACTCAAATAAAGACAAACTTTATATCAAAATTGTAGCTCTCGACGTGATATACAACTTTTTAGTTAAAAAGTTTTCTATTTGAAGTCATCTAGTGTTCGAAAACTTAATTTTGAATTTTAAATTTCAAAATCTATAAACATACACTAATATTTTGGGAGCCTAAACAGTTTTATTTAAAAAAATTTCAACTACAAAGTTGCAGATCAGGTTGAGAGCTACAATTTTGATATAAAATTTGTCTTTATTCGAGTTCATATGAAAAAGTTATGAATTATTTTTGATATGTAATTTTTAAATCGTTCTGTTTGAACTAAGATGACATAGCCGAACAAGTTTAGGGACCGAGATGACATAGATGAACAAGTTTAAGGACTTAAACAGTCGATTTGCAAGTTTAGGGGGCGTGATGACACAACCGAACAACTTTAGGGACCGGAATGACACAGATGAACAAGTTTAACAACCTAAACGGTCGATTTGCGAGTTTAGGGACCGAGATGACACAAGAGCACAGATTTAAGGACCGCTGATGCACTTTACTCTTTTTTTTAATGTCTCAACTTTCTATTTTTACTACCTAATTTCAAAACAAAGAGCTCCCTTTGCTAAAGCATGCTGGGGACTGATAAACTTTGTCTTTTCTGAACATCTTTCGATTATACAAATCTTTCAAGCACGGAGACTAAAGCTAAAAGTCGAATTCTCCTTAGAAATTTTCATCAACTGGTGCTGGCCAATTTGGATGGTAATAAATGATGCTATTTTTAGAAACAGAGCTCCCTTGGTGGAAGGTGTAATGCTGCAAGAGATATGTGATTGAGGAAAGTGCTTTGCTGCTACATAGAACAAAAGCTAGTATTACCCCTATTTTAGAATCATGGATGAACTTGAATTTGTAATCCTCTTGGTTTTTTCCTTTCGTTTGCTGTACCCTGCCCCCCCCCCCCCCCCTCCTCTTCTCATCTTCTTCCCCTTTCCTCACTCGTTTTTCCTCTCCCCTTTCTTGTTTTAGCTTGTACCAATCTGTGCTTTTTGGTCGTTTACTTTTATTTAATTTGCAGTAGGAGCCTGTGGCTCCTCCTGATTCTTAAAAAAACAAAGAGAGAGTCTGCCCCTGTTATTTGAAGACCACTTAATGATGTTAACTTTTGGACAAAAGGACAAGTTTGTCCATGTAATTTTATTGCCCCTGTTTTATTTTCCTCTTTGTGTTTTTATCCATATTTTCAAACCAGTATGTCGTAATTTTGATATAGATTATTAGATAATTCAATCAGTGCATGGATCATCAATTTTTTGAAAAAGAATTCAACAACATTTTAGCCAGCAATCTATATACACACAAATTAACACCGGAAGCTGAAGTGAGTATCAATCTTGAATCTGTGTAATAGGAGTACTATATATAACCAATATGGAGTAGGATTTGGGAACCCTGAGAAACTGATTAATTTGAAGCATACTAATAGCCCATTTTGCAAAGGGACTAGTGCACATCATACATTTAATTCGAGAAGAACAAAAACAATAACTAAAGCAGATAGTACATCAAAATCAACTCACACCTAAGCAACTTCCTAACCCTCTTCAAATATAGTTAGGTCCACATCCTCTCGAAAAGCAACCATTTCATCGTTACCCTTTGAATGGATCAATATGCCTAAGAGGGGGTGAATTGGGGTTTTCTAAATGTCTAATGAGATAATTAAGTCCTAACTCTAAAAAAAGTCAATCACCCAAAGTGCCTAGCAAAGTGTTTTAGTGTTATATGGCACAAAGACCAGCAACTTAGTTCCATTCCTAAGCTAGGAATTCAATTCTAAGTAAAGGAATGTGGAATTGAAATGTTTAAAATAAATTGCACAATGAAAGGCAAAGGAAAAGGACAAGACGATGTTTTTCAAGGTATCGAGGAGTCGATACCCCCCTAGTCCTCGTTGGAGCACCGACGCAAGGGTACAGCTCCACCTTGGTCCATGCAAGGATCAAGTGCTCTCTCCAGACTAATTCTTCACCGCTCCGGCTCGTTGAATCACCCACAACCGATCACAACTTGGCTTGAGTCATTCACAATCGCCTCCGGATGGTCTTCAAACTCACAATCGCCAACGAACCGTCTAGGTGTTGTCGATCACCAAGAGTAACAAGCACAAACTCTCAATTGACTCACACAAGCCTAATAAAATGACTGGATACACACTTGCTGCTCTCTAGTCACTAATGAGGTATATAATCTCTGGATTAGCAAAGGACAAATCCTCACTAGACCCCTTGCTCTCTCTCACTCTCAAGATGTTTCTCAGCTGATCAAATGAGCAAAGGTGGCATGTGAAAGCCATTAGAGAATTATAAATACTCCCCACCTCCAACATAACTGTTGGGTTCAAAATTTGCTGAATAAGTGGCGACCGGACGCGTCTGGTCAGAGTCAGACCTCTCTGTAAACACACTATGTACTGACCGGGCGCTGCCCAGCGTCCGATCCGCTGAAACCTCTCTAGAACCTCTTTGAAAACGATCGGATGCCACGCACAGGCGCGTCCGGTGCAGAGTCTGGTGTGAAGAGAAAGGCTCACTGAGTTCACCGTCACGTACGGTGATTCACGAGGGTGGGTCTGGTGGCTTACCATAGCCACCTTGCATTGACCGGATGTGTCCGGTATTAGGTGTAGCAGCGTCCGATGCACTGAAAACCCCAAACAACTCAGAATCAAATTTCGTATAAAACGGAAGTTATTCCAACTGATCTTATGAACAACCTCAAACCAATACATTTCATGAGTTTTAAAAATCTGCCTGGTATAAGGCCTTTGTGATGGACTCGCCACTTTAAGCAGACAAATTGGTCTATAGTGTTGTTGGATCTGTTTTACATCTTTAGTCTTAGGTAGAAGAGTAATTAACCAAAAATTTAGACTAAAGAGAGGCAGGGGTTCTTCATAAAAAATCATTGAAGAGCCCCATCAAATCCTCCTCCCAGAATGCTTGATAGAATTCTCCAGGTTCAAAAGCTAAAGAACATATATAATTAGTAATATCTAATATCCACCCTCCATGGGTCAAACTCCAGGTTCAACCCTCGTGTATCATAGCCGTTTTGTTCGATATAATAGGCAATCATGCTTGCCGACTTATGAGACACCAGCTGTGATATTTGTAAAAACTCAAGATGTACTGTCTAGTTTCCATATACGTTCATTGTAGACAAGCGTTCTGTTCACATAAGGCTGCATCTGTATTGCTTTAAGGAAAAAATAATGATACTAGCTGTGGGATCTCCAAATCATTTAGCCGTGTCAGCTTATTGTGTCAATGACAATATATAATCTGGCCTGGAAGATTGCAACGACAAGTGTCACGCGTCAAATATATTCATTACATACTGCATATATATAGCAGAGCAAGGAATGGTTTCAATATTTCTGCTTAATGAGATATGCGTCATTGGCGTCATCTAAAAAAAAGAAATGGTTTCAATAGATACACCATCTCGCGTATCCACCACAGCTAGTGCTGATAAATTCTTACAATCTTTGCTGATTTGTAAATATCTACTGATCTAATCGATTATTCATTTCCAAATCAGCTGGTCAAATGAGGTCATCCTCTCGCTGGCAATGCAGGTTTGCTCTCTTTATATACTGACCCGAGTACGTTGCGAGGTCATTGCTCAAGTCCAATCTAAACCCCTCTCAAACGGAGAGGCTTAGCTGAATAGAAAGAAAGAGATCAGAAGTCAATTCAGTATGAAGGGCCGCAGCTATGGTGGCAG
Organism: Microstegium vimineum; assembly: GCA_022036555.1. Taxonomy (NCBI): domain Eukaryota; kingdom Viridiplantae; phylum Streptophyta; class Magnoliopsida; order Poales; family Poaceae; genus Microstegium; species Microstegium vimineum. The sequence continues at coordinate 2,522,337 of CM039122.1, read as the reverse complement.
TAGCATCAGCTTTGTGTATGGGACTGCCATTGCCATTGGCATACTCTTCGGATGCCTAGCAATGACTGCACAAGCAGGTAAGTCTAGCTACATCGTCCTCTCGCTCATGCATCTTCTTCTTCAATCTCTTGCCGTGAATCATCTGCGAAAATGAGTTCATATATATCTGAATACCCTGACGAACACAAAATATATATGTCTGTATATATACAGGTCATTCTGCTCATCAGCTTCTGAGCAAGCAGGGAGGCCGCACAACAAGAGCACCCTATAGCAGTGGGAGCAACACAACAAGCGCCGCCTACCATACCGAGGAGAATTGCCTTGAAGCGTTAGATGATGAGACGAAGACGAAGCTGATCACAATAAAATTCTGCATCGCGAAATGCTATTGCCATAGCGATAGTAAAGAAGACGTCTGCTACTGCTGCCAGACGCCGCCTACGCAAACTTGTTACAACACGTTGCAGGACTGCCAAGCCAGTTGCCCTGCCTGCAACCCTACGTCGTGCCCGGATGGAACAACGGCGGCGGGTGGACAGCAGCTGCATGCTCCAACGAAGAACGCCACCTTATAAATTCTAAGGGTTTGCGTCCTTGATAATGTCGTAATAGATAATATTGTCACTGTTACGGAATGGGATGGAGCCAAGTAATACTTTGTTATTGTAAAAGATGTACTCCATTCCTTTCAAAGGTTGAAGCTCTAGCTTGATTCCAAGTAAAACTTTTCTGTCTTTTTTTAATGGTCGAGGGAATAAGGATAGCCTATAGCTGCCAGGAATTTCGTTAGAGCATCTCCAACTATATAAAAAGTACTCCCAAAAATCTGAATTTGTAACTTTTTCAAAACATAATGGGACGTAAAAGACAACCACACCTACAACGGGTCTGAAGAAATGGCTTCCAAAAATATTTAAATGCTGCCGCATCATTTTTTTTCCATCGTCCATTCCTCTTCTCATGTCCATTCCCAAAACTCCATCACCTCTGCATCTTGCCAAGATGGCCGGACACATGTCTATTCATCTTCTCTTTCGCGGATTAATAGCTAATGATTAAGCCGACTGATGCTATTTTAGTTATTCTGTTGTGAGAAAAAAAAATTATACCTTATTGATAAGGTCAAGTGAACAGGACCTAAAGTTTGTTACCAACCCTTTTTGATCTAACAAGTGGACTATTTAAGATGGGTAAATATTTATCTTATCCTATTTTGAAAGCCCGGCTGTCCGTCCAGCGTTTATATTAATAAGATTGGAAAAAACATAATACAACATGTAGATTACATGCGTAAGAAGCTCAGCCTATCGTAGTTGAGGGCTGTGTAGCTAGGCTATGGGTTACAGCTAATTACTCACTAAAGATTGGGCTGCCATTTAAGGGTTCAAGAGCGTGTGCCCTTTATTTTTGAGAATAGTGTTTGTACCCTGGAGTCTACGAAGATCACCACGTTTCTTTGCTTCCAAAGGCACCAAAGGGTGAGGATTGCCAATGTGTGCCATCTTATTATCTTGGCCAGTCATATGATAGAACCACCCTCTTCCATATCAGTGCAAATTCTGGCATCTGCTCCAAGTCGCTACGAGTTTCCAAATTCTTCGCTAGAAAGGGCACAATAAACAGATATCTAGGTTCCTCTTGCATAGCGCATGGAAGTAATTGTTCTTTTAACCACGTAGTTGTACGGGCTGCCGTCCATATAGCCTATTCTGCAGGAGCAGGACCATAGTCGCGTTAGGCTCTCTTGTCTAGTGGCATCACGAAGTGCACGAGAGTAGAGTTAGGGGGTGTTTAATTGGATCCGGGGGCGTGCCGCGGTGGACCTGGTGTGGTGTCGTGCGGCGCAGCGGAGCGAAGGTCCAGTCGGATTCACGGCGGGCGGGCGGATCCATGTTGGGCGAGCCGATCTACAGCGACAGGCGGTACACCACGGTGGCATGGTGCGACGGAGCGGGCGTGGCGGTGTGGCCGACAGTGCGAGCGGATCCATGGCCTCTGCCTCATCTGTGACCAGATCCATGCCGGCGTCGGGAAGATCCATGGCGGCTTCACGGATTCGGCCACATCCAATCCGAGGGTGGTGACACATCGTGAGAACGCCAAATCCAGTGACGACTCTGCGCGGGTACGCAGGATCTGCCTCGCGTTGGGGGTGCGGCCGCATGGAGTAGACGAGCTCGCCAGTGCACTGCGGAATGGGCTCGCCAACGAGCTTTAGGCTTTTTATATATTTTTTTTCATCTAACCGAGGTGGGCGGGCAAGGAAACCGCCTCGGTTAAGGTCTAATTAACCGTGACCTTTCGTCTGTATGTTCATTCAAATTGCCCGACTCCGCCTCGATTAAAATTATTGTAGTAGTGAACAACGGTAGGCGTTCTTCATAAAATCATTAAAGAGCGCCATCAAATTCTCCTCTTAGAATGTGTCGGGTACAAAGGTAAGGGGTACCCTAAACCTGCGACAAACTAACGCTTAACATAACAACCATTTTTAAGACAGGATCCGATTAGCCGTTCAAGCCGATGGAGAATGGGTCCATCACACAAAGGCCTCCCTCACCGCCAACGGCAACCAGTCGTGGGCCGGCCCATTACTGGAAAAACAGACGGACGGGGGTCGAACGAACGACCCCCCGCCTCTACCTCAACTTACGTACAGGGGTCGAACGAACGACCCCTCTGCCTCCGCCTCGACCCCGATTGACGGGCAGGGGTCGAACGAACGACCCCTGAGAAGGAAGCTCGACCGACTTACCTGCTCCCGATATGGGTTAAAGGGGATCCGATGCACCTACCTGCCCCCGCCTAACGCTATGGGCACCCACTACCGCGGTCAAATCCATCAGCTCACCGCCCATGCCCTGGACCTCCGTTGACCGTGCGACCGCTGTAGCCACGTTGCAAGTACGAAATCCAGAGGCACCCCCTCGAGCCATGAACAGGGCAGCCCTCGACCGTATCTTCAGGGATACGATAGGGTCACGCCGACCTCGAACCCCCTCGACCGGAGGGGCTCGACCACAGTCCCCAACCACTCCGGCATGGCTCCCGTCCAATCCGTCCCACGTCAACTATGGGACGCGTACCCGTCTACAGAAGGTCAACCCTGCTGCGCCGAGACGTGCCGCAACGTCTAGTCCGCCATAACCATACTCCGAAACACCGGAAGGACGGGAAGGCCACGCTGCTACAGCGACCGACGTCCCTTCGCCAGCATGGCGCCACGGACACGCCTCCCATGCCGCTACAGTTTAGGACTTTGTACTCCCGTGCCTCCCCTTGATCTATAAAAGGGGACGCCGGGATAGAAGAAAGGAGAGGGACACGAATATCGGCTCACACATTGGTATTCGCATTCGGACATCAGCTCTGACCTCCATACACCACACACCCGATCGCTTGATCGACCTCTCAAGCAATCAACCGACCACCTAGGATAACCCTGCTAGTCCTAGGCTTCAGCTCACTCTGAGCACCCCCGTGTAAATCTGCTTGTACCCCCCTGTACGAGCACTTCGGTGCGAGATAATACAATCCATCCTCCCCCGCTGGACGTAGGGCCTTCTGTGCCCGAACCAGGATAAATCTTGTGTTCTTCTTGCATCACGTCTAGGAGAGGGAGCACGCAATATACAAATTTACTAGCCGGTGGTCTTGACCCCCTGGGTCATAACACCGACAGTTGGCGCGCCAGGTAGGGTGCTTTGCGTGTCGATCAACTCCGAACTACTCTCCCAGATGGATTCCACGATCGCATCACTTCCATTCGCCACCATCGTCTGGTTCGGGAGCCTAGAGTTCATGTCCACGGGCCATGGCCACAACATGGATCTACTCTCAGTTAGTGGCATGGATAGCAGCAACTCCAGTACTCCGGGGCCAAGGAGGACCAGACGACGGTCCCACCACTCGCGCCTGCCGCCTGCGACTAGGAGGAGGCGCGAACGCCGCCGCCGCACTCTTCAGCGTGCGGATCCCGAGACGCCGGATGCCGTCTCCCCGGCCTCAGCTGGTGACACAGTTCCTCCCTTCGGGAGCCTGTTTGACCCATGCTCGCGGGTCGGGAGCGGGTACCTCGCTGAGCCTGACTTTAGCTCTGCCATACCGTCATCTCAGAGGGTCCCCATGGCTTCTCCGACATACTCGGCCGCTCCACCGCACAACCTGATTCCACATGGGCTCTACAACAGCGCCAGGCTCTGTTCTGCTTTTGTAGGCTCGCAGATGCAGGCACGTTACGGTTCCCCAGGGAACCTGCTACGTACAATGATCAACCTCGTCACCACCCCTCCACTGGACGAGCGCCCGGAGTCACGACGATCCCCGACCCTAGGGTGTCAGACCTGGGGGATGGTACGACAATGGCAAGAGGAGGAATGCTGGGGATCTTTCCCCAACTTCTACCACGGCTACCCCGACTCGGACTCCCCCGGCGAGGGTTACGATCCCACACGGGAGTGCTTCCACCTCGTCGATCCGGTCGACTCCCAGGACGGCATCAACGACGCCGCAGCCACGGATGAAGGAGGAGGGGGCAACGCTACCCCAGCGCGAAACGCCGACCCCCCAAGTCCTGACAAAGCCGATCCACCACAGGATGCTCAGATCGCGCAAGTCCGAGAGCTGCTCGCCAAGCTCGAGGAGGAGCGTCTGCGACTCCAGCAGCTCGAGCTCGCCCTCGAGCGAGATCGCAAGCGCCCACAGGGGGCGGGAGCCCGCGAGCAGGCCCGGGAAGTCTATCGACAGATCGTCGAGGAGGGGGCAAACGAGCACCACGTCTACAACCATGCCAACCAAAATGTCGTGGCAGCCGCAATGCTGCTTCGTGACATGCGGACACCATCGACGCCCCAAGCGCGACGCATCAGGAATGAAATCCAGGGACTTCTCCAAACCGCGGCCGTTCAGCAGGCAGAGAGCTCGGCCTTGAGGCACAGAGGAGCTGCTTCCGAGCGGCGGGACGTGCCCCCTCGACAAGATCGAGAGGTGTCTGTCCACCAAGACAAGGCGCCCCAAGGTGGAGCGGAGCGGCAACCAGTTCAAGACTACATCCTCGACGATCGACAACCGTGAGATGCGTGATACGACATCAACGACAACAAACGACGCCGACATGGTGACGCTGAGGCCCGAGGTTATAGTGCTCATCGAGGTGGGCGCTACGACAGCGACGAGGATCAACGTCGATCCCCGGAACCACCAGGGCCACGAGTCTTCAGCAAGGCAATCCGACAAACCACCTTGCCTGTTCGTTTCCGTCCGCCCACCAGCCTGGTCAAGTACAACGGCGAAACCAAGCTGGAGCTCTGGCTCGCTGATTTCAGACTGGCATGTCAGCTAGGAGGAGCCGACGACCACCACGTCATCATTCGGCAACTCCCGCTCTTTCTCTCCGACACCGCTCGAAGGTGGCTCGAGGAGCTCCCCCCGGACTTGATCCATGGCTGGCCCGACCTGGTCAGGATCTTCGAGGGGAACTTCAAGGGCACCTACGTGCGGCTAGGAAACTCCTGGGATCTCCGCAATTGCAACCAGAAGCCAGGGGAAACCCTCCGCGACTTCACCCGGCGTTTCTCCAAGCAACGTGCTGAGCTCACCCACATCTCCGACCACGACGTCATCACGGCGTTCGTCGCCGGGACAACCTGCAAGGAGCTGGTGCGGGAACTGGGGCGGAACACCCCCAAGACCGCCAACGAGCTTATGGACATCGTAGCCAACTATGCGGCTGGCGAGGAAGCCGTTGGCGCGTTCTTCTATGCATCCCCGAGCAAGGGGAAGGCCAAGGCGGACGAGCTCGGGGGCTCGAATAATGGGCCCAAGAAGAACAATAACAACAACAACAACAAGAAGAACCAGCCGGGTCAACGCGACGTCGAGCCCTACGATCTTGTCACTGCGACAGACAAGAAGAAGCCTCGAGGTCGCCCTCTCGAGGGGGGCGTCTTCGACAAAATGCTGAAAGAGCCCTGCCCCTATCACAAGGGACCGACCAACCACAGCCTCGAGGACTGCCGCATGCTCAAGAAGCACTTCTGCTCCCTCGGCCTCAAGAAAGACGACAAGAAGGAGGACCCGCAAGACGAGGGCGATGGCAAGAACGGGGGCTTCCCCGAGATCCTCGACTATTTCATGATCTTCGGGGGACCCTCGACCCGACTCAGCACGCGTCAGCGCAAGAGTGAGCGTCGAGAGGTCTTCTCCATTCTAACTCAAGCTCCTCGATACCTCGACTGGTCGCACGTGCCGATCACCTTTGACCAGGACGACCACCCCGAGCACGTCCCCAACGCAGGGGTCTACCCACTCATCGGCGACCCAATCATACTCAACACCCGCCTTTCCAAGGTACTCATGGATGGGAGAAGCAGCCTCAACATCATCTACGCCGAGACCCTCGACCTCCTGGGGATCCCAAGAACCATGCTCCTTCCCAACGCGGGGGGATTCCACGGGATCGTCCGAGGAAAGAAGGCACTCCCGATCGGCCGCGTCAAGCTACCCGTCTGCTTCGGTACCCCCTCGAACTTCCGGAAGGAAGATCTGACCTTCGTGGTGGTCGCATTCCACGGTACCTACCACGCCATCATCGGTCGACCGGGATACGCCAAGTTCATAGAGGTCCCGAACTACACCTACCTCAAGCTAAAGATGTCGGGGCCCAAGGGGGTCATCACCGTCGACACCTCCTACGAGCACGCTTACGACTGCGACCTCGAGTGCGTGGAGAACGCCGAGGCGGTCGAGGAGTCAGCCATCCTCGCGGCCCTCGACAACTTCTCCAAGGAGATCCCCGACCCCAAGTGACACGCCGGCAACTTCAAGCCTGCGGATGGGAAGGCGCTGACGATCAGCGCCACCCTCGAGCCCGAATAGGAAGCCGTGCTCGTCGACTTTCTCCGCGCGAACACTGACGTGTTTGCCTGGAGTCCCTCAGATATGCCGGGCATTCCGAGGGAGGTCGCCGAGCACTCCTTGGACATCCGGGCCGGATCCAAACCAGTGAAGCAACGATTGCGCCGCTTCGACGAGGAGAAGCGCAGAATCATCGGGGAGGAGGTCGACAAGCTCAAGAAGGCCGGATTCATCAAGGAGGTACATCATCCCAAGTGGTTAGCAAATCCCGTACTTGTCAAGAAAAAGAATGGAAAGGATAGGATTTGCATAGACTACACTAGTTTAAATAAAGCATGTCCCAAGGTTCCTTTTCCATTACCACGTATTGATCAAATAGTAGATTCCACTGCGGGATGTGAAACTCTCTGGTTCCTTGATGCGTATTCTGGTTATCACCAAATAAAGATGAAGGAGTCCGATCAACTCGCGACTTCCTTCATCACCCCCTTTGGCATGTTTTGCTACCTCACTATGCCCTTCGGTTTGCGAAACGTCGGGGCCACATATCAAAGATGCATGCTCCATGTCTTTTTAAAACATATAGGGCCAACCGTCGAGGCCTACGTCGATGACATCGTGGTCAAATCCAAGAAAGTCGAGAACCTAGTCGAGGACCTCGAGATCGCGTTTGGGTGCCTCAAGGCAAATCACATAAAGCTGAACCCAGAGAAGTGTGTCTTCGGGGTCCCTCGAGGCATGCTCCTAGGGTACATAGTTTCCCAACGCGGGATCGAGGCCAACCCAGAAAAGGTAACCACAATCACTAGGATGGGCCCGATCAAGGACCTTAAGGGCGTACAAAGGGTCACAGGGTGCCTCGCTGCCCTCAGCCGGTTCATCTCACGACTCGGGGAAAAAGCCCTCCCCCTTTATCGCCTCCTTAAGAAAACAAAACACTTCACATGGACCGTCGAGGCCGAGGAGTCGCTCTCCAAACTCAAAGCCTTGCTCACCTCGCCACCTGTCTTGGTGCCTCCAAGCCCAGCCGAGCCCCTCTTGCTCTATGTCGCAGCAACTACCCAGGTAGTCAGCGCTGCCATAGTAGTCGAGAGGGCAGAAGAGGGACATGCCCTGCCAGTTCAGAGACCTGTCTACTTCGTGAGCGAGGTACTTTCTGAGACTAAGACGAGATACCCCCTACATTCAGAAGCTATTGTATGCCGTCGTCCTCACTCGGCGCAAGCTCCAACACTATTTCCTGGGCCACCCGGTTACTGTGGCCTCATCTTTCCCCCTCGGGGAGATAATCTAGAACCGGGAGGCGTCTGGAAGAATCGCCAAGTGGTCGGTCGAGCTCATGGGGAAACTCTCTCCTACGCCCCCAGGAAGGCCATCAAGTCTCAGGTATTGGCAGATTTCATTGCAGAATGGACTGACACCCAACTACCCCCGGCGCAAGTTCAGACCGAGCTCTGGGCCATGTACTTCGACGGATCATTAATGAAGACGGGGGCAGGCGCCGGATTGCTGTTCATATCACCCTCAGGGGTCCACATGCGCTACGTCATCCGCCTCCACTTCCCCGCCTCCAACAACGTAGCCGAGTACGAGGCCCTCGTCAATGGTCTGCGCATCGCCATCGAGCTCGGAGTACGATGCCTCGACGTTCGGGGGGACTCACAGTTGGTAATCGACCAAGTGATGAAAGATTCGATCTGCCACGACCCCAAGATGGAAGCCTACTGCAAGGAGGTCCGAAGGCTCGAGGACAAATTCTACGGCCTCGAGCTCAACAACATCGCCCGCCGGTACAACGAAGCTGCGGACGAGCTGGCCAAAATCACGTCCACTCGAGGTACAGTCCCTCCCGACGTCTTTTCGAGGGACCTTCACAAGCCGTTCGTCGACCTAGGCTCGGGGGCTCCCGCCCTCGAGCACGGGGTCGATCCACCCCCCTCGACCGATCCCCCCTCGAACGGGGAAGAAGTCATGGAGATCGACGGAACGGCCGCAACACCAACCCCCCTTGACGGACTGGCGCACACCCTACCTCGAGTATCTAATACGGGGCGAGCTCCCAGAAGACCGCACCGAAGCCGGACGCATAGCCCGACGTGCCAAAACCTACGTCTTGTATGGGGATGGCCGCGAGCTGTATCGACGCAGCCCTACCGGTATACTTCAGCGTTGCCTCACCCTCGAGGAGGGGAGGGAACTACTGAAGGACCTACACTCGGGGGCTTGCGGCCACCACGCGGTGCCAAGAACGCTGGTAGGAAGCGCCTTTCGACAAGGCTTCTACTGGCCGACAGCCGTCACCGACGCTACCAAACTTGTTCGGTCTTGCAAGGGATACCAATTCTATGCCAGGCAGACTCACCTTCCTGCGCAAGCTCTTCAGATGATACCCATAGCTTGGCCATTCGCAGTATGGGGGCTCGACATGGTCGGCCCCCTGAAGAAAACAAAAGGTGGTCACACCCACCTCCTCGTAGTCGTAGACAAGTTCTCGAAATGGATCGAGGCTCGACCCATCGCCAACATGCAATCTCGACAAGCCCTGTTATTCTTCACCAACATCATCCACCGCTTCAGGGTCCCCAACGTCATCATCACCGACAACGGCACGCAATTCACCGGCCAAAAGTTCCTGGACTTCTGTGACCACCACCACATCAGGGTGAACTGGTCTGCAGTCGCCCACCCTCGAACTAACGGCCAGGTCGAGCGCGCCAATGGTATGGTTTTTGCAGGGCCTCAAGCCAAGGATCTTCGACCGACTAAACAAACACGACAAGAGATGGGTCGATCAGCTGCCCTCTGTGCTATGGAGTCTCCGAACGACACCAAGTTGAGCCACGAGGTTCTCCCCGTTCTTCTTGGTCTATGGGTCCGAGGCCGTCCTCCCCACTGACCTCGAGTATGGGTCCCCTCGACTAAAGGCCTACAGCGAGCAGGCCAATGCAGCAGCCCGAGAGGACTCCCTCGACCAGCTCGAGGAAGCCCGGTACGTGGCCCTCTTCAAGTCGGCAAAGTACCAGCAAACGTTGCGGCGCTACCACGACAAACATGTACGCAAAAGGGACCTCGACGTCGGCGACCTCGTGCTACACCGCCGACAAAGAAACAAGGGACGTCACAAGCTGACGCCACCTTGGGAAGGACCCTTCATCGTGGCAGAGGTGCTAAAGCCGAGGACTTACAAGCTGAAGAACGACAAGGGCGAGATCCTCACCAACGCATGGAACATCGAATAGCTACGTCTCTTCTACCCCTAAGGCCTCGAGGCCTCGTACATTTTCCGCATTATGTACATTTATCGCATTATGAATGAATAAAATGTTCTCGAAATACATTTCATATTTGTTCATAACTCTGAGGTAGCCTCGACTCTGCTCCGGCAAAGTCAAGCCTCCCTCGGGGGCTGACAGGGGGGACCCCCTCCTAAGCTCTCTAAAAAACCCAAATGTTTTTTCGAAACTCGGCTTTCTCTTTCCACCTTTGCCCCGAGTACGCTTCACGGCTGAGTAAAAAACGCCTCGAAGTCCCTAAGGGTTGAGGGCCGTCGAGCCGGGGACTCTCCTACGCCTCAGGGCTATGGTACCCCCACTCGCTCCCCCCTCTAGGGATACGAGCGTGCGTCGAATACTTAGCCCACAAGCAACGAGAAATAGAGACAACTCGAGAAATAAAAACACCCAGATGCATCTCGAATAAAATGCATTAAAGTTAAGAAGCCCCCAGGGGCTCGACATCGTATTGTTACAAAAGCTAATCTACTACATGGACCTTCTTATCCAGATTCAGCACGCAGGCCTCGACTACTCGTCACCATCTCCATTCTCCGAAGGGAGCACTTCAGGCTCGAAGACTTCGCCAGCTCGCCTCTGGGCACCTCTGCGGCCTCGATCAGCTCATGGCATCTCGCCATGTTGGCCTCATCGGTCAGCCCTGGGTCAACGATGAAGCCGCTGGCGACGACGTTGAGGTCGTAGATGTAACCCGAGCGAACGACCGCGAGCGCCCGCTTCACGCCCACGTGTAGAGCAGCACGGACTTGCTCCGTCGCCTCTCGGGTCATGGAGTAGAAGCGGCGCAGGAGAGAGTCTCCTCGCGCGTCGCCTTCGACCGTCGGCTCCGGCTTGACCCCCATGTCATCACAGAAGGCGGAGATGGAGCCCTCGAGCCTTTTGTTCAGGCTCGTCTCCACCCCGAGGAGGTTCTGAAGACTGGTCAGATCTTCGTGGGCTCGAGCCTTGTCCTCTTCGAATTCTGCCAGAACAAATAGAGGACCCCGTCAAAACCAAAAAAGCAGGGGAAGGGTCGAAAACAGGCAAGCTTAATAATATCCCTAAAAACTCACCTTTGGCGCGTGCTTCCAGGGTGACATAGTCCTGCTCAGCCCTCTGAAGTTGGTGGCGGACGTCGACGAGCTCTGCAGCTTGGTCGCTATTTTTAGCCCGGAGGTCCTCGATGATCTTGCCAGTACCCTCGAGGGCCCTCTTCTGGTTGGCCATCGCCTCCCCTAGAGCAACGCGGTCGCGGGAGACCGTGTCAAAATCCGCCTGGAGCTCCTGGACTCACCCCTCGAGGGAGGTGCAGTCGGCAGCCTCCTGCTTCAGGTCCGCCTCGAGCTGCCGGACACGCTCCGCCGCTCGAGCCAGTTCCTCCCTCAGCTGGGTGGACTCCTCCTCCGCCTTACGCCAGGCCTCCTAGGCAGCATCCCGGTGCTGCCCGACCTCGGCAACCTCCTTGAAGGCAGCCTCGGCCCTCGATTGTGCCCGGGAGGCCTCCTCCTAAGCGGCCTTGGCCGCCTCCTGCGCGCTGGCCGCCTCGACCTTCGCCTGGGTGGCCTCGGCCTCCGCCTTATCCAGCGAGGCGCGGAGGATGGGGAGCTGGCTCCACTGCTCCTGCGCCCGGAGGATGAACTGAGACTTGTCGTACGACCTCGCCCTCAGCATCTACTAGGGATAGAAAGGAAAGTCATCAGAAAAGAGCAGCAAAATAACCAAGATAAATCGAAAGGGAAAGGACGAAACTTACTTCCATCCCCCGGAACAAATCCGCGGAAGCGACCTCCGCCGACACGCGTACCACATGGGCAAGCCAAGCCCGGAACTCCTCCAGGTGCTCCCACTCCCCGAGCTCAGCTTGCTCATCGAGCTTGAGGAGGGTGCGCCCTGGGTCTTGGGGGTCGGCTAGCTCGAGGGGCTCCTGCCCCCAGAACTTGCTGCGGCGGTCGACCCTCTCCTTGACCTCCCGCATGAGGCCCTGGCGCATCTCGAGGTCACCCCCGTGGAGCCTCACCGCTCCACCAAAGTGGGGAAGGGGGCCGCCCCCTCGAGCTGGGCGCTCCTGGCATCAGAGCCATCTTGCGGGGCCACCGCTGGCCCCTCCTGATCGTCGCCTGCGTGGTGAAGAAAACACGCGTTAGGACCCGATGTCGTAGACTCGCCGCAGTCCCCTCCCTCCATGCCGACTAAGTTGGAGGGCGAATCACCTCGAGAAGACGACTGCACGACCTCGACAACAGGCCGAGCAGCCGCCTCGGACTTTGTCACGTCCGCCGCGCTGCTTCCTTGCAGCGCCATGACAGCCCCCTCCGGCTCCGACCGGGGGGCCGCCATCTCCGTCATCTCCGCCATCTCCACCGCGGGTGTCGCCTCGAGCTCCTCGGCCCGTCCTCCCTCCTGGGCAGGCTCGGGCAGCGGCTCCAAGGCCCCCTCGACGAGGGTCTCCGCCGACGACGGCACCTCCGGCGCGGCAGCAACCGCACCCTCGTGCTCGCGATGCAGACGCGCCTCCCACGACGCGAGGTTCTTGGGCCACCGCCTCGGAGCCGGGTGCTTTGACGTCTCTCCCTCGCCGGCGGAGGTCAAGTAGACCACCTCCACCTCTACGCCAGCTGGGGGCTCGACCCCCTTAGCCACAACCGTCGTCGACGCCGGCTGCGCGCCTTCCGAGGCTGCGGGCGCGCCCCCCTCCGACGGGATGGTGAGCACGGCCTCGACCGCCACTCCAACGGACCCCGCCGACTTGACAGGTCGACCCACCTCTTCCCCCGCTTGAGTCAGCTCCGCGACGGCCTGCGCCTGCCTGCGCCCTATCGCCTCCTGCGCCTTGGCCGCCCACGCCGCACCTGAGGCGGGGGTTGAAGGGGACAAGGCAGCAGGACTGGCCCCGACGGCCATCTTGGCCGCGGCCTCCATCTTCAGCCTCTTGGCCAGGGTGAAGGTCGCGTCCTCCGACAAGCGCTTCGCCCTGAAAAAGAAACTCATACGCGACGATAAGCACAAGTCATAACCAACGAAAAATACTCGGGATCGACAGGGAAGCAACTTACCCCAGCGGAGTCAAGGGGGTCCGACCAATGGACCTCGAGCCACTCGGGGTATTCTACGAGGCACGACGGGGGCCACCCCTCCCGCCAGCGCTAGCCGCGGCAAGGGTCGAGGCCGCCCCCGGCGCCGCCTCCTTGGCAGGGGCCAACGGCGTCCTCGCCGCCACCCACGCCTTGGTCTCCTCCTGGGTCAACGGGCTTGACGCCCGTGCGCTCGACCGAGTGGGCGCCAGGGGCGTGCTCGACCGACCCCTCGACGGGGACCGCGACGAACGGCTACGCATCCGCCGTGACGCTTCACCTTGAAGAGCCGCGGGGCGCTCACCCCGCGACTCAACTCCAATGGTTGGGGTCGACCTCGACGTCGACCCCTCTCCACCTCCAAAACTGGCGGGCGCCCCCTGACGCCTGGGCACCGCTCTTTCTTCCTCGAGCCCTCGCTGCGGCTCGGCCTCCTCCTCCTCCTGCTCCGGCTCCTCTTCCTGCATAAGAGCAATCTCCGTCAGGATCAGCGTAACGGTCACAACCCTGTGCCACAGAGCCATATCGCCAACAACCTCATCGCCGCTCGACCCCTCATCCTCATCCTCCTCCGAGGGGGACTCCTCCTCGGGAAGGTTGGCCTGCCTCTGCCGTGCCCGGCGTTGTTCGCGCTCCTGCTTCTCTTGGGCCTTTTTGCCCTTCTCCCTCTTGGCCTTGTCTTTAGCCTTCTTATCCTGCTCGGCCTGTAAGCGTCTCGCCTGGGAGTCATTCCGCTCCTCCTTCACCGGCGGTAGCGACTCCCGGTAAAAGACATTGCCCTGAGGAACGCGAGGCGTGGTTAGAACACAGGCAAAGGAGACGAACAAGATAGGCAAGAGGGCACTGACAAAGAAAAGAGGTGTCGTACCAGCTGGACGTGGCCCTGGTCTGGCATCATGGGGACGCCGGGGACGCCCCCACCTCGAACGCACCGGCGAAGGAGGTGCGTACTCGGCGGGCCACCCTCTCGAGGGCAGCTCGTCCTCCACGAGGCGGCACCCCGTGACATCCACCCCCGGGCGCATCTCGTCGAGGCATCGCAGGCGAGCCATTAGCGGCACGACTCGCCGCTGGTGGAAGGTCGATGCGACGATCGTCGCCGTAAGTCCCGCCTTCTTCAGACTGGAGACCGCGCCAAGCAGATGGTCGAGGTGCTTCTGCTTCTTCTGCTCGACGTCGTACCTCCAGTGGTCGGGCCTCAAGTCGATTGTCCTCCCGGTGTAGGCGGGGAAATGACCATCGTCGTTCCTTAGGTAGAACCACCCGGAGTGCCATCCGGAGTGGCTCGACGTGAGCTTCACCGGGATCCAGCTGTCCGCCCTCTTGAGGGAGATGCTGCAGCAGCTTGCCCTGACCATCCTGCGGCTGCCGCTCCCGGCCAAGGCATGGAACAGGCTCGCCTCGAACAGATGGAGCCACAGCTCCCAATGTGGCTCCATCCCCAGGTAACCTTCGCACACGGCAGTGAATACCGCCACGTGGCAGATGCCGTTGGGGGAGAGGTGTTGGAGCTCCACGCCGTAGTGGTGGAGGATCCCGCGCAGAAGACGGTTAGGGGGGATCCCAGCCCCGCCCGGTGGAAAGCTTCAAAGCTAACCACGTAACCCTCCGGCGGGTTGGGCTCAGCGTCCTCCCTCGACGGCACTATCCACTCCGGCCGGTCCACGGAGGTGATGGGTCGGAGAAGGCCGCTCTCCACCATGTCTCCCAGTCACGCCACGGTCGCCGACGACGGAAGCCAGGCGTCAGGGCCGCGCAAGCTGTAGGTGGCCATGGGAGCAGGAAAGCAGACGCGCTCGGATGCGGAGGTGGAAGGTATGTTGCCGATCTCTCCTCTCCCTGCTCTCGCACACGCAGAGATCCGGCTCGGTGGGCGACGAAGGCAACGGCGAGAGGAAGAAGACAGGGAAGGCAATGGCGAGCGTGCGAAAGCCAGACCCCCACCCCCAGTATTTATAACCGGAAGCCCAACGGGCGGACCCGACAAAAAGGCAAGTAAGTCTCTACATTTAATGCGCTCACCTACCACCTCCTCGTATTCCGCATGCCTCGCTGCACCCGTCGCGTCATCGGGCTCCGCGCCGCACGCCTCGCCGCACCCTATGCCTGCAACGGCCGCAGTCGAACGGACATCTCCTAAAAAGGCGTGCCTGCGGCGGACAACGTGCAACAGTGGGTGTTATCTTCGGAGGTAAGCAACGGACATCGACCCGTCTGTCAAAATCTCGAGGGGACAAAGGCTGGCCCTCGAACAGGGTTCGACAGCCGCCCTCGAGTACCTGAGGTCTGAGAGGACCCAGGGTTATAGACTCCGGTCCACCCCCAAACCTCGAGGGGACGAGGGCTGGCCCTCGAACAGGGTTCGACAGCTGCCCTCGAGTACCTGAGGTCAGAGATGACCCAGGATTATGGACTCCGGTCCACCCCCAAATCTCGAGGGAACGAAGGCTGGCCCTCGAACAGGGTTCGACAGCCGCCCTCGAGTACCTGAAGTCAGAGATGACCCAGGGTTATGGACTCCGGTCCAGCCCCAAATCTCGAGGGAGCAAAGGCTGGCCCTCAAACGGGGTTCGACAGCCACCCTCGAGTACTCGAGTCAGGAATAATCCAGGAGGGGTCGGCGTGAGCCCCACGGCGGACCCAACAAAAAGATAGGTATGTCCCCACATTTAATATACCAACCCGCCACCCCCTTATATTCCACAGGACAACGTGCAACAGTGGGCGTTATCTTCGGAGGAAAGCAACGGACGTCGACCCGTCCATCAAAATCTCGAGGGAGCGAAGGCTGGCCCTAGCATAGGGTTCGACAGCCGCCCTCGAGTACCTGAGGTCAGGGAGGACCTAGGGTTACGGACTCCGGTCCACCCCCAAATCTCGAGGGGGCGAAGGCTGGCCCCACGAACGAGGTTCACAACCGCCCTCGAGTACGCGAGTAAGGGATGACCCAGGGGGGCCGGCGCGAGCCCCTAGCTCGAGAACGAACTCTCGAGGCCCCCCGGGAAATATCCAAGGCATAACCACGGAATACCCAAGGATCCCTTCGACGGGAGGCATTAGGCCACTGACTCTCATCGAACAGAGTTGGCACCTAGGTAATCCACACGGTGTTGCTTGAATGAGAACGCCTCAGGGCTTCTATCGACCCCCGTCGAAGGGGGCACGAGTTCTCACTTGGATTTCATTTGAATTTATACCCATTACCAGCTCGCAGAGGACTTTGAGGTTCATCCTTACGAAGGCTCACAGAGGACTTCGGGCTTGTCCTAACGAGGATAGCACGATGCTCTTCGCCCCACAATCCAAGCGCAAGGATCCGGGAAGGACGCTAGGAGGTAGTGAAAGCCCAGCCACACGAGGCTCGAGGGCTAGACTACGCACGACACCCCTCGACGAAAGAGGGTCGAAAACACTCGTAGCCTGACAGACAGAGTTGACCCCTCGATAAGGCACTATGACTCCAGTTTAACACTCGAGGGAGCGAAGGCTGGCCCTCGGAAGGGTTTCGACAGCCGCCCTCGAGCACCCCCTTTTTTCAGGAAGTGGAACTCTCGTGGCCTGGCGAACATAATCGACCGCTTGATAGGGCGCCACGACTCCAAGTAATCCTAACTCCTCTTGATAGAACACACATCAAAACCCCCAGAGGAGTTCTTAATCACTCCTTTGGGGCCTCGGGGGCTAACCCCGCGGGGTGCGCTCGCGCGCACCCCGCGGAGAATCAGACCTCATACTAACCCTATAGATCATCAGCAAAAACCTCTATGCGGATCTTCCTTATCTGCATAAAGGCTCGGGGCTACTGTTGGGTACAAAGGTAAGGGGTACCCTAAACCTGCGACAAACTAACGCTCAACATAGCAACCATTTTTAAGACAGGATCCGATTAGCCGTTAAAACCGATGGAGAATGGGTCCATCACACAAAGGCCTCCCTCACCGGCAACGACAACCAGTCGTGGGCCGGCCCATTACTGGAAAAAATGACGGACGGGGGTCGAACGAACGACCCCCCGCCTCTACCTCGACTTACGTATAGCGGTCGAACGAATGACCCCTCCACCTCCGCCTCGACCCCGATTGACGGACAGGGGTCGAACGAACGACCCCACCGCCTCGACCCCTCGAATGACGGACAGGGGGTCGAACGAACGACCCTTGAGAAGGAAGCTCGACCGACTTACCTGCTCCCGGTATGGGTTAAAGGGGATCCGATGCACCTACCTGCCCCCGCCTAACGCCATGGGCACCCACTACCGCGGTCAAATCCATCAGCTCACCGCCCATGCCCTGGACCTCCGTTGACTGTGCGACCGCTGTAGTCACGTTGCAAGTACGGAATCCAGAGGCACCCCCTCGAGCTATGAACAGGGAAGCCCTCGACCGTGTCTTCAGGGATACGACAGGTTCACGCCGGCCTCGACCCCCCCTCGACCGGGGGGCTCGACCACCGTCCCCAACCACTCCGGCATGGCTCCCGTCCAATCCGTCCCGCGTCAACTATGGGACTCGTACCCGTCTACAGAAGGTCAACCCTGCTGCGCCGAGACGTGCCGCAACGTCCAGTCCGCCATCACCATACTCCGAAACACCGGAAGGACGGGAAGGCCACGCCGCTACAGTGACCGACGTCCCTTCGCCAGCATGGCGCCACGGACACGCCTCCCATGCCGCTATAATTTAGGACTCTATACTCCCGTGCCTCCCCTTGATCTATAAAAGGGGGCGCCGGGATAGAAGAAAGGAGAGGGACACGGATATCGGCTCACACATTGGTATTCGCATTCGGACATCAGCTCTGACCTGCATACGCCACACACCCGATCGCTTGATCGACCTCTCAAGCAATCAACCGACCACCTAGGATAGCCCTGCTAGTCCTAGGCTTCAGCTCACTCTGAGCACCCCCGTGTAAATCTGCTTGTACCCCCCTGTACGAGCACTCCGGTGCGAGATAATACAATCCATCCTCCCCCGCTGGACGTAGGGTCTTCTGTGCCCGAACCAGGATAAATCTTGTGTTCTTCTTGCATCACGTCTGGGAGAGGGAGCACGCAATATACAAATTTACTAGCCGGTGGTCTTGACCCCCTGGATCATAACACCGACAGAATGTTTGATAGAATTCTGCAGGCTCAGAAACTAAAGCACATATAATTAGTAATAATTCCTATCCACCCTCCATGGGTCAAACTCCAGGTTCAACCCTAGTGTATCATAGCCGTTTTTTTTGTATATTAGGCAATCATGCTTGCCAAAGATGATACACCAGCTGTGATATTTGTAAACTCCAAGATGTACTGTCTAGTTTCCATAGATGTTCATTGGAGCGTCCGTTCATAAGGCTGAATCTGTACTGCGTTAAGGAGAAAATAATGATACTAGCTGTGGGATCTCCAAATCATTTAGCTGTGTTAGCTTATTGTGTCCAAGACAATAATCTGACCTGGAATATTTTAAGCGATAAGTGTCAAGTGTCATATATATTCATTACATACTGCATATATATAGCAAAGCATGGAATGGTTTCAATAGATACACGATCTAGCATATCCACCATAGCTAGTGCCAATAAATTATTACAATCTCTGCTGATTAGTAAGTATCTATTGATCTAGTCCATTATTCATTTCCAAATTAGCTAGTCCAATGAGGTCATCGTCTTGCTGGCAACGCAGGTTTGCCTCTCTTTATATACTGATCCGAGTACATTGCGAGGTCATTGCTCAAGTCCATTATTCTAAACCCCTCTCAAACGGAGAGGCTTAGCTGAACAGAAAGAAAAAGATCAGAAGTCAATTCAGTATGAAGGGCCGCAGCAATGGTGGCAGTAGCATCACCTTGGTGTATGGGACTGCCATTGCCATTACCATACTCTTTGGATGCCTAGCAATGATTGCACAAGCAGGTAAGTCTAGCTACATCGTCTTCGCTCATGCATCTTCTTCAATCTCTTGTCGTGAATCTGCGAAAATGTGGATGTTTGAGTGGTAAGTCACAAGCTCCTCTACAGATCTTTTAGAAGAATGACGTATTGATTAGACAAGCGAACCTCTTGGAATACACATGTGAAGAAGTTGATCTTTCTGGCATAGTTTCACAAAGCCGCCTAGCGATCCTAAGAGCACCGCCTAGCGATCGCCTGAGCGACACCGCACCGCCCTGGCGCGCCGCCGCGAGGTGCATCGTTTCGTCGCCAAGTGCAACCCCATGGAGGATGGCTCCTGTATCGATTGCGCCATCGATACGGCGAGCCCTCCATCGGCGAACGACGACGGAACCTCAAGCTGTTGAGGGGATCGTCGGAAAATTTTGGGATTCCGACCTCGACTCAGACATCGACAACTTGGGCGATGCTGAGGATCTAGCATGCGCAACCTACGTTCGTCCAACGATCCGACACGAGCAGGGAGCGATCAGCATTCAGCACCAAGCCCAGCTTCCAGCGCCGACGGCGTCATCTCCAAAAGCCGTCTGAGCGCCATGGAAGGGTCTTTGGAAAGGGCCACCGACAGCCTCATCTCCAAAAGCCGTCCGAGCGCCATGGAAGGGTCTTTGGAAAGGGCCACTCCCAGCGCGTCGTCTGACTCCGTCGGCGACCTTCGGAGACTTCATCCTTCCAGCTCTGCAATCCCATGTGCAGGATAGTAGTCGCCGGTCCGCCAATCGAGATCAGAGCAGCGTCCATGGTGGCAATCAAGATCCTAATTCTCGGGGTTTTCAAATTTCAAATCAAAGGACCAGTCCAACATGTCCAAATATTGGGCCGAACCACATGTGTCTGGTGACGTCCCAAGGGAAAGACCCGGCCCAGGCCGTAAGGCCTAACCCTACCCCGACCTCGACTCCGGTTCTGGGTGGACCCAGGCGGCGCCTGATTGACATCGCTGCTTTTCACTCAGCTGCCATTCCAGAACGCACCGCATCGCTCCACGCCGCCAGCGTCGTGAAGCTCTCCTACCGCGATGCCCTCATGGCCGGGAACAATAACTTCAAGCGAGGTCGGGCCATTGTTGGTCGTGGCGCCCTCGAGACTCGCCGCGGTAGAGGTCACGGTCCCCACCCTGACGCCTATGGCCGCGATCGCGAGGGACAGGGGCAGGGCCGTGGAGCTAGGGGCGGCCCCCAAGCCTCTGAGTCGGAGCGCGGCTGAGGACGGGGACACCCTGCTGATGGCGTGGCTGATGGGCGTGCTCGGGTCGCGGAGGCCCTAAGCCTGCAGCAGCCGCATCAGAACTCCAAGTGGACACGGTGGTGAACACGGGTGCAGGTCAGCGTGACTTTGTTCGCATCGGTGCGCCGAAGGGCAGCCAGGGCGCTGGCCACAGAAATCAGGGCGGGGGACGTGACCATGGTGTCAGCCTTGGCGCCAATCCCGACAACACTGGTTTCGTACTAGATGACTAACATGGAAAGCAGAAGCGGAAGCGCAAGGAACAATCCGTGAAACTAGAATGCAGCATATGTTTGGAGGAGCATTACACTAATCACTGTCTGCTACTTCGAGGCCCCAAACCTACAGTGGCCTATTGCGGCGCCGCTGAGGATGGGATGGGGTTTTTCCAGATTCAAGCGGCAAGGAATAACCAAATTGTCATGCCTACCCTGTCTTCCGTAGCCGCTCTCATCATGGTGGAGGCCGGCGAGGTGTCTGCGCAGTTGCTCCGCTCAGAACTGGCCAGGATAATTCCAATTCGGTGGGATTGGGATGTGCAGGTCCATGGTGTCAATTCATTTGTTGTTCCCTTTCTGAGCTCAGATGAGTTAGAGCGTATGGTCGTCATCCGTACCTTCACAACTAAGAACAAAGAGGGCACCATTATCTTTGATGTGTTTGTAGATGATGTCCAACCAATAAGAGTTTTGGACAAGGTTTGGATAACGGTCACCAATGTTCCACGGGTGCTGCGGTCTTTCCTTCCCCTGTGGGCAGTTGGATCCATCATTGGTGCCACTCAAAAGGTGGATATGGTCCACCTTCGAGCGTCTGGTCAGGTACGCATCCTAGTGGTGGTCCTGGATACAAAAAAAATCCCTAAGATGGCTGATGTTTGTGCAATAAATAGTATTTATTGCATATACTTTAAACTTGATGAAGTGGTGCAGCATGATTCTTTTGACCCTGAGGATGATGATCTGTTGGGTGATGCTGATAAGGATACGGAAGGGGAAGACCGAGAGATGGAGGATGCAGAGACCCCTGATCCTACCCCTGAAAATAATATTAGCAAGTCGGGCGACACCCAAGTTCCTCCTAAAAACTTGACTCATCAGCAGTTAGCCACTATGGTGAATGTTGCACTAGACACGTCATGCGAAGAACTGATAAATGAAATCAGTTTTAGGGTCATGCTTGAGCCAAATGAAGCGTTAGGAGAGTTGGCAGATGTTAATGATTTTGTTTTTCCATGTAACAATCTGCAACCTTCGAATGTTTTTTTGGCGGATTCTATGGCAAGTGGGGAGGCTCCTGTTGACACCTTCCATTGCGCGGAGGACATCATCGCCCTGGTCTAGAACAGTACGGGGCTCTACATCATCAACCACCCCCATGCTAATCTAGACGCGACCCCCACACCACTCAGCCGTCACTGTCGACTGGTACCCCCCTCCTCTCCGACACTGGGGGTATGCAGCCGTGGCTGCCGACCGATGCCCCCTCATCTCCGCCGCTGGGTTGCAACAGGTCAGTGGGCCACTCAGCCGGACAGCAGTGGGAGCCGACCGGTGCTCCCCCCTCACCGACACCAGGTGGCACCAGGTCAGCAGACCTGTCCTCCGAGTAGCAGAGGGAGCACACGGCGGACAGCCCCTCTGGGGAGAAGCTGGGCCCCCCACCGAATCCTGAGCTGGTGGGCGCGGCCTCTGTTGCCTCCGTCCTCCCCGAGCTGGCGCTTGGAGGCTCGGATGCTGCCACGTGCGGGAAGGTGGTGGAGAACGCAACCTTGTCATCCTCTGCCGTCTCGGAAACGGTGGCGGAGCCCTCGGTGGAGTTGCGCCAGCAACAGGAACACGACAATGGCGGACATCCCCATCCTCCACAAGGCGGAAAGGCTGCTTGCGAGAAAGAACTTCTAATATCCAGGTAACTCTTTCACTACCTTCCCAGTCTCAAAAGTTATTTCAAACCTTGGTAGGGTAGGTATCAACCTAGTCCTCTCAGATGTCATAGTTTTAAAACATTTAGAGGTGGATAGGTTAGTTCTCAATGCTAATCAAAAAAAGGGTTCTCTTAAACCCTTGACCTCTACTTTAGAAAGTGATGTCGAGCAGGATGACCGACTTGAGGCAGTTCTCAGCCACGCTTGTGGAAATCTAAACGAGAACATGCTGTATATGGAGGGCGATCAAATCATAGATCTCTCTCCTATACGCCAGAAGAAAAAATATAATAAGGCCACGCATATTGGCAAGGGTAAATTACCCAAAAAACCAAAGACCCCCTCTAAAATTAGTTTACAATGAAAGGAGTCTTTTGGAATAGCCGAGGTCTTGCAGACTTGGCTAAGCACAGGTTCTTGGCAGAATTAGTTAAGGAAGAGCAAATAAATTTTATTGCTCTCTCTGAGACGGGGCGGGATTATTTCCCCGATCATGTCCTCAAAAATCTTTGTGGCGGGCATGATTTCCTTTGGCATACCATGGCACCCCGTGGTAGATCCGGTGGCATCCTGCTCGGTGTCGACCTGGCGACTTTTGATATAGGAGCGACTTTTTATATTAAGTTTACCCTAAGACACAAAATAAATGGCTTCAAATTTGCTGTGTTTTCAGTTTATGGGCCGGCACAACATTTACAAAAGAGTGCCTTCCTCTCTGAAATAGCTAACACTTGCTCAAAAGAAACCCTTCCGTATATTATAGGAGGTGATTTTAATATTATGAGATCTCCTGTTGATAAGAGCTCTGGGGTTTTTGACCATAAATGGCCAAATCTTTTTAATGCAGTCATCGACTCCTTGGATATAAGGGAGATAGTGATAACCGACCGCCAATACACTTGGGCAGGGCCGGGTGACAACCCAACTTATGAGAAATTAGACAGAGTTCTCATCAGCACGGAATGGAGGATCAATTCCCTATGGCTTCGGTAGAACCCAGAGACAGGAACATCTCAGATCATACTCCCCTCATTCTCAACACCGGAGCATCGACCCACCGGACTGAGAATAGACCTTTCAAGTTTGAGAGAGGTTGGCTTACTCGGGACGGTTTCTATGACATGGTTGCAAATATCTGGCAATCTCAAACCTCTGGGTTGACTCCTTTAGAACGCTGGCAGTCTAAGATTCGAAGGCTTAGACAACATCTAAGAGGATGGGCAAGACACACAGCAGGGTCTTATAAAAAGGAGAAGAAGACTCGGTTATCTCTTTTAGAAAATCTAGATAAAAAAGCTGAGAGTATTTCCTTGTCTGACCAGGAGATTAATCTTAAGCATTATCTAAAAGAGCGTCTAGTGTGCCTCTTGAGAGAAGAAGAGCTCAAGTGGTACGAGAGAGAGCCAAAGTCAAGATCCTTTTGGAGGGAGATGCGAATACAAGGTTCTTTCACCTAGTGGCAAATAGAAAACACCGCAAGCAATATATCTTTAAACTTGAAGATGATCAAGGAGTTGTTGTTGGTGATGATTGTCTCAAGAGCCACATTACTAATTATTATAAAAATCTCTTTGGACCACCGGAAAACTCTGAGATCTCTTTGATGGAAGATCAAATTATAGATATTCCACAAGTTTCTCAGGAGGAAAATGACGGCCTCATTAGCCCCTTCACTGAATCTGAGGTGAAGGATGCAGTATTCCAAATGGAGCATAATAAAGCTCCAGGGCCTGATGGTTTTCCTGCGGAATTCTATCAGGTTTTTTAGGGGATTATTAAGGATGATCTTTTGCTTCTTTTTTCGGATTTGCATAGAGAGGATTTGGATCTTTTCAGTCTGAATTTTGGGATTATTACTCTAATCCCTAAAATTCAAAATGCTAACAAAATTCAGCTATATAGACCTATTTGTGTGCTTAATGTTAGCTTTAAAATCTTCACAAAGGTCGGAACGAACAGATTGAATAAGGTTACGAAAACGGTGGTCAGTCCTACGCAAACTGCTTTTATGTCGGGTAGGAATATCATGGAAGGAGTAGTAATCCTACACGAAACTATCCATGAGCTACACACAAAGAAAAGAGATGGCGCCATTTTCAAAATTGACTTTGAAAAGGCGTATGATAAGGTTAAATGGTCCTTCCTATAGCAAACCTTGCGTATGAAAAGTTTTTCGCCCACTTGGTGTAGGTGGGTACAAAGTATAGTGTCCGGGGGAAGTGTAGGGATTAAAGTAAATGATGACGTAGGTCCCTACTTCCAAACAAAGCGTGGGCTGAGACAGGGCGATCCTATGTCATCAATCTTATTTAACATCGTTGCTGATATGCTAGCTCTTCTTATCAATAGAGCAAAAACCGATGGACAAATAAGAGGTATTATCCCGGACCTCATTGACGATGGCCTGTCTATTCTCCAGTACGATGATGATACTATTATCTTCATAGATCACGACCCAGAGCAGGCGAAGAATCTGAAGCTTTTGCTATGCGCTTTTGAGCAGCTATCTGGGCTCAAGATCAATTTCCACAATAGTGGTATTTTTTGCTATGGGGTAGCTAAAGAGATGGAATCCTATTATACTAATCTCTTTGGGTGCTGCACAGGAGAGTATCCCTTCAGATATTTAGGGATCCCTATGCACCACAGGCAACTCCTCAATTCTGATTGGAGCAAGATAGAGGAGCGTTTTCAACAAAAACTCTCTTGCTGAAAAGCAAAATATTTGTCTTATGGGGGAAGACTAATCCTGCTTAACTCTGTTCTAAGCAGCCTACCCATGTTCATGATGTCCTTCTTTGAAATTCCTAAAGGAGTACTAAAAAAACTTGACCATTTCAGGTCTCGGTTTTTCTGGCAAGGATCCTCTAACAAACATAGTTATAGACTTGCCAGATGGGACATCTTGTGTCGTCCTAAAGATCAAGGTGGTCTAAGCATCCTGGATTTACAATTGCAAAATAAATGCCTTCTGACCAAATGGGTGGTTAATTTACTTAACTCAAATGGCATGTGGCAGTCGATGCTTAAAAATAAATATATATGTTCAAAGACCCTAATCCAAGTGACAGTCAAACCTTCTGACTCCCACTTTTGGAGGGGCCTCATGCGTATCAAAGATGAGGTTTTGGCTATAGGTTCTTTTGATATAAAAAATGGGACCAATACGAGGTTCTGGGATGACACCTGAGTAGGTGACAAGCCTCTAAAAGTTATGTACCCGTCCTTATATAATATAGTGCGTAATCCACATGCGACTGTATCAAAAGTGATGGCCACCAGCTCTCTCAATATCTCTTTTAGAAGGGCTCTGGTGGATAATAAACTTATAGAATTGCTTAATTTGGTAGCGCGGATCTTCAATATTCAGTTGGGGGAAGGGTCGGATTTTTTTAAATGGAGATTAACCAAATCTGGGTTATTTTCGGTATGCTCTATTGATCTCCATCTTATAGATACTCAACCACCTTTCCTTCCAAGGAAGATCTGGAAGTTAAAAGTTCCTTTAAAAATAAAAAAAATTGTGGTTCCTGCAACGAGGTGTTGTCCTAACTAAGGACAACCTTGCTAGGAAAAACTGGACAGAGAGCCAACAATGTATTTGTTGTAATAGGAATGAGACTATCCAACATCTGTTCCTAGACCACCCCTGTACTAAAATGATTTGGAGGATTATATTTTACGCTACTAATCTAACCCAACCGAGATCTATCAGACATATATTTGCTAATTGGCTTATTTATCGGCCTAAACAGATCAAAGATTTAATTTGGGTTGGGGTTGCTGCCATATGCTGGGCCATCTGGCGATGTCGGAATGATGTCATTTTTAATACAATGAAAATTAACTCTATTTTGCAGTTTATTTTCAGGGGAGCGTATTGGATACGCTCCTAGGTCCGGCTGCAGCGTGACGAGCAAGCCAAGGACACCCTCGTGTGGATAAGCAAGAAGATAGAAGTGGTTGCTTTGGAGATTTCAAATCGAGGGTGGAAGCATGTTTATAATTTGCTCTAGAGACATGTGTTTGTGTTTATTTTCTCAAACTCAGACTTGCTCTCTATCTTGCGTGTGTTGAATGACTTTCGTAATAATTGGCTGTGTACATCCATGAATGTAGAGACCGGATATTTTTTATCCATTATCTAAAAAAATATATATATTTGAATACTCTGATGAAGAACGCAAAATGTGTCTATATACAGGTCGTTCCCCTCATCAGCTTCCCAGCAAGCAGGGGGAAGCACAACAAGAGCATTGTATCTAGCTGCTAGCAGTCGGAGCAACACAACAAGCGCCGCCTACCATACTGACGAAAATTGCTTTGAAGGTTTAGATCATGATACGAAGAGGAAGCTACGAAGAGGAAGCTGATCACACTAATATTTTGCACCGCGAAATGCTATTGCCATAGCGATCGCAAGGAAGACGTCTGCTACTGCTGCCAGACGCCGCCTACGCAAACTTGTTACAACACGTTGCAGGACTGCCAAGCCAATTGCCCTGTCTGCAACCCTAACTGCCCGAATGGAACAACGGTGGGTGACCTTATAAATCCTAAGGGTTTGCGTCCATCATAATGTCGTAATAGTAGATAATATTGTGACTTTTACAGAATGGGATGGAGCCAAGTAATACTTTGTTGATGTAAAAGATGTACTTCATTCCTTTCAAAGGTTGAAGCTCTAGCTTGATTCCAAGTAGAACTTTTCTGTCTTTTTTTTAATGGTCAAGGGAGGGAAGAAGATGATAGCCTCTAGCTACCCCAGGAATTTCGTTGGAGCATTTCCAACAATATAAAAAAGTACTCCTAAAAATCTGGTTTTGTAGCCTTTCCAAAACATAATGGGACGAAAAAAAAACCACACCTCCAACTGTTCTCAAGAAATGGCTTCCCAAAATATTTAAATGCAGCCAATGTGAGGGAGAGCCCGCATCTTTCTTTTCTTTTGTCCATCATCCTCCCTCTCATGGTCATGGTGAAAACTCCATCATCTCCTCTCCTATCCTCACGGTCGCTGTCTGCGAGAGAGAGCCCGCATACCGAGGTCTGGTGTGGCGAGGTCAAGCGTGCCCTGGAGGCCAGTGCGACGACAGCGAGCATGCCCCGGTAGCCCGTGCGTCGAGGGTAGGTGGCGCTCCCTCGGAGAGTGCGTTGAGGACAGGCGGCGATCTAGCAGCCCGGCCGTGCAGCAAGGGTGGTGGGTGGCGCTCCGATTGTGTTGTGCGTCGAGGGTAGGCAACGCTATGTCGCCGCGCACACATCAATTGGGAGTGGTTTAATTATGTAAAATCGAAGCTTGGATTTGTTGCTATGACGGTCCAGTCCACGGCTGTAAGACTTTCGAGGACGCTCGTTAGAAGTGTGTTATTTGTATGATTGAACTCTTTTTTATCAATTACATGATGCATAAATCTTTTTGCGTATTTGAGAAAAAAAATAGGAGTGGTATATATGTGCGTGGATCTTTCCACACGTTAAACTCGGCATCTTGCTACGACAGCCGGCCACATGTCTATTCATCTTCTCTTTCGCGGACTAAGCTTGTTACCAACACTTTTTAGATCAAGAAGTGTCCAGGCCATCCCACCTAGCTTGCGCTTATTTCCTCCGGTGATTTTCACTATTCCTGGCCCAAAGAAAGTGACCCCGATCGAGCTCTGTCGAGATCCTCTAGCAAACAGTTTGCCTTGGAGCCTTAAGGGAGGTTAGGAGGTAGATAGAGATAGGGATGGCGCTTAGAACCGATCTCACTAGCTAGTTCAGCTCACCCTGTTGGATTTATTGTTTTTTCTTGCCAACCTGCAAGTGTGTATGTTTTGTCTTGTCCACGATATGTTGTGCGTGCACGATTATGAGTCTTCCTAGAGTGAGTGGTAAACCTCGGGTACGTTGTTGGGAAACCTACCCACTGGCCACAAAAGGTGTCCAGAATTTGGTCTAGGTTTAGTTCGATCTGCTTATTAATTTGATTGGTGCTTGCATTTCTCCATTTCTCCATATGTTGAGTTTCAGTCCCGTGGTGGCCGCACCGAAGTTGTCTAGAATTGTAAATAATCGAGCTGATCTGATGACCCTTGCTCTGGAAGGGGTTTAGAAAGATGACCACATTATCTTATCCTATGGTTGACAGGTTATTAAGGCCTGTTGGGTACAACTCACAACAGATTTATGAAGTTGTTGTGAGTTGTTTATTTGCCAAACATCTCTTTTCAAAACATCTTTATTTTTTCCCCTCTTACAAAGATATGAAGTGGGATGAAGCTGAAAATAGTAGTTTATCACAACTCTCTCCCCCCTTTCTCTCTCACATACATGCATAAAGTTGTTGGTGAAGCTGTTTTGCTAAACACTTTTACCAAAATAGCTCAGCTTCACCTAGAGAGTTGCTTATAAAGTTATTTTCTAAAAAAAATAGCTTTACTAGTGAAGCTGAGTTGTACCAAACATGTCCTAATTAGGATACAATGCATGTTTTTCTTAACTTTGTTAATTAAATTTCTATAGGGCTAAGGCCCCTCCACTTTCTAAAAAAAAAGAGAGATGTGTTGTTCAGCTACGAAACTTGCAAGGAGATGGATTTCCACGTGATTGTTTTGCAATTTTATATTGAAAAGTGAATTGTATGCATCGATTTGTAATGATGATGTTATTATTATTAAACCTTATGATGTTGCTGACAGTCATAGATGTAGAGCTAAATTTAAGATTATAGATATGCAATTTACTTTAGTAAAGATTTGTGAAACATGATTATATGAGGTCTTGTTGGAATCGATATATATATATATATATATATATATATATATATATATATATATATATATATATATATATATATATATATATATATATATATATATATATATATATATATTTATTTATTTATTTATTTACCTACCACATGTGTTGGAGTGAATTGAAGTTAAACTTATTTGAAATAGTGCATCCAAATAAGCCCTCATATGTGTCGTCTGGCATGGATCTTCATGTTGTGGCCTCTGGTGGCCGCCGACGCTGGAGCACGAGCAATGGCCGGGCCGGGTACGTACAGCAGAGCTGAGGAAGAGGGAGAACACGTACGTCGGCCGATTGGGAGTCAACACATGTGCCACCGTCGCCGTCGGGAAGAGGCGTCCGGCCTCCGACCCTGCTAGCTACATGGACCAAGTGAATCACGATCAATATAGGTGGACGGAGGAACAACGAGCGTCTGATTCTTTTGTTTGTGCAGATCGAAGGTTGTATGCACTGAAGCTCCACGCATATTGTATCCACTCATCCCCCCCCCCCCCCCCCCCCCCCCCCGCCCCCCCGCGTCTTTTCCAATTTTCTCCTTCGTTCCTAGCACTCGCTTTGGTGTAGCCTCATCGATCAGTCTCTCCCTCAACACACACACACACACATATATGCCACTACCAAAATTAGAGTTTTCTTAGTGTTTTCAAGTAAAAATAAAATACTATCACTAATCATATAGCATATCATATAGCATATGAGAATTCTCACTATAAAACATTTGATAAAAAAAGTTATACTAAATATTGAATGCTAAAATTTATATATATTAGAATCGAGAACCCCGTTTTAGTAGGAGAAATTACTGATTCTGATTGTGTGCACAGCAGAGTTTCACCTACAATGCAGGCTGTGTCGTGCTCGTGACGACCCTCATCTCTTCTTACGCTCTCTCATAGCAATTAAAATAACTGTAGATTTGGAGACGCTCACTAAATTGACTTTCTGGACTAGACCTCGCGCATCTCTTCTCCATGGAGCGAGATCTGAACCATAGTGTACAATAAAGTGGAAATTAATTAATGTTGCGTCCGAGATCAAGATCTCCGATCCTCGATTATTTTGTAAACTGGGATCAGAACGAACAACTTCGATCCATATAAAGTACAAGTCACGTGCATGCATGCCCTAATACTTTATGAAATTCAGAAACCTATGGTGCGCATAAGCTGACAAGCTGGTGGTAATAGCCCACCGACACCCCGGACGAATTGGATCCATGCAATTAGCCGCCAGTCAAAAATATGAAGACTGATTGCATGTCGTGGCAAAAATCTCACATACATCCATGTAATTAGCCGCTGTGCACAAGTGAATAAGGTCATGTCGTGGTAGTTCTTTTTTTTTTAGATTTATAGACATGCATGGTATAGTATACTCTATATGGTGCGGTCTTAATTAGTCAAGGGCGGATCCATACTAGCCTAATTTTTTCACTAAATTACTGTTACTAAGCCTCAAATTTATTATTAATCTCTAGCTCTAGGTCTAAACTTTCATTATTTAGACCCCGTTTGACAGGGCTTTAAACAGTTTCAGCTCCTCTGACATATTCACTGTCCATAATACTATTCATATAAGATGTTTTTATCTCTCCCTCAGCTTGTGAGAGGTTGAGAAAGAAGAGATAAAAACGACTCATGTAACGTCACATAAGCTAGGTCTATTTGAAATCCTACCAAACAGGACCTTAGCATTTCTCTTTCTCCGGCTCCTCCGGGATCCAGATCCGCCACTGCATGGTCTTAGCAGAGAGCCGTACGTCCTAGAAAAGAGTTTACTTTGGCTATAAAGAAACAGCCACTCGTCGATCGAATTAATGCAACACGCCGTCAGAGAACGAAGAAATAATCTTGGGACTCCAAGGTAATTAAGCAAACGTGGCCCAGAAACCGAGCTTTGCTTATCCAGAGTTCTGTGTGAGCCCTGCTGCTTGCTCTTACGTACTCCTGCTAGTACTCCTAGTGCATAAATAGAGGTCAAGCGAAGAGAGTCTACTACAGCCCCCACACACTTCACTCCGCGCTCCCCTTTGCATATGCATTCTCGTAGCGCTAGTTAGCTCTTTGTATTCTCAAGTTAAGGTACGTATACTGTATGTACGTAGTAACTCTTCTTTTCTTCGTACGTACTTACGCGCATGCATGTGATATATATGTATGTATATATGTAAAAAATCGTTCGTTTGAAACCATATACGTACATATATATGTAGTTCATTACTCTCTACGCATAGATAGATAGATTTCATTATACATATATTATTTCCACCAGGCAATTACTTATTATATATCCGCAATGACAAATGTAATTAATCTCAGTATATATATACTTCCTCCATCCTAAATTATAAGACATTTCAAAAATCTTGAAAAGTCAAAGCATCTTAAGTTTAACCAACAATTATAGAGAAAATTATAACAATTTATGACAATAAATAGACATATTATAAAAATATAATCGATAACGAAGCTAATGATACTTATTCGACATCATAAATGTTATTATATTATCATATGGTCAAATTTGAGATACTTTGACTCTCTAAAATTCTTTGAGAGAGTGCACCTACATACTATGTTATATATAATGCTTGATATATAATAACTATATATATACTATGATGCATGCATGCAATTGCAGTCGTATAGGTAACTGGATCGGTTAGCCAGATGGGCGAGGTGAGGGTGTTGACCATGACCATCGCTGCCGCCTGCTGCTTGGTGTTGCTGCAGCTGTGTGGTTGCGTCGTCGCCGACGACTCCTTGAAGTACAAGGACCCGAATCACCCGCTGAACACGCGGATCGACAGCCTTCTGAAGCAGATGACGCTGGCCGAGAAGATCGGGCAGATGTCGCAGATCGAGAGGGAGAACGCCACCGCCGACGTCATCAACAAGTACTTCATAGGTATGTATGTGTATGTATGTGTGTATATGCGTGTACTCGATCGTATAGCTAGTATGTATGTACGCACCCAAACTTACGTGCAACTTGTCATGCATTCATTCGTAGCTAGCTTGCTAGATACTCCCTCCCTCGATCTGTACTAAAAAAAACTTGTCATTAAAGAAAACGACACGGTCTCTAAACTATAACTTTGACCGCTTATTATTTAAAAAATATTTATTACAATATAATATATGTATATTTCTATAAAAGTATTTTTCAAGACACTGCTGATATGATTTTTACATTTTTAAACTCAACAACTTAAAAATTATTCATTATTTATATATATTTCTAATGTTTGACTAGAACTTTATCCTAAACGATAAGTTTTTTTTTTAGTATTGAGGGAGTAAGTGGATGGACCTCGAATGCTCGCGCTCGATCCCATGGATCTGTTTAATTGGGAATACTCCCCCGTTATAAATTCCAAAATAATAAGTGTTGTTCTCGTCTTCCCAATAGTTAAACGTTTTAGCTTTGAACAAATATAAATAATAAAATATTAATATTTATAGTAAGTTAAAGAATAAATATAAAAGCGTCCGAACTTTGTATCTTTAATGACGTGAAAAATATATACTCCTGCTCATGAGTGGTGAGTACGTAACACTACTACTCTCTTCATTCTAAACTATAAATTATTTCAAAAAGAGAGATAAACATCTTAAGTTTGATTAAGTTTAATTATTTGAAATCATTTATGTGACGAAAATTAAGTTTATTTTTTATCTAAATTTAAATTTTTTAATTTTTCAAACAACCTTAAATGAATAAACATCCAAAACAAAAATTATAGATCTTGAATGGATAAACATATACCTGACGTGAGCGCAGTTACTAGCCGTCTAATTTCGGAGGCCTAGGGCCAGGATGGTTGTCTGGGCACGAGCTTGCTGGAGGCATCAACCCAAACAGGGTCCTATATGCAGGCAACGCAGTCAACTTTGTTTAGTGTACAGTAAATTAACATTATTCAGATATGCTAGATTGATGGAACAGATTAAATTTAAATTTTTAATTTTTCAAACAACTTTAGATGAATAAACTCCAAAACAAAAATTGTAGATCTCGAACGGATAAACATATACCTGACGTGAGCGCAGTTCCCAGGCGTTCAATTTCGGAGGCCAAGGACCAGGATGGCTGTCTGGGCACGAGCGTGCCTGGAGGCACATCAATCCAAACAGGGCCCTACATGCATGCAACAGTCAACTATGTTTAGTGTACAATAAATTAACATTATTCAAATCTGTCAGGATTGATGGGACAGATCAGATATATTATTAGCATTGACGATGTATATTGAAGGACCGAGAACGGTGACCAGAGGGGGTGAATGGGAGCCTCAAATTTCTCTTGAAATATTCGGACCACTCTTCCCAAAAGCCAAACCCAGTTGTTGGGTGCTCAACCTCCCCACTCGCGTTGCTCGGGGGATTCAGACGAAAACGGAGAAATGAGAGCTCACCGGCAGTGGAGGAAAACTCACCGGAAACTCCAAAGACCAAGTTCTCAACCTCTATGGAAAAGAGGCAAGAACCTAGATAAAACGGGCGAAAACAGCAAACCAACAGAGGCTCCGGACCAGTTCAGACTGAACCACCGGACCAATGACGAATGGTCCGGTGAGTGGTCCGACGCCTTCACCAGCTGAGACCAAAACGAGCAGAGAGCACCTGACCTCCGGACGACCTGCTCCGGACTAGTCCGATGCTACCTCCGGACCAAGGAGAGTAGTCCGGTGCTCACTTTTCCCACTGCCAAAAATGAACAGAATGTCCCTGACCACCGGACCAGACCGTCGGACGGCACCGTCGGACTATGCACACTGGTCCGACGCGTAGCCGATTCCCATAGCAGAACCACCGGACTACTTGACAATGGTCCGGAGCTCAAAAGCTGAGTAGTCCGGAGCTAGGTCCGACGCCCTTCGCTGCTTGACACGGCTGAAGTCAAGACCACCAGACCACTTGCTATGGTCCGGAGCTAGAGGAGAGTCGTCCGGAGCCTAGTCCGACGCTTACGAGCAGAAACTCTGAAAGCGCAAAAAATGAATTTCTCTCCACCAAATCTTCCCAAAACTCGACCAAATGATCACCAACTGCAACCAAACTTTGTAGGCATGATCCTAGTGCAATTGGGGAGCTATCCCGAAGAAATCATCGCTCAATTTGGGTCGGATAAACGGGAACACTCGGATTTGGGGGAGAAGGGGGAAAGAGAAGAACACCACAAAGAAAATGCCCGATCTGCGTACTCGAGAGGTTTGAGGATGGATCCTTCGGTGTAAAGAAGCTCCTCTCGAATACGGACAACTCGGTTCAAACGGATTTGCAAGAGCTACTCCCTACAAAGAGAAATCATCTCGGGAAAAGAGGGAGCAAAAGCAAAAAACGCGAAGAACACAAGAAAAACGGGACGCAATCACGAAATCGAAGCCGCCAAGGCTTACGGAGGTTACGGCCTCCGATTCCTCGCAACAAAATCGAGTTCTTACAAAGGTTGATGAAACTAACCTAGGGATCTCATGAACTAGAGAGAGGTTAGAGAGAGAGAGATGGGGCAAAGTGATTAGGGTTCAAGAGATAGGATGAGGATACCCCTTCATCCTCTATTTATTAGAGGCTTTGGCTATTTCCCAAAGACCCCCTAGATACAATGAGTGAACTACCTAGCCTAAGCATTGCAGTCCAAGCTCCGGTAAATATCTCCCTCGATTTGAATGGACGGCCCCGCTTTCTGTCAGGAGTTGCCGTCGCCTCGACGCAACCTCCAGGATTCCGCCACGTGCCATCCCCGCTTCCTCGGAAGCTCCGCCCGGGTTTTGAGGCCCAAACCCGCGAAACCCGCCACCGGTAGCTTTCGGCTCAACTACCGAACCCCGAGTTTTGCGGCCCAAACTCGGAAACCGAAGCGGATGGTTTTGAGGCCCAAACCACCAAACCACTCGACGCGAGCCACCTTGTCTTCGCCCGGTCGGACTCCGAGTCCCCTGAGCCTCCGCTCGACTCGCGCGTCCACCGTCTTGACTTGGTCGACTCGGTCTACCTCCATGTCTTCTCGCACTCGCCGGTGTCAAGTACTAGCCACCACAGCTAGTCCGCCGACGCCCATGGTCCCTCAGTCCGAGCCCCGCTTCCGCCCTTCACCGCTCTCAGTCCATCGGCATGGCAAGCCTCTACTCGACCTTCTCCACGCCATTGACCACTGTCACTAGGCATAGTACCTGCACACCACAAGCCGATAGACATGCACACATTTGCTTTCGCAAAGATTAGTAGTAAGTCACTCAAACTGAAACGCTCAAGTGTTGGACAATCACTCATCACAAAACTGAACATACATGGGTACTTATCCACCATGTGTTCGCACATATTATTATAATAAATAGATCTATAAGCCGGCCACTTTTATTATTACTGCGTACGTACCAGACTGCCAGGGATATATATGGGTAAATAAAGTTTCCAAATTAACCTAACATAGTGTGGCTGCTTAAAATAAACTAGAGTAGAGTTGAGGCGTACTCACTCCGTCTCATTAAAAATGTCCAGAGACACGTTTTTCAAACAACACTTTCAATGAGACCGGAGACGGAGGGAATACGCATGTATATATGCATATTATCAAAAACAAAAATGCATATATGCATGGTAAACACACGTACGTACGAGATCCTGAAGCCATATGCATGCATCTGGCGGCCATGCAGGCAGCGTGCTTAGCGGCGGCGGCAGCGTGCCGGCGAAGAACGCGCCGCCGGAGGAGTGGGTGAAGATGGTGAACGACATGCAGAGCGGCGCGCTGTCGACGCGCCTCAAGATCCCCATCATCTACGGCATCGACGCCGTCCACGGCCATGGCAACGTCTACAAGGCCACAATCTTCCCACACAACATTGGACTCGGCTGCACCAGGTAAAAAGTGTATGCCAAGTTTTTACTTTTTACTATAGGTAAAACTTGGTGGACCTATCTAAAACAAATCAATGCAAGAACAATTAAACAAAATCTGATCGATCGAGTTGCATGTTTATTTGCTTCATTCAGGGACCCAGAGCTAGCACAGAGGATTGGAGCTGCTGTTGCTCTGGAGGTCAGGGCCACCGGCATCCCCTACATCTTCGCTCCTTGCATCGCGGTACGTGCAATTATATAAATCGTATACAATTAAAGGTTGAGAAAAATTAGCATAGTAATTATCGTAACGTAAAATGGTCACAGAATAGCTATAGCCAATTGTAAAATATTAGTCTATATATAGAAAGAGTGTATTGAGTATCCAGCTATAAAATAAATATTTTATATCATCGTCATCTCTGTTCATGATATATATTCTTTCAAAAGAAAATATATCCATATTGAAAATGTGTTCATGGATGCACAGGTGTGCAGAGACCCTCGGTGGGGCCGGTGCTACGAGAGCTTCAGCGAGCACCCGGAGGTGGTGCGCAACATGACCACCATCATCTCCGGCTTCCAGGGCGAGATCCCGGCCCCGGAGAACGGCGGCCGCCTCGGCGCGCCGTACGTCGCCGGGCAGCGCAACGTGGCAGCGTGCTCCAAGCACTACGTCGGCGACGGCGGCACCACCAAGGGCGTGAACGAGGGCAACACGGTGGCGTCCTTCCATGAGCTCATGGCCATCCACATGCCGGCCTACTACAACGCCGTCATCCGGGGCGTCTCCACCGTCATGGTCTCCTTCTCCAGCTGGAACGGCGTCAAGATGCACGCCAACCACACTCTCATCACCGACCACCTCAAGAACAACCTCCGCTTCAGGGTAAGTCAATTATATTGTTTAGGCATAAATAGAATGAATTATCTTATATATATATAATTATTTATTTATTATTTCAGGGTTTCGTCATCTCGGATTGGCAAGGGATTGACAGGATCACGACCCCAGACCACGCCGACTACCTTCTGTCCATCAAGCTGGGCATCCTCGCCGGAATTGACATGGTGATGATCCCGTACACGTACACGGAGTTCATCGACGACCTCACGTTGCTGGTGCAGAACGGCACCATCCCGATGAGCCGGATCGACGATGCCGTCCGCCGCATCCTGCGCGTCAAGTTCACCATGGGCCTCTTCGAGTACCCCTACGCCGACACCAGCCTCGTCGGCGAGCTCGGCAAGCAGGAGCACCGCGACCTGGCGCGCGAGGCCGTGCGCAAGTCCCTCGTCCTCCTCAAGAACGGCAAGCCCGGCGCCAAGCCGCTGCTGCCGCTGCCCAAGAAGCCCTCCGGCGGCCGCAGCGTCCTGGTCGCCGGCAGCAACGCCAACGATCTCGGCAGCCAGTGCGGCGGCTGGACCATCACCTGGCAGGGTCTCACGGGGAACAACCTCACCGTCGGGACCACCATCCTCGACGGCATCAAGAACGCCGTCGCCCCCGGCACGGACGTCGTCTACTCCGAGAACCCCGACGCGAGCTTCCTCCAGCAGAACAAGGCACAGTTCGACTACGCAATCGTCGTCGTCGGCGAGCCCCCCTACGCCGAGACGTTCGGCGATAACCTGAACCTGACCATCCCTGCGCCCGGGCCGGACGTCATCCGGAAAGTGTGCTGCAGCATCAGGTGCGTCGTGGTGCTCGTCTCTGGCCGGCCGCTGGTGGTGGAGCCGTTCATCGACGACATCGACGCACTGGTGGCGGCGTGGCTGCCGGGGACGGAGGGGCAGGGCGTCAGCGACGTGCTGTTCGGCGACTACGGGTTCACCGGGAAGCTGTCGAGGACGTGGTTCCGGAGGGTGGATCAGCTGCCCATGAACGTTGGCGATACAAAATACGATCCATTGTTCCCGTTTGGGTTCGGCCTCGAGACACAGCCGTCCGCATATTAGAGGGTATTTGCATGGTCCAAATTTGAGCTAAATTCTTAGTATTCCCAGTGAAATAATAACCAGTTAAAGAGAGAGAGAGACGAACTCAGGTTCCGGAATGTGTCATAATTTGCATTTTAAACTTCGACCTTTACTTCTCCATATGTGGTAGCATTGTACTGTAGTAGACAACAATAAGCTCCGGAATATCCATCCAATGGTCTTGTTTGGCGACATGATTTATGTCCTTGTGATTGATTCTTGATCATTGCCTGACCACATCCAATGATCCGCTAAGGATATAAACCATATGCATCTGCCACTTTTGTCTTGGAGAGATGTGTGGCCAAATTCACCCAAGGTGCAACACATCCGACGGTCAGAGCGCGCCGAGCGCCAGAAATGCTAGAGCGTCATATAGATTTATCGTTAATTTGAGCCTTAGAATCAATATGGTTTTGATAACTATACTTGCCATATTTTCTTTGTTATGGCTACTAAGGTTCGTTTTTTTCCTAAGAGGTACTAAGGTTTGTTTTACCACACTTTTGTGATAAGAAAATTCACCACCTAACCTTAGGTGTAGTGAGGGCAAATAAAATGAGTCAATGATAGGTACGTAGGTGGGCCAAATGACTAATAAGTTAGACTGAGTGAGTTGTGGCAGCAACCAAACACTTGCTAACAAAAGCATGGTTGTCTAAGGTCAGCTGTGACAACATCATCCGTCATTGTATATGCATGTGCTACCATCAGTGCCCTCGTCTGCACCATATCCTCACTAACGAGAGAAGGGGGTGACACCTCTACTGTGGCATATGCTAGATTCTGGCACGTCCAAGAGGGGATGGATGGACCGCCACCCCATCACGCGGGGAGACGGACCGATTGCCACCGCTGCCCACTCCTGAGAGAGGGGACTAGGTGCATGGTGGTCACCACAACCGCACTAGAAGATGGACGATGAGTCCTGTCGCCACTGCACCAAGAGAGAGAGAGGAGGTGGGATCATGGTTTTCGATTTCGTTTTCGGAAAAAATATCGGAGGGGGCCGGTAAAACCGGTAGACCGATTTTCGGCCGGTTTTCGCCGGTTTTTCGGGTCAAAATACTTCAAAATTTGGCCAAATTTCAATCAAATTTTTTAAAAAATTATGAAACCGGTCAATCACGGTCCGAAACCGGTCAATACCGGTCATGACCGGTAGATCCGGTTTTCGTCGGTTTTTGGCCAGTTTTGAAATCCCTAGGTGGGATGTCGTCGTCGCCCCTGACCATGCTAGATACGACCACTCCTGAGAGGCGAAGGGTGGAGCACCACCGCCATTGTGGAAGGAGAGAGGAATAATGGCGGGCCGAGGTTAGGAGAGGGCTGGTGATGGCGAGAGAGTTCTAGGCTGCTAGCACATAGGGTTTTTTTAATCAAACGGGGGGCGGGGGGGGGGGAGAACCTCCCCACCAAACATTCATTTCAAAGTTCCAATTAACTAGATCATCATACAAAAGGGTTACAAGACAGTCCTAGGAGGCAGTAGCGCCAGATATTTAAGCTGTTTACATCATGATGACAACTAAGGCGCTTGCACCAAACAACAAGGTCATCACAGATTTTGAAATAATGCTACTGCTAGAGGAGGGTTCAAGTCAAGATTTCTCCATTTCTAGCATCCCACGGGCATCATAGCATTGTCAGCAGCACAAAAAGCTAGCGCTCAGGGTGACGGAGAGGACGAATTGGTAGGTTTTAGATAGTTTCCTGGTGACTGGCTTTCAATGTTGGCTCCTACTTGAGCTTCGTTCTCTTGCACCTCTAGTCCTCTACTCATGGTAAAGTTAAATTTGCCCCTAGGGGCACTTGCCCTCAGTGTGTGAACTGTTAGATTCGCTCCGAGATTCGTGCACAGCAGGAGAGAGACAATAAAAAATATCCCTCTCCTGTTGTGTACGAATCTCGAAGCGAATATAACGGTCCACACCCTGAGGGCATGTGCCCTCAAGGGAAAAAAACGGTGTTCCTCTACTCATCTGGTTTCAAGTTTCAACCTAAGTCCAATTGCTTCAGCACTTTGCGTGCTTAAATCCAAGCCTTTCAGAATCTGAGTACCCTAAGTCATAGTATTCCAACACTCAAGTGCTTCAAGAGTCAATAACCATTTTAGGTCGAGAAATTATTTCACGCACACACCCTATTGTCTCCAAAGATACTCAGTAGTCCTGGGCAGGGTTTTTAATCCCGAACGGTAACCGCGGTAACCGGTCGGTTACCGACAAACCGGCCGCGGGCGGTTCGGTTTCGGTACCGGTTTGAATTCAAATTTCAAATTTGAATTTTTTTAAAAAAAATTCTGAAAAAATTCCTAAAAATAGTTCACGATTTATAGAGTCCAATGGTGTAAAAAATTTTCAAATTGGAGTTCGTTTGCTATTTTTTTGACGTGTTTAAGTTTGAAAAAAAAAAGAAAAAAGAAAAAAAACCGGCCGGCCCGTTAAGGGCCCATGCGGCCCATTCGCTCCTGGCGCCTCCTACAAGGGCGCTGTCGGCGTGGGGGGGGGGGCGCTGCCCGCTCCCCAAACCCTATCCGCTCGCTCCCCGCACACTTCCGCCCCCGCGCCGCCCGCAACCGCCCCCGAGCCTCGGTAACCGTTCGGATCGGCGGCGGTTACCGAGAGGTTTGGTCGGTAACCGACCGCGCCTCCAGGCCTCCCTCCCCCCGGCGGTTACCAACCGGACGGCGTCGGTTACCGACCGGACGAACGATAACCGACCGGGTTCGCTCGGTAAGTTTTTTTGTTTTTGTTTTTTTCATTTCCTTGCATTTGTAGTTGCTTTAGCTGTAGGATTTAGTTGTAACAAGCTATAGGATATAGGTTTGATGGAGTATATGATGTAGAAAATATTTATTGTAGGATTTAGGTAGGATTTGACTTAGGACGTATATAGGAGTTAGGTTTATTTGGTTTAGGATTTAGGATTTACGGTTGGATTTGCTTTAGGATGTATGTAGGATTTAGGATTTAGGATTTCATTGATGTAGGATTTAGGATTTAGGTAGGATTTAGGTGTATGTTAGGATTTAGGTTTATTTGCGGTATGATTTGATGCATGTGTTCGATTTGTTTGTGTTGTCCATTTGTGCAGGAGATGCCGAGAGACCGCAGAGACGTGGTATGGGAGCATGGTGAGAATCTTGCTCCCGGTTGGAAATGCAACTACTGTCATACACAAAAAGCCGGGGTGGTGCTTCCCGGTTGAAGCAGCATTTGGCTGCGCGCGGGACGGAGGTGATCCACTGCAGCAAGGTGCCCAGAGAGGTCCGGGAGTACTTTCAGCATGAGATCGACAGAACTAAGCAGGCAACTAGTGACCGCTCTCGGCAGAGGCTTGCACGAGAGGCTGCTGCAGCGGAGGGCAACCACCCCCTTGACGATGACGAGTACGAGGCTCAGTTGCAGGCAGCCATGAATCAGTCCAGAGCAGAATATGAGTACCAGGAGGGGGTGCAGCGAAGAAGAGGCGCTTACGAG
This sequence comes from Microstegium vimineum, assembly GCA_022036555.1. NCBI lineage: Eukaryota > Viridiplantae > Streptophyta > Magnoliopsida > Poales > Poaceae > Microstegium > Microstegium vimineum. The sequence continues at coordinate 2,480,928 of CM039122.1, read as the reverse complement.
CGTGTAGGTGGCAGTGGTAGTGGTACTGCTTCGCAGGGGGCAATCCTTTGCAGAGGATGTTTCGGAGGTCTGGTTCACAGAGGCAGACCCCTGCGGTGGTGGAGGACTACAACTTGGCAGCCGGTACGAGGGTGGACTCAAGCAGACAAGGATTGATACAGGGTCATGGACGCAGAGGGGAAGGAACGCGAAGGACGCAATTGGGAAAGCTTGGGGAAAGTTTTTCCATACTGCAGGAATCCCCGGGAGACAGGCGGACAATCCGTACTTTGTTAGTGCGGTCAGGGAGACGCAGAAGTGGAGTAAGTACATATACTTGGAAACTTCAATTCATTACGTATATTTCTCTATTCTCATGATTCGCTTACGATTGCAGGTGAAGGCATCGCGTCACCCAGTGGAAAGGATATAGACGGGGAAATACCTCAATCATAATGAGAAGGACCTGCAGATTCGGTACGCAAATTTTAAGGAGGAGTGGCCCTTGTTTGGGGTCACGTTGATGTGTGATTCGTGGACGGGCCCGACAAGAATGAATGTCATCAATTTTTTGATCTATTTGCAATGGCGTCATGTGGTTCCACAAGTCAGTTGATGCGACGGGCAGGAGGCAAGATTCATCTTATTTGTTGGGGTACGTCCAAAATATTATGCCAGTTCACATGCACTATGTTTTCTCGGTTCCACTAAATGTTGTGCCTACTTGTGCAGCTGATTCGCAAGGTGGTTGAGGAGATAGGTGCTGAGCATGTCGTGCATATCGTCACGGACAACGGCGCCAACTTCAAGAGAGCATGCCAGAGATTGAACGAGGAGTACAAGCATATTGTTTGGACACCTTGCCTTGCACACACCATCAACTTGATGCTGAAGGACATTGGTAAAAGGCCGGAGCATGCAGGTATGATCTCAACATGCAAGCGCATTTCAGCTTGGCTGCACAACCATGGCCAGTTGAATGCAATGATGAGGGAAGTCATTGGTGGTGAGTTGGTCAAATGGAATGCCACTAGGTTTGGGACCAACTACATGTTCATGGAGAGCTTCCATCGGAAGCGTGATCGTTTTATGCAGTGGATGGGATCTTCCGAGTGCTTGCATAGCAGGTGGGGAAAATCCAAGGAACGTCATTATGCTCACGCAAGGTTGTCTAGTATACAGTGGTGGGACACACTCAAATACATCATCGATTCAGTGGCACCAATTTACAGGTTCCTTCGGTTCGCTGATCAGGATATGCGACCTAACCTGTGTGAGGTAGTGTACAACTTCCAAGAGTGCAAAAATGAGATGGAGGCCTTCTTTGGAACAAATGTCTCAACATGGCATGAGTACAAGGCTATCATGGATGGCAGGATTGCGGACGTGTACTATGACACGCATGTGGGCCCAGGTGCGATCACAACCATTGTTAAAATAGCAGTCTCTACATATTGAGTATTTACCATTTGCTAATTTGTCGTGCATCGTATGTTGCAGCTGCTGTACTCAACCCAAGGCTTGTATACCGTTACAATCCAACTCCGACCATGTTTGCTGGCCTCAAGGAAGCATTTGGGAAAATGACGGATGTGCACTCCGCTGTCTTGGCATTACAGGAGGCCGAATCATTCCGCCTACACCTTGGGGAGTTTGGCAGCAAGCTGGCCATTAAAATGACCACGGACCCCAAGACAACCTCATGTAAGAGTACTTTTAAACTCGTTTTTTTTGTCTTTTTGAGCGCATACCTAACATAATGAGTTCCACTTGCAGCTCAATGGTGGATGTTGTTCGGCAGAAGCACTCCAAATCTGCAAAAACTTGCGCTGAGGCTTGTTGCACAGTGTGTATCCTCCAGTGGATGCGAGCGCAACTGGAGTACATTTGCCTTGGTGCACACGAAGGTTCGGAATCGCTTGTCCCACAAAAAACTGAACAAGCTAGTGTATGTGAACTACAACCTTCGGCTGCGACTCGCGGATGCATCCGGACCACCTAGGCGTGAGGAAGAAGACTTCATTGACCAGTTCACGCAGATATCCTTTTACGAAAGGGATAATCCGGTTCGAGACTGGATGGAGTATGGCAGATCCAACCAGGCTCCAGTTCTCGACGAAGAGGATGAAGAAACAGACATCCCTCTTCCGTCCCATATCGTGAGGTACGTTGATGTACTTTGTTAGCCACTAACGAACCAAACTTTTAATAATATGATTCATTCTTTGTGATGACAGAGACCAAGTGGACCCCGACGATCTTGGGCCCATCAGTGATTGGGCCCGTAGACATGTGGGTGACACGCATCTTGGCAAAAGAAAATACCAGACGGGACCTAGCCAGAAACAAAAGGGGAAGCGAGTGCAACAACCTGTCACCAGCGATGATTCGACAGATGATGGCGAGGAGGGTGAGCAAAGTCCACGGTACCAGGAGTCCAATCACAGCAGCTCAGCAACTGACAGTGGAGACGGTCATAGTGGTGACGATGACCCTGGAGCTGCTGTTGTTGTTGTTGTTGGTGGTGGTGGTGGTGAGGCTGGGGGTTCTGCAGATGGTGCTGGTGGTAGTGGTGCTGGTGATGCTGGTGGACTTCATTTCACATGTATCGATTGTTACAGACATTTCTTTTAATGTCTATGACTATTCACTAGTACTAATTATGGTCGCCTGCAGGCGAGACGGACTTCACACATGCTACTCAAGACCGCGACCATGGGCAGCCAGAATCACAGAGGACAGCTTACGACCCGACGGACTGCTACGACACGCCACAGTACTCCTCTTCCTCGTACAGTGATACATCGTACGGTGGTGGTTATACCTACCCCGTTCCTGACATCAGCACGCAGCCGGCCACTAGATGGGTCTACGAATGGCAAGACCCGGATTTCTACAACATGTTAGTGCAGGAATGGGAGACCACAGCTCATTGGACGGGCCAATCATGGATAGAGTACAAGGCCGGGCTACAGTCGCGCGGTATCGCTCTAATGTCCACCGCGGAGTATGAGGAGGGTGCCGAAACGGGATCTTCCCTTATATTCAACGCCAATGACCATGATGTTCGCATGTTTACGACACAAGGTATTTCCATGGACGATTTGTTGTTGTTGCAACGGTGAACTACGTTATTTCCGTCGTGAATTTGTGGCTAGTGCATCACTATGATATTATTGTGGGGTTGGCCATTTGTATCACACTATTTTCCATGAATTGTGTGTTCTATTTACATCATTATGCACAAAGGTCATGCAAAAAAAATTGATTTTTTCAAGCAAAAAAAAAAGTCACCCGGCGGTTTGGACCGGTTACCGTTCAAACCGGTCGGTAACCGGCCCTAACCGACCGGTTACCTGTCCAAAACCGATTGAACTGCGGGGTTTGAATTCAAAATCCAAACCGGTCAAACCGGCCGGTAACCGCCCAACCGCTCCCCGGCGGTTACCGGTTTCGGTTCGGTTAGTAAAACCCTGGTCCTGGGTGCATGGTTTGGTGATTGGTGAACAACCCGGCCTCATGGGATTTGCCAAATATGGATACTTGCTAAAAGTAATGTTGGGACGACGAGTGCGCATGCCTACCATGTAGGGGCAACCAGAACCTCATACTTTTGCTAGGTATAGTGATGAGTTAGGGAGGGAAACTCTCATGGCCACACACTTACATATCTTTATTGTGATATGATGTCCTATATTCTCTCTCTGTATCATAATTAGATGACATTTTGGAAAAGCTTTGAGTCAAACATTGGAAATATAAATCATCAATAACTTTTAAGTTGTTGAGATTCCAAATGCCAAAATTATATGAATAGATTTGACTTGAAAAATACTTTCATAAAAGTATTCATATATCATTATTTCATAAATATTTTTATAAAAACAAGAGGTCAAAGTTGTGTTTTGAAGACTGTGTCGCTGTCCAAAACGTCATCTAATTAGGATACGGAGGGAGTATATGACTAACAAATATGTTATTAGTTCAACAAGCAAAGCTGCCATCCCCGGCCAGCCATCTATCAGCACCAATCCCAATAGCATCCACATCCATTACCAAGAAAAATGAAGGCCATGGTGGTCCTCTTCGTGTTGGTCCTCACACTCATCGGTGGAGTTGCTGCTTCTGCCCGTAAGCCGACGGCCAAGGAAAAGAAGGCACAAGAAGACAATTGCAACAAGCTGTGTCTAGACAACACGGAGCCGGCCCTGCACAGCTTCTGCAAGGAGGCATGTGCCCTCAACATCCAATACAAGCTGGAGTGGCTCGAGGCCGCTCAATGAACATTGAAATGCATCCAGCTGCACGGCCCTAACTCTCCAGCCTCCAAGACCTGCGCGGAAGAAGGATGCAACAAAAAGTACGAGGCTGAAACGGCGAAGCTCGAGGCTAGCTGCAACACGGTTTGCAGCAGTAAGGTGAAGGACCCTCTTGTTTTGGAGAAATGCAAGGCGTTGTGCATCCCAGTCAACTAATTATTTGCAAGACGATGGTGCATCATTGAGCTATATAATACATACATACGTCGTCACTGGCTGGCCACAGGCAGGCATGTCTACCCAAATTAATATATGGTGGTTGATCATCTGATGAATATATATGGACGAATGAAAACTACCTATATTCATTTGATATTTTTCTTAGCCGCCTAATTATTTGCTAATTTTGTTCAAATCGCAATCAATCAAAGGATCCATTATTGATATATGGTTTCAATTCATCGACTGCTCGACAGTCAGTCCTCCCATGTAATGTATGTCACATGGTTTTGTAATTTTTTGTGTTTGATTATAATTAAATAAATGGCAATTACTGCTAAATATATAATCTTTGGGTCTATTTCCATATTGGGTGAGCGTCCATGATCATGCACATATTTTCTCGTCTATCTTAAGTAAACAATTTACGATGCAAGTGGCCAAAAAAGTTTACTACAATCATAATAAAACAAAGAAACTAGTGCAAATAAGTTGGTGAAGGGGTAAAGATGATGAAAATGCAAAAGAATCTAAAGTAATAATTTCTATTATAAAAATACATGCATTAAGAGGCAGCAGACATCGAGCGTGCTACCAAATGCATGCATGCCAGTGGCAGAAGCATGAAGATGTTGCAAAGTGTGGCACTCCCTCCGTCCCAAATGATTAGACATTCCAAGAATCTTGAAGCATCTCAAATTTGACCGATAATTAGAGAGAAAACTATAAAAATTTATGGCATCAAATAGACATACTATGAAAAATATAATTGATAACAAATCTAATGATATTTATTGGCATCATAAATATTATTATATTATTGTCATATAACACTACTGTAAAAATGATTTTGCACAGCGTCACCAAAATGGCCTCCGCGGCGGGCATATATTTTGCCCGTCACGGTTAATGTCTGCGATTTACCGAGACGGACTTTATTTATTTACCGAAGCAGACGTATTTGTCCGCTGCGGTAAACCGCAGCGGGCGTGCTAAAAGGTCCGCCACGGTTAAAGGCAAGGCCCAACAGCCCAGGCTAAGCCCAATACGACGGTCAAATATATATATGGAAGTTAGGGTTTCGGGGCTCCTTCCCATTCCCTCTCCTCTCCTTTCTCTTTCACGGGCAGACCCGGCGGCGCGCCCCGTCCTCTCCCACGGCGCGACCCTCCCATGGCACGACGCGCGGCGGAACCCTCCCTCCCCCGACGCGACCCTCCCCTCCCATGGCGCAGCGCGGCGCGCGGCGGGCCCCTCCCTCCCCCGGTGCGACCCTCCCCTCCCATGGCGCGGCGTACTCCTCCACTCCGCGACGCATGCGGCCGCGCGGCGGGCCCCTCCCTCCACGCACGCGACGGCCTCCACGCCGAGTCCGCGCGGCGTACGGGCTCCACGCCGAGTCCGAGCGCCGGGCCAAGTCTGTCGCCGAGTCGAGTCCACGCGCCGCGAATTCGGGCAGAGAAAGGAGGTGGACCAGCGGCCCAGATCCGAGCGGAGGGCAGCGGCACGTCCACGGCGGGCGGCTCCCTCCTCCCTGCGTCCACGGCGGGCGGGGCCGGTGAGCGGCGGCCCAGATCCAAGCGGAGGGCGGCGCGTCTACGGCGGGCGGCTCCCTCCTCCCTGCGTCCACGGTGGGCGGGGCCGATGAGCGGCGGCCCAGATCCGAGCGGAGGGCGGCGGCTACTCGCGGGCGGCGTGTCTACGGCGGGCGGCTCCCTCCTCCGGCGGCCACCGGAGCAGATCCGATACCCAAATCGGAGCCCACGCGACCCAGATCGGAGTCCGCGCGGCCCAGATCGTTGCCCGTGTGGGCTTTTTTTTTTGTTTTCTGCGATGTATTAACCGTGGCGGGCAAAAAAGTGTCCGCCACAGTAGTCTTGTGATTTACCGTGACCTTTGGTTTGTGGCAGACCTATTTGCCCGCTGTGGTAAATGCAAAACGCCCGTCGTGCAAAATGAAAATTGTAGTAGTGTAAGTTTGGACAAATTTGAGATACTTTGATTCTCTAAGATTCTTTGGATGTCTTATAATTTAGGATGGAAGGAGTAGAACGCAATCGCCACAACACTTGGATGACCGGTATGTAACAGCATAGTTTTGCTTCATTGTGACTTGGGAGAATTATTAATTGTTCGCCTATAGAAGAATGGGCCTGTTAGAGTGCACAGTTAGATATATATAGACCCAAATAGATGTACTAACAAAAAAACGCGGAAGCAGGTAGCAGCAATGTGAAAACTGATAATTTACCAATGAACTTAGAAACTTCTTCATACTACGTTACCATGCTTAAAACAACATAATAAACTATTTGTTCATCTTACACTATGTGAAAATAGGCCAACAGTGGCGGGACATAACACTCAATATTGGTCGTAACATGGGATGGATCACTAATAAATAGCACAAAAAATGATGTGCTAGTTTTGCCTATCGTTGGAAATTGGACATCATCGACACCATACCATTCAATTCCTCACTACAGTTTTATGAATCGACCGTGAAGTTTCAGGCCCTTGCCAGGCCGAATTTTTCGGGCCAACACGAGCCCGTCATGAAAAAGCACGGCCCGATACACGGCTCGGCACGCTAGCGACGTGCTCGTGCCAGCCCGGCCCGCCACCGTGCCCGTGCTCGGGCTGACATGTTAGCCCGCTAGCACGGCACGGGCACGGCCCGCTCCAACGGCCCGCACGGCCTCCGCACGCGTGCTCGGCCCGCTGCAGCACGATTAATAGGCTGGCACTATTTTGGCCCAATTAATCTGCACCGTTGGATGAGCTAAAGAAACCAGAACCGTTGGATTCAAGGACAATCATATAAATACCTCTCCTCACCCATAAACCCTAACTTTCCTACTCTCTCTCTCCTCTCCTTTCAGCCGGCACCCAGTAGCAGCACGCCAAGGCGGCGGCGGCGGCGCGCCCCCGCGACGGCGTCCCCGCGCCTCCGCGACAGCAGCGCGTCCCCGCGCGGTGCGTCCCCATCGGCATGGGCACGGGCACGGGCACGACCGAGTCTCCATAGGGCCGTGCTCGTACCGAGGGTTGGGCACGGCAGCACGCTAGGCACGGCACGGCAGGCACGCGTGCCTTGCGGTGCCCATGCCTTGCCATACCGTGCTGAATCGTGCTCGTGCCAGTGCCGTGCCGGTGCCCGACCCTGATGATCGAAGTTGATGAGTGAAGGAAGCTGGCGAGGAGAAGAAAACTTCAGCAAACAAAGATCAATCATCAAGATGACGTTTGGCCGAGTGCCAGTGGATCGCCTTCTGTGGTGCCAACTACAATCCATGTCTGCATGCTACTGCGTTGTTCCTCGAGACACACCACGAATCTACAGGGCAACACCGAACGTCAACCGTCCTGTGTCTCCCTAGCTTGTGGGGAGCTTTGATATGCTTCCTCGATCGATGCATATTTTGGTTGCCACATGTAGATCATACACACACGAGCACATATCTGATGTCGCGCGCAGACATTTTGTTAATCAATTTCTAGATTAAATTATGCATAAATTTACCTAGAAATCTAACAAGTAGTAGGTGCAGAACTTGATGTTCACTATGTCCATCCAGTCCCTTGCAGCTTCCTCGCGGGCGAGCTTCCTGTTCTCCAATGAGGATATGGCTTGATGCCACGCGTGCAGCTCCCTCAAGCCACCGGCCTCTTCCTCCTCGGGCGTCATGTCTATGTCTTTATTGATGCTGAACGTCCTGTTCTCCAATGAGCTGAGGGCGGCAGCAACGCCAACGACCTCGGCAGCCAGTGCGGCGGCTGGACCATCACCTGGCAGGGCCTCACGGGGAACAACCTCACCGTCGGGACCACCATCCTCGAAGGCATCAAGCGCGCCGTCGTCGCCCCCGGCACGGACGTCGTCTACTCCGAGAACCCCGACGCGGCCTTCCTCCAGCAGAACAAGGCACGGTTCGACTATGCAATTGTCGTCGTCGGCGAGCCCCCCTACGCCGAGACGTTCATCCAGAAAGTGTGCGGCAGCGGCATCAAGTGCGTCGTGGTGCTCGTCTCAGCTCCGGCCGGCCGCTAGTGGTGGAGTCGCGTCGTTCATCGACGACATCGACGCGCTGGTGGCGGCGTAGCTGCCGGGCACGGAGGGGCAGGGCGTCAGCGACGTGCTGTTCGGCGACTACTGGTTCACCGGGAAGCTGTCGAGGACGTGGTTCCGGTCGGTGGATCAGCTGCCCACGAACGTCGGCGATGAGCACTACGATCCATTGTTCACGTTTGGGTTCGGCATCGAGACACAGCCGTCCGCATACTAGAGGGTAAAATTGCATGGTCCAAATTTGAGCTAAATTCTTCGTCTTCCCAGTGAAATAACCAACTAATAAAGAGAGAGACTCAGGTTCCGGGATGTCTCTCATTTGCATTTCAAACTCTTCACCTTCACTGGTAACTTGTCTTTACCAATTAACTCCTATCGGCAAGAATCGTCTAGTTTCCATCGGCAACAAACTTATCCCTTCCGCAGCATTCACCCTCATCGGTAATATTGACCGATGACCTTCCGATGCCGATAGAAAACGGCTACCGATCAATGCAAGTCTTAGCTCATTTGACACATGCCAAAAAACGGTGTCAACAGAATTGTTAAAAAAATATCTCTCGTAGAAAAAATATGGTATTTTATATGCACATTTACAGGGTTATTTTATGTATTATTCATAATGGTAAAAAACAATAGTAGAACTAAATATGTTTCTAAAAAATAAATAAGATTTAGTGGCTATTGTTAATTATGGTAATGGATTATTGTGGTATATATGCATCGTAGTCAATTTTCCTGTGTGGTTATAATCTGCTAGATTACATATTTGGACAACAAACAAGAAACTTCCATTAATTTGGAAATATAATGACGAGCTTCTTGGATGCCTAGTAATATCGATGGGCCAAGGTGTGACGCTAGCGGCCCGTATGCTTGATCGTTTGTGTTCGCTTCCGGCCTACGTGAATTGCGCCTCAAACGGATAACGTCTATTCGATTTTACGGCCCATGGGCTCCTCGTTTGTTTGGTCAAGGATGTCTTAAGGTCGTCAAAGGCCGTTTTTTATTTTTTATTTTTTTATTAATATAATAATAATAATAATTGTTTTTTTAAACAATTCTAATCTTTTTTTGTCACGCCCGCATATTGCGCGATAAAATCTGCCACATTAGACATTGTTTTTTACATGGAAAAGTTCTCCGCGCCACTCTCGTTAGCATGACACTATTTTTTGTGTCCCGCAACTAGTAGTGGTGTGACAAGACTCAACTTTTAAAACAAATCATAGCTCTTTAATACGGTGTCGTATGAAGACGATTTTTTATACAAAAGTTATTGGTCTTAACGAGATCTACAATTTTCTAGTTTTGAGTTTTTTCATTTGAGGACGTTAATATGCTCAAAAAATTATATATAATTTTAGCACTATAATACTCACGTATTAACTCTTGACGTATTAGAAAAAAGTTGTATGAAGTCAAATGCAGATACATTTTACATCAAAATTGTCGCTCTCCGCCATGAGATATACAACTTTATAGTTTTGATTTTTTACATTTAAGATCGTTAAAGCGCTCAAGAAATTGCCTCTTAGAGAGTACAAGAGCATCATGTATAAAGCCAAGTACTCTGACCCTTTAGTTCACGTTGCTAAAAGACATGGCTGTAGGACATATTGAAATTCAAAATTTAGTTGGTGCACACATCCACTTTTAATATTTGTCATAAGACATTGTCTCGTGTAATTATTGGTCCAAGGGACACAACAGTCTGGGTTAAGCCATTACAAAATAGAAATAAAATCATATAAGTGCTTGAAAATTATACTATAAAATCTTTTATGCTCTATATGATGATAACTATATAGTAAAAAATGTTGTTTTGCACTAAAATGATCATTTTACTTCTCTTCATAAATAGACAAAGTTAACCATAGTTAATTTCCTAATATATTTGTAGGACACTAAATATCTGAAGAAAAAAATCACAGGATGCATATATCACCAAATCATGACTATGCTAAAAATAACAGCTTAAAATAATAAATTTCAATATATCAATTAAGCTTGACATGAGATAGATATATAACTCAGTCATTCTAAATATATCATTATAAACTTTTTTATTTCAAGCTGATATTTTTATCATAGTCATGATTTGGTGATGTGCGCATTATGTGCTTTTTTCCAAATTTTTAGTGTCCTACAAACATATTAACAAAATAATTATGGTTAACTTTGTCTATTTATGAAGAGGAGCGAAATGATTATTTTAGTGCAAAACATTATTTTTACTATATAGTTCTCATCATGTAGAGCATAGAAGATTTTATAGTATAATTTTCAGACACTTATATATTTTTATATCTATTTTGTAACGGCTTGCATCGGGCATGGTGTCCATTGGGCCACTTACACGAAATCACAGTGCCTAATGGCAAATATTAAAAGTGAAAGTGTGCACCAGCCAATTTTCGTCTTTCAATATGTCTCACAGTCAATTCTCCCTAATGCATATTCTATTAATCAAGTTATAGTTCATTGATCATAATTAATTGAGCACTAGTATCAGCTATTCATATGCAAATTCTCCCCAGGCTAGGTGTCAAAAAAACCAGGATATCAAATAACGATGTTAATTTTCAGTGAAGGGACTAGTACGTATATCACTATTTCTCTAACATTGCATCAATAAGTCTTGACATGGCCGCACAAATGTCAAGATTGGTGGCGACCAAACATCGTTATCATATCGTCACAGATATGTGTTACTGCAATCAAAGCAACGACGTGTGCGCAGAGTCCACACATGTCCATGCACGTAGCTTAGCCGCTTAGGTTAGCTAAGTAGAAAAATCTTAGGGCGCATCTCCGTGCATTAGAAAATGGATAGCAGAAAGATAACATTAAGTACGTACTGTTGTCTAAAGTCGATCGGTTTTCTTATATGTTTGACCAAATTAGAAATACGGATAAATATTTATGAAACCAAATAACCACATTATAAATACGCCCTTCATCCTCAAACAAATAATTTCTAGAATCCGTACAAATCAAACTATCATAAATTTTACTGACTTTATAAGGAAAGAGTAATAACATCTATAATATAAAATGAGCATATTATAAAAGTATATTGTATGGTATATATCTAGTGTAACTAAGTTGATGTCATGATTCTTGATGGATTTTTTAAAAGTTTATGTTCTAACGATATTAATTTAATGTCACAAGTCTTTTTCAATCTTTTTTATAAATTTAGTTAAATTTTTAAAAAATAGACTCAAGATAACTATAAATTTAATTTATTTTGGGACAGAGGTACAATACACTGTACGACCATTTGTCTTAATTACTAGACTACTGTACCACAGGCACATAGGTATAGGTGGGGAAAGTCTCTAGAAGCAAATTGTTTGGTGACGACGTGTCCTGTGTCTAATTTTTTTTCTAGAAAATAAAATTTTATAGATGTATAAAATAACAAAAAATATCAAAGAAATAACACACGAGGAAAAAGTGTACTATGGTGTAATTTGTAATTGGTAATGTGTGGCCCGCCTCTAAAATTATTTTCTAGGAAACTGATAGAAATATAAAATAGCAAAAGAATCTTCGTAGAAGCAAAAGAGAAAAGAGTCTATGCATGGCACAAGTTGCTTGTATGGTTCTCACATGAAATGCGTGCGCGTGCGGTTCACCAAAGAGCCTCAAACGATCCTCGCCTATATATCACTTTACCAAAGAGCCACTATTATTACAAAATGAATGGAAATTTGATCCTTTTGTATAAACTTGAGTGGTTCTTGTATTAACTGAACATTTGAACTAAATTGTTTTATATCTCACCGAGCATCACACCTTTTGTCGTATATATAGGGCGCACTAAAAATGGTGGAGTTCTACTGGTAATAAAACACTATCACTAGTCATAGCACATCATGAGAATTTCACTAGAAGACATTTCGTAAGGAAAGTTTGTACTAAATTTTAACAACCAAAACACTAGGAGAAATTTAATATTTTAGTAGTGGCAGCTTATGTTCATCCAAGACAGTTTGAATAACTTTTAAAAAAAAACTGAATGAATGTGAGAATAATGTGAAAAATTAAAAACATAATTTTGGGACTATAAATAAATGAAGTCTAGCCAGCGCGTACAACAGTGCTTTAAAAAGTTACTCCCTCCATTCTAAATTATAAGTCATTCTAAGAATCTTGGAGAATCAAATTTTATAAAATTTGACAAAATTTATATAATATGATAATAACATATTTGATATCAACTAAGTATTTTATTAGATTCTTTATTAGTTATATTTTCATACTATATATATCTCAGCAGACGGCGGAGCGCCTATAAATACGGCACCCGCCCGTATGACAGACGGACACAATCATCGATCCATTAGAGAGTGACGTACTTATCGAGCCTATCGATCGAGCACATACACACTGCCTTTGTTTTTGGTCAATTGATATTGTTTTTGGCTGTTTTAGTGACTGATAAGCCGAACGAACAGGGTGACGTACAGTACTGCATATCATATGGAGAAATAAATTTGCCGCTTATAGTATATGCACGGGCCTGTGCTACTACACTGTTGATATATAAGAAAGTTCTACCTATATACGTATATTGTATACTACTACCACTGCACAGCCACACACACACACCTTCGATACTACTACTATTGGCTCATCAGAAACGCTGAAAAAAAAGATAAATACTTGAAATTCTTATATTAATCACCAAAACCGCACTTCTTCCGCTCATGTTCAAGTATAGATTTAAAGCTATACGACAAAAACTTTATACTAAAATATACATGTGAAGTCCAATAAAATTAAATTTTCTATTTTCTGATTTTTTATAGCTTTTTAAAGATTCAACTAAATCACTGTTACCAAAACCACAATAAAAAATCAGTCATGGAGGTAAAACAAACGGTTTTTAAAGTTGAAAGAGATCGAGAAGATTTTTAGCTTCATAGTTCAGGAAGAAAAAGCGGATCCAAAGTTGAAGGAGAAAAGTAGGACTCTTTGCCACGGCCTGAGTCCTCCATCGCATCTCCTGCCATGGCATCAGATGCGCCTATGCCTAATTGTCTGCAGAAACTTCCATTGATTTGGAAATTGTAATAATGACGAGCTTCTTGCGTGCCTAGTAATATCGATGGGCCAAGGTGTGACGCTGGCGGCCCATATGCTTGATCGTTGATCAACATTCGCTTCCCGCCTACGTGACATGCGCCTCAAACAGATAACGTCTATTGGGTTTTACGGCCCATGGGCTCCTCGCTTCTCTGGTCAAGGATGACTCAAGGTGGCCCTCCCAAATACTTACCAGTTCCATTAATTTATAGAGTAACTGAAAATCCATTTTATATACCCTCATCTCTTTGTACTTGAATAAATTAATTTCTAAAGTTGTATTAAGTTATTTTTTAAAGTTTAATTAAATTTATAGAAAGAACGTCAAGATTATGAAACCAAATTATACAACATAAAATGTTTTTTTATAGGATGCTTATTGGGTGTCATAATGTTTTTGTATAAATTTGTTCAAACATAAAAAACAAAGTTGACTGACTCTAGATATTGATTTATTCAGAAGTGGATGGAGTACCATAATAGAGAGAGTATTTAATTTGGTTGTATTGATGTACATATAATACATAAATTTTTTTAGATAATGAAACAAGGTTCTAGCCTCTACCACATATAATTTAGACGTGTCTGATTATTATAGGATTTTTCTTTTTAAAAAGTTTCATGTGAGGATTAAGGTGGAGTTCCCGTTGGGGGCATCAAGTTTAGTACTTAATCCGTTTCAAATTATAGTTCGTTTGACTTTTTCAACTCTAAGTTTGACCACTCGTCTTATTCAAAAAAATTGTGCAAACATAGTCAAATTTAAGTCATTCATGTAGACTATTTATTAAATAAGTAAGCCACACTAAAAGAAGTATATATTTAATTCGATATTAGCCTAGATTATGTCACCTCTTGTTGCATCCTTTGCTGACATTATAAAACTATCTTTTGGGCTTCAAGTTTTTCGTGTATTATACGTTGTTGCAACTTTTCATCGACTCTTCAAGTAAAACTATTAATTTCATAGCTAGATATACAGTCAGCTCTACAAAAGATGAAGGAATAGTATCATTCTCCATTTCATTTTCATCCAATCAGTCATCCTATACACAGTCATACCCTGCTGCCCTCGATCTCTTTTCTGTTCACTTTCCACCACGGCAAAAAGAAGAAGAAAAATCTTAAAAACTACTATGCTGCTTAGCTAGCTTCCATCCAATGTACACCAAACTATTTTATAGTTTTATAACCCCTGTAAAAACGCATGCATCCATGTTGCCACTCCCCTCTATTCTTTGCTCGGAGAGGGCACCTGCACAAGAATCGCTCCCCCCCCCCCCCCCCCCCCCCCCCCCCAACCCAAATAATAAACAACCCAGACCCGCCATTATTTTATAACTTGCATTGCTTTTGCTTTCACCATTGCAATTGCAGGATGAACCCCTTGGCAATGGAGGTGGAGAAGACGGGCCTGGCTTTGTGCCCTAGCTAGCCTCTTACGTACGAGACAGGGAACCACTTGGCCAGCAGGTGGTGCTTCAGCTTGATCACCAGCCTGAACACCACGTAGCACGGCAGTTGCAGCACCGCCGCCGCGAGGTACCTGCGTATGTATACCATTTGGCAGGGAACGGATCAGTTGAATTTAAGGACAGTTTGATTACTTGGAAAGAGTTTGTGACTGATTTGTTCTTGGTTCTGAGGTACAGTAAGTAGCATTACCACAAAGGTGACAGGTTTGATGTCAAGTCAAGGAATGGGTAAGGCCACCTGTCAAAAGCCACACATAATGTTGATTTAGTACTATGAAACGAAATGCAGCTATGTATGCAGAGTAGTGGTAGTACTTTGTTTATATGAGATTTAAGCTGGAAAGTTTACCAGGTTGGAGTAGCTGCATGAACAATCCACTGAAAAATGACGTAAAATGCGGTCCAGAGGAAGAAGTACGCGATCCGGAACCAAGGGAACCTCTGTAAATAAAACCATGAGAGTTTGCAGTGTGTTGAGTAAACTGTGAAAACATTCATCAACTTCCTTTTTCTGATCATCTAGTTCAGTAGTCATGCGATCATGTGCTTACCAAGCTATTCAGGGCTGCCTCACCAAGCAAGAAAACAGCATTCACTGAATGCATTCCTATCAACAACTGCCAGTAGAAGAGAAATAATTCAGTGAACTATTAGTACTTTCTTTGTCAGTATGTGAGATGCCATGTTGGGGAAGACACGAAACACTTACGAAGTTGAGATTGTAGTCCTTGACGGTGAGGAATGGGAAAATGATGAACCAAAACACACAGTCTGTAAGCATCACTGCACCTGCATTTGTCTGTCGGTAAATACTAAACAAGTTATGGTACTGCTGTAAAGATCACAAAGAGTTCTAAGATTTGATAAGCTTTAATATCGAATGGTAAAGTGTACTAGCAAATAGTATAGTCCTATTTCAACGTGGCTCGTTCTGAAGCTACTTCTCCTAGGACATCACCATTCCTTAGTTATATATTAATTCTTCTCACAAAGCAAAAGGTGATTTCCAGACTGTCCTATGCCAACCTAGGCAGACATTCAGTCACCATTGCTGATACAGTTAGGCCTAGCATATCAATCCAAAGGAAACAGGCTGCCTTTATTCTTGATGCCACGATCAAAAGAGTCAGCTCTACCCTACATAAAGATGGGGAAAGGTGACTCAGCCCTTCAAGCAAGGAAGGAAACATGCATGAGCTGTGCGGTGTGCTGAGATATGGACTGGACACCTGGACATGGACCATTAGTAATTGGCTCATGTAGGAGCACCTAAATGCTATGGAGATGGAGGTGACCAGACAAAGATGCTATGTGGGCACATCTGATCTGATCTTCAGAAACAGAATCCAATCCATGAGCACACCATAAACATACTGATTCCATCGTTAGCGCATCATGGTAACTACCCGACACTAATAATTGCACCTCGAAAGCAAAATGAGAACCCCTCCATGTATGTATGCAACACCAAATCAGCCAATGTTAGTGCATAATGCAGATGTCTGTGTCTCCCTCCAATAAGAAACGTGAAAAGGTCCCCCAACTGGATAGTATTTCAAAGTGTTTGGTGGTGTGGAGGCCTCTTTACCTGATAGATGATCTGGAGCAGGTAGCCCCAGAACCCAGCAATCTCCCTAGAGCCATCGTGTTCATCAAAGGTCGGTTTCGCAGCCAAGCCATGAGGCATGTAGTTCGTGCCATGCTCCATGTCTGCTGCCACCGCGGCGATATTCTCATCAGTGAACTTGCTGCATCCATAGATGGACAGAGCCGTGCCAAGCTGAAACAATTCACAGAACAATTATTCTTCCTGTCAGATAACAGGTTGTTTCGAAGTCTTTGATAGGCATCATTGGCTTGAGGAAAATTATTTAGCTGTGATTATGAAAGAGAAAAGGCCTACCCCGAAGTAAATCGTCACCAGAATGAAGGTCCACCTGCACGACAGACAGTTCAACAACCATTTAGAAGAAGCTGGCAGGGGGGACAAGTGCTATTTCCAAGAAGAGAGTTACAAAGAAGAAACACTTAAACAGCAACCAGATCTTTCAGAAAAATTTGGTGCTACCAACCAGTCACAATCTCAGAGTGTTTCTTTAAAAAAAAGGTGGGAAAAGGCTACACCGGTGATCTGTAAATAAAAGAGGATAATATCTGAAAAGCAGGTATTTATTTACAGTCGTAAACTTGTATCAGAAATGTTCAGGTTAAATGAAACAGAGAGTCTGAAGACCATGCATCTAGTTGGAGTGGCCAAGTGGGTATTCTTACAACACTATCCACTTATCATTTATGATGAAGCGTGGAGAAGCCTGACCACACAAACAGAGCTGCAAAACCCACTCTCTGTGGTGATGCTTATGATCAGTTGCTAATATTTAACTAGTGCACAAACCACAAAGAATGTTTCTGAATCTGTTTCACAAGACACCTACAGTGACGCTATTTTCCAAAGAATAAATTAAAGCAAAAGAGTACATACATCACTATAAATAAAAGTCTCTTATTATAGAATGTACTACTGCAGGAAAAGATTACTGGTGAAGGGGAAACCCAAACAGAGAGGTGGTCGCTTGCTGTGTAAGCTAGTTGTTGGCAGCCATCAATTGTGTACAGTAGTATAACAAAACAGAGAATGCTGTGAAACTGACGGACTGATGGCTTCATTATTATCTCCAAGAACCAAGTTCAGTTCTTTCAACTCAAAAAGGACCCCATGTTTAAAACAGGTTTGTTCCATGGAAAGAGCCCTTTATTCCCTGTAAACTCAGAGTATTACAAGGGGAGAGAACAAATGCCAAACTTGCTGACAGACTTCTAATTCAATCAATCACCAAATAAAAAAAAGACTTAATCAGCTGCAGCAGCTGATGAGTGGCAATGTGCCCCCTTCTCTTCTTTTGTAAAACAAAACTTTTTTTTTCAAAAAAAATGATAGAGAATCTAATCTTTACTCAACTTTGCATCTAATCCACAACAATCTTTTTTTTCAAAAATTAGAAGAAGAAGAAAAAAGGCAAAGAAAATCAGCGAGAGAGAGAAAACACAAGAAAAAGTGTTACTACTAGTACTCAAGTGGTAGAAAATTAAAGCAATATAATGAGTGAGTGACTTACTGTGTGTAGTAGTAGAAAATGCTGCCGCCATCGGAGATGACAATGACGACGAGGAGGCTAAGGAGGACGAAGAAGGAGATGAACCTATAAGCGAGCAGCCAAGCCGGGTGGATATCCCGGAGGCACGGCCGCCACGCCTCGTCATCATACAGCATCCCGGGCCGCCGCCGCCTCCCCTTGCCGCCACCAGTTTCGTCGCCGTCAGCCGCGGTGGCCGACGAGGCCGACGACGAGGAGGAGGCGCCACCGGGGCGGCGGTCGGCGCCAGGGCCCTCGTGACGCCAGATTAGGTAGCCCGCTACGGCCATGCAGGCGAGCACCCAGAGCCCGCACATCCCCACCCGCCAGTGCAGCCAGTACCGCAGGTCCGTTGTGTCCGCCGTCGCCATCGGCTCGTACGACCGCGTCGCTGACCCGTCTCCGCCTCCACCGCCGCCACCTGTGATGAAACGCATCCCCCGCCGTTAGCTAGCTAGCTAGCAAGCCGCCTCCGCCTCCGACTCCTGGGGCATGAACCGCGGCAATGGCTCTACTACTGCGGCGACTGCTCCTGAGAATGCAATGCGCGCGCAGACTAAGGATACAGTACGCTCGATCTCGAAAGGAGCGAGGTGCGGAAAGCGAGGGAGGAGAAGGGGCTCGTCACGTCAGATTCTTGTAACGGAAGAATAAGGCAATGCTAGTGGCGAGAGCGAGTAGCGCGGCGGAGAGGGGAGGGCGCTGTTGCGGTGAGGACGACAGACAGGCAGGCGACGCACGAAACCAACGCCGGCGAGGAGCAGAGAGCAGACACACACGGATTGCATGTAGGGGAGGCAAGGGAGGAGTGCATTGATGGGCAACGAACAAACAGAAACGGCCCCGGAAAACGCCAAGACTTGCCGGGTCACTCACACGCTGCTGCTCACGATCTCTCGGCAAGCTAGCTAGGTAAGCAAGGCAAGCAACCGCGGCGACAGAAACGAACAAGATTGACGCGGCTGCCAGCGGTTAGAACGAGCGAAGCTCCAAGAAACCAACTATGAGAGGGGGTAAAGATGGAGATGGAGCGGCCGGGGAAGATGCTTGCACGCAAGAGGGGGAATGGGAAAGCTACAAAAGTGGAGGTGGTGGCCTGGGCTGGACTGGGGGAATGAGATGCTTTGCTTCTTCCACCTTTGGGAAGGAGGGAAATGAAATCTCTCGCTCGGCGTTGGGGAGTTTATATACTAGTACTCGTCTCGTCTGCATACCGACCATACAAGCATGTGATGTGGATGGGAACACCCTCTCATAATCTTCTTCTCGTGTCGTCGTCTGTCTCCCATGGCCATTTGTTTATCTATCTACTACTCATCATCATCACTTACTGTAGGATTAGAAGACCTGTAATTTTAGAATTAGAATCTCCCTTGCCACAATCAACCTACCATGCAATCTCTCTCTATCTCTCTCTCTCTCATTTGCACTTCGATAGAGGGGCCACGCCCCCATGGACATTGCTCCCAGCTTTGCATTGCAATTGCCATTGTGGGGGCAGGCAGTACAGCTACTACAGAGCAGTAGCCTGCTCTCGGATTGACCAGGGTCAGAGGCTGGGGCCCATCTCGTCCAGGCCGGCGTCTCTTTCAGCCTTTTCTTTCTTTCCTCTGCTGCATCTGCATCTGCATCCTGCATTGTGCATTGCACAGCATTTGCATGGCGTGCGAGGAGGTGACCTGCGAGGCTGGGAACGGGAACCAAGGCCACTTTTCCACCCGTCAAATCCTCGTCGGCCACACCAACAGAACTGCAAGCACCGACGCGGTCCGTGACTGTGAGGTTTTCAGTTACAGTACTTTTCCATACATGCAACAAATGCAAGAACAAGAACCGGGAGCGTCTTTTCAAACCCTTCACACTACTGGCCTGGTTTTCAGGTCACTCTACAGGCCACAGCTGTTTCACAGGAAATTCAAGGAAACAGCCAGCCAGCGATAGGAGGAGGGGAGTAGGGGACAGAGGAGTGTACGTACTACACATGGGAATTGGGAAACGGAAAAAAGGAGTAACCTTTTTTTTACTTTACTTGACTGAAGAATTGTACTATCGGGTCGTGTTGGATGCTCTCGGGTAAATCTGGATGTCCTTCTATGGATTCCAACGAAAGACCTCTGTTATTGCTCAATATTAAAAATAAAGGAAAAAAATTCTATCTTTAGAGTACTTCTGTATAGGAGCGTGATATTTTCTATACGTAACTAGTACGACACTATTCGCTTGGCTTATCAGTCATCGAAACAGTATTTTTCTCTCACAATAAAACAGTCAAAAACAGTCTCAGCCGGTTTATCAACACCGAAACGATCAAGCAAATAATTCATCAATCCAGTGGCTGCCTTTGTGTCAAAAATTTGCATTTCCCTGCTTTCCACCACAAAATCAAACAACTGCTATCTTTGCAGTAGTAATGGCTGGTCCAACAGCAACCGATCGACTTTTACCCATTATATATGTGAGGAATCTTGGGAGAAAAGTCGTTTTCTCTTCTCCAACACAACATGCATGTTGCAGTCTTGCAGAACAGAAGAGAACAGGGAAGCCTTGCCGGCCAAGGCTTGGAATATGCCTAAACCCAGCACCAGACCAGCAGATAAGATCACCTCACCACCAAGGTAGTGTGAGGTATCAAGTATCATCGTCCATCTTCTGCTGCTAGATCCATAACCTACTCTCTACTACTACTCCTCTAGCAACAAATCAAGAAAGGGAACAGATCATGCTATAAATAAATAAATATATGTATATATATATATATATATACATCCAAGAGAGATCCAGAAATGGGCCACGCAAGAATGATACTGGCGTTTGACAAAGGCCTTCATGAGTACTGTAAAGATTAGCCAGCATTACTAGCTATAGGCTTTAATCATGCAGTTTTGACGAGGTGTTTTGTTAGCATGCATCATGTATAGTATACTTAATTGCCTAGTGACTGAAACCGAGACAGAGTATATATAGATAGCGGATGCAGACATGGGCAACGGAACGGAGAGGGCCGTTGGCGTCTGCATGCAATACTACGGCCGGCGACGGGCCGTGCTCGAGTGCCCAATCACTGGCTTGTCCTCTTGCTGCTGAGGTGGCATCATCTCTCTCATCCATGTTCATCCCACGTCAGCACCACAGGCAGGCAAGATCGCAGCAAAAACATGAACAGAAACAGAAGGAGAAGAGAAGGCTCGCATTTGGTTCCTGTGGTTCTGTCGATTCTAGCTAGCTGCATTGCATTGCATGATGGTGATTCTCTGTGGTTAATCTCTGGATCATGCACGGCGGACTTCTGAATCGGGCATGACAAGATTGCCAAAGCAGTGAAGCAGATGGGTGAAGCACATGCATATGCATGCATGGATAGGGTAATTAATTAGGTAATTGACTACTGGGTGGGGGGCGGGGGGTGAATTAAACCTACGGAGAAACTTTTTTGAATTAAGTGCAATTAGGAAGGGGGTGTAGGAGTAAAAAACAGAGTGGTAGTGATGATGGTCATGATGAGTGGCACAGGGGAAGGCGATCTTTGTAGGGCAATGCATGTGTTCCCTTGGACGGGCCGGAGAGAGATCCTCTACGGCTGATGGCTTTATCATGGATGGATCCCAATGTGTGTCTCATGATGCTACTACTGTATATAATTATAAACTAAAAATACTACAGGATAGCTTAGCTGCTGCTAGTGGAATAAAAGGTGGGCGGTGGATTGGACACGTCACCACAACTTCATGCATGTTTGTTGACCCAACAAGAATTGTTGGTCAAGGCTAAACCACAAATATTACGATTTTTCTTTAGGATCATGCAAAAGATGATCTCCTCAACCAAACCAAAAAAAAAGCTGTGTACAAGTTTGAGGAATATAAAGGGTGCGCGGACCCTGATTTGCTCTTTTCTTTTGGGCGGGGAGGGGGGGGGGGATGTGGTGTGAACAGTCATGGGAATGGGAGCTGAAATTCTCCTAATTTAGAGAACCTCAAATAAGCACATTGGGCAGTGCATTAAGCTATCTGAAAAAAAAAAGACGTGTGAGCTGATCGACCAGGGTTTAGAAAAGGCAGGCTGGCAATTGGCGCACAGAGAATCCATGGTCACGTTCACGTACAATGAGGCAAGGTAGTAGGACGGGAAATCCTAACTAACTAGTACTACTAATTAATTATTTGCTGTGACTGGACGGGGAGGGAGGACGTAAGCTAATGAAGAAGTGTGTGTACAATAATGAGGGGGGGTAATAAAGCAAGAAATGCAGCAGAGCAGGAGGAGGTCAGCCATCGCTCTCCATTGCATTGCCATTTAGATAAGATGAAATAAAGAAGAAAGGCAAATTTAATAAAGCAGCAGGCAAACAGAGATGATCTGATTCATCAGAGGAAACAAAGGGAGGGGGCGCAGAGCAGAGCGGAGAAAAGAGGAAAAAAAGGGGGGGGGGGGGGGGGGGGCGGGGTGTGAGAGGGAAAAAAAAGGCCTCGCAAATGGAAAGCAGCTAGTAGTGCTCAGTCAGCAGCACTGTGTTTGTGTTTCAGGCTCATGAGAACAGAGCAGCGCAGCGCACATGAGGTCGAGTACGGGTTTCCACTCGTATTATATATATATATATATATATATATATATATATATATATATATATATATATATATATATATATATATATATATATATATATATATATAATATAATATACTGTGCTAATTGATCCCTGGGTACTTAAATAACTATTCGGTACCCGAGCCCGTCTCATGCACGCAGATCGCGCGCTCGCCCGCCTACTCGGTTCCACGCTGCGCTCGCCCCCCGGCTAGCACCGACACTCGGTTCCGGACGGTTTTTTTTTCTTGTTAACGTACATTTTCTGCTCGTCTTTTTTTCTTCCGTGCGGAGAGACGACTCGTGCCCATACGTGGTTCCGGCCGATTTATTTACATTTTTTTCCACTAGGCCTCCAGAGAGATGCATATATTTGATCGTTTCTTTTCTTTTTTTTGTTCTTTTATTTTTTTTCTCTTTTTTGTTCCTTTCTAGATTTTTTCCTTTATTTTGTTATTTTGTTCTTTTCAGCGTAATTACGACATACTTATGTTATGTGGGCATTTTCTTCTGGCCATGCCTTCAGAGATGGATATTTTTGGCCGTTTTTCCTTTGTACACAAGGTTTCTTGTTATAAATTACATGTCAACAATAAAATTCATTATCTAAACCACAAATATTATTTTAACTTGATGGTTAAAAACTATAAATGAGTACCAAATAGAATCACTCTCCAAACCTCAAATACTATTTTAATTACACCTTTTTCCAACCATAAATACTACTCCCTCCATTCCAAAATTGTAAGTCATTCCAAGATTGGTCAAAGCTTTTTAAGTATGACCAAAGATTATAGAGAGAAACATAAAGATTTATGCCATCAAATAGGTATAGTATGAAAAATATAATTAATAAAGAATCTAATGATACTTAGTTAGTATTAATTTGGGATAGAGGGAGTAATTTAATTTTATCAATTTTAAAACATAAATATCATTTTAACTGAACTCTCTCATAACCAAAAGTCCACACAATATTTTAATAGGATCATTTTCCATACCACAAAAATTGTTTAATTGGATTTTTTTTCCAAGAAACAAATACTGTTTTAATTAGACCATCTTGCAAATCATAAATACTGTTTAAATAATTCCAAATCATAAATAAAATACAAAAAACATGACACAAGAGACACGCTCTTCCAGACTTTGACTTGATTAAGATGAATATATATCATGTCTAAAAATACATAAAACATGACACATTAAAAACATCTTTAACATGGCGACCATAATCCTCTCCTAATTGGATGTAGCACATCTTATGTCTGCGTTTGATTAGCACCCTCCTGTCAGCGTGCAGTTCAACTTGACGTATATACCTAAATAAAGATATAAAAAATAGTAGCCATTTAGTCCTTCATGTTCCATGGCACGAAAAAAGCATATTAATTTCGTTCTTTAGCAGAACCACTATAGATGTGCAGACTCATAATCCAAAAAGACATGATAGAAAAAAACGTGACAAAAGGAGGCTAAGAATATACATTGGCATGGAGTGGACTACTTGATGGATTGGAGTTATAAAAATGGAGGCAGTAGGCCTTGGAGCAAGCCCAATTCAGTAAATAGGTGTGGGTGGCAGTACAATTGTTCACGAGTGCAACATTTTTAAAATTGACCATAATGAGAAATAACTGGCATAAGGTCTAATAGTGCTATCTGGGAACAGAATACACAAGAAATAGAACTTACCAAGGCAGCAAGAGTGTTGCTTCTCTTGGCAATGCCCTATCCAGATTAGCCAAGAAAACCTATATCTTATCGAGCCAAAAACAACAAACGATGAGACCTTTTTTAATCCTACCTTAGCCAACTAACATAATTGCTAAGATGTTGTGGCTCCAAGCTACTGCTCTTTCTGAATCAGCTAAGAACTTCAATTCTGAAGATGTCTCACATATCAAAGAATGAGAATAAATCCCCTCCTTACTAACTTGCCAAAATCACTTGCAAAAACTACTCCAAATTAGGGAAGAAATGACAATAGTGTGACTCCTTTGCTCAAACTAACCAACAAAATCCATTCTAAAGAAATGACAAATAGTGCAGAGATAAGCACATCTTAGCTAGATAACAATAGTGTGGCTCCACTGCTGAAAACAACAATGAACTTCATTATAAAAAAATGAGTTTACAAAGTTGTTCAATGAAGGTTTCTAACAATGTTGTAAAGAGATGTGCACAATTTCCATGCATGACATACCTTGCACAATGTCTAAATTAATAGGAATAAGTTTTCTATCCATGAGGAAATCAATCAAACATGTTGTGGCCATGAAGGTTAACTGAGTAAGCCACATTTTACATACATCACTAGACATGTAAATTAATATTAAATTGGAAATTGTACATGGACTAGTGATCCCAACTTTTCTGAACAAAGGAAGGGAGTTCACATCATAAGTGTAAGGCAGTCTGTGCAAGGAGCTATGATTATGCACCTAGACACAAGGTGGCACAACAGAAGACAAACTATGTGCTAGAACAAAAGTTGCAGTAGGTTGATGGTAAATAATACCACGACATAGATGAATGCAGTCAATAAACATGAACATATTCATCTTATATTACCAAGAAAAAGATGAGAATTTTTGGCTCTTAAACAAAACCATTTTGTCACTTCAGACAAAAAGGAAAACAATAACTATCTTCATGGCACGTTGGCGGGCGTTAGCTTATCACTGGGGTATGGAAGCATAGGGCTGGACCCGTCTCATCATCCTGCAAAGACACGCCACATGACGTTATTGAATGCAATAGCAATAAGCATTCAGGAGGAGGGCAACAATCCAAAATCCACCACAAATACATTTTGTAAAATACAAACAACAAAGCTAAATTGTTCTTAATAGAGAGAAGGGAACAAAAAAGTCTCAAATATCACATGCAGAAAACATCACTTCTTTCGAAAGGAAAAGAAACAGAAAAGGCACTATTTGGGAAAAAAAATAGTTTCACTAATGCCTACACAAGTGCTTGACAACACAAAACCCTATTTACATCAGGCGGTAGAGTTGAGATCATAATAACTAGTAAAATGTTTCTTGGAGGAAGCCCAGCAGTCCTTTTACATGCAAAAAAAATATCACTTCTTACCCTCTCTCCCTCTTTGTAAAGTGAAATTTCCCCCCTTTTTAATAAAATCTTTACATTAATTGTTTAAAAACAAAATGGAAAAGTTCAAAAAAATAGTAAATTATTCTTACCCTCTCTCCCTCTTTGAACGCAAAGATTTAAGGAAATCCACAACGTAGTCATGCTCAGCAATATAATATTGAATGGGTATTCATGCATGATTATTGCCAAATATAATTTCTTGAAACTAGTCTCAAGGTCATACCTGAAAGGCTGAATATTGGTAGCATCTTTTTGACGGTCCTTTTTAGACTTGAGCTGCAACTGACAAGGGGCATAAATTGAAACACATACCTCTCCTGCGAGCTCTAAAAAACAACACTCTTCAGGTTACTCGCCACCCTATCCACAAAACGTTGAGCAGCATGATTCCTACAAACGAATAGGAAAAAATGATCCATGTCCTTTTTGGGAACAATAAAACCAGGGGTACGGTTACATATGGGATACAAGAACCAGATTTTCGTACATCATGTTTGGACATAATATACAAATTAAAAAGAGTACACTGATATGCCTCATAAAATTGTGAGTGGTGGGAAATTTGGTAAGCATGATTGTGTGGAACAGTACCTTCTCTGTGAGTGGTCCCGAGAAGTAGTTGCTACCGCAGGGTGCTTAGAAGGGGAACACCTTGCATATGTATACCGAAAAGAATAAACATGGAAAATAATAAATAACAAATATAAAATTATTGGCTGTGGGAAATGCAGATGATTTTCAAGATTGAGAAACTTTGTGAGCTTTTAGAACGAGATGAAGTGTTAATTGACTAAAGGACAAGCCGAAGTGCAATGAACGAATACTAGTAATTTAGGATAGCATAGTCCATGTATGTTAATTTGTTCTCTAGTTATGTGTCTATGCATCAGATCATATAAATATAAATTGAAAAAGAATCATAAACAAGTTTAGATAAGCTGTAAATGAATGTATCTAATTTTGTATGATTTAGAAAAAACTAATTCCATACTGCAACTGATTAACGTTATAGTGCAACCATTCTCCTTTGCAACTCTATTTGTAGATCCAATTCAGAAGTTCTACCTGGTGAGGGTAACCTTTTGTCTTGTCATAGAGTGATCTCATACCTAAATGGGCAATAATCACATTAACATCATCCTAGAGAGAAAAGCTAAAAGACGACTAAAAAACATGTACTGGAGGGCTGGAGGCAACAGTTTTTTTAGGGTTAGGCTCATTATATACTGGGTTCTTTGTATCTCGGTTTTTTTCAGGTTTTTTCGGTTAACCGAGGGTGAGAACCGAATTAACCCAACAAAATTCGGTTAGTTGAAAGCTGGAACCGAATTAGGAACCGAATTTTTCGGTTTCAGTTATTTCGGTTTCGGTTTCGGTTATTTCGGTTCGATTTTCGGTTCTCGGTTAATTTGCCCAGGCCGAGATCGGAGGACGGAGGTCCCTCATCTCTGATCTCATCTCTCGTCGTCTCGACCGATCGACCGGGGACGGGGAGGGGAAGGCGACAACGACGGACGGCCACACCACACCACACCACAACATGGCGCACCCACGCACCGTACCTCACACGTCGATCGGAGGCCAGACGAGATCCGAGTGCGCGATCGACCAACTGCGTGCGTGATGCGTCTACGTTGCATGGGTCGACGTGAGCGGGGGCCGGAGCAGACGCCAGCAGGCAAGGCAAACACACCCAGCTAGGGATTATGCATGGGTCCATCCATCCGTCCTCCAGCTGCTGGGACCCCCACCCAGGCACCCATGACCCACCACCCACCCCGTAGGGGTACCCCGCGGGATCGGACAAGATCCACACGACAGCAGGTTGACGCCGTGACGACCTACGGATTCTGTAATAATCATCATACTCCTAATTCAATTCAATCATGCATTGGAATCTTCCTATACCGTACATGTAACCTTCAATCTCACAGCAGTACGTCATCTCAATTCCCTGCTACAGATATGCTACGTACGACTACGGAGTACAATATAGCTGCATGGAACGTGACGTCTTAATGTGCTCATTAAGCTGCCTGCAAACTAGGAGTAATTCCTTTTTTTTTCAGTCAAAAAACAAAGTTTCTAGTCAGTGTACCTACGATTCTCTCTCTCTCTCTCTTGTTAGACAGTGTGGTTGGATAGCCAACAAAAAAAATCCGTTTTGCTTATATTATACAAAAAAAAAAACAAAAAAACAGGCAGTCGATCGAGCTTGCTCAACAAGGAAACGGCCCAGATACCCACCAATTATAATCCCGAAGGACGAAGCAACACACGATACATTCGGGCCGTACGTCCGTTGTATCTATCGTGGCTGTCGGTACTTTCAAACATACAGACTACTCTAGACTAATTAAGGCGGTGCAAAAATAACCGAGAACCAAAACAAACCGAATCGAAAATTACACTTAGATGTTTGGTTCTCAATTTTCAAGAACTGATCAAATTTTCGTTCCTGGATTTGGTTAACTGAAATAACTAAAATTCACAAATAAGCCAAACAAATTTTACAATCTAGACTTAATACCATCTTGACCCTAGATATAAAAGTTGGATGACGCCTCCTCACAGCCTCACGACCTCACAATTTTAAAATCTCAACATCGAGCTTTCTTTTTCTAAAAAAGAACTTTCTCCCTATGTTTTTTTCTGCTCGTGTAAATCCTTGGTTAGTTTAGTAGAATCAGAATCGAACCGAAATAACTAAAACTGATTTTTCTCAGTTTTAAGCTAGATTTGCGAGGAACCGATCGGTTCTTATTCGTAGAGAACCGAAATTATGTAAAAAAAAACCGAAGAACCAAACTTATGGTTTCATTTTGGTTAACCGACGATAGATAGTACTACATGGTATATATGATGATGTGCAGGAGCAGAGGTCCACCAAGCTGATCGATAGCTAGGTAGGCAGTAGGCAGGCTGGGCACGTACTACAGTACCGATCTGGTCGCCAGGGACCGCGGCACGGGACCGCGCTGCATGCAGTGCCTAGCTAGCTAGTTCGCCATCGCCACCAGGCGTCCGGACCATGAGCATGAGCATAGGCCACCAGTACTCCACCACTACCCAAATCAACATGGCATGCCAAATTGTCAATGCATGACCCTGGCCCTGGCCCATGGAGAGAGAGAGGGGGGGAAAAAAGGATAGAGGAGATCCAGCAGGCCGGAGAATGAAGCAAAAGAGCACACCATGACTAGAGGGGCGCGTAATCTATCATGCAGAGAGATATGGATGCCGCCAAATCGTCAATGCCATCTGCATCTCCATCCATGCATGCACAGGTACGTGGTCGTCGTCGTCGACCGTGGCCCACCGTCGTCTATCTCGTTTGTACCATGGATGATGATGCAGACGGAGCATCTGCTTCTCCGATCCTCTCCTGCTGCCTGCGTGATTTATTTTATTATTTGGCGCCTACTAATAACCGCTAGCCGCCTAGCCTTATTACCCTAACTAACCTACCCCCCGGCCGGCCGGCCCGTCGTCACTTGTCAAAGCCACCGGCCCGTGAACTAATCAATCGTGCTCCGTCGCCATCACGAGAGCGACACAGCGGCCGGGCATGCGATGCGATGCGTGCCCCCTGCAAGTCTTCGTCTACTCCGTACGTATCTTGTAGTATCTACGTACAACTAAAAGTACGATCCTATAGCTTTCTGTCCGCCCGTCGTCGTCCCGTACGTGTATAAATTTCGTTAAAACCTACTAGCTAACAACATTATTTTGACTTTAATCTCTAACAGATCAGAAAATGGTGATTGTATTCTTTGTGAAGTCATGAACAAAGTAATAATTAATAAAGCAGGCAAATATATAAAGGGCATCAACAAGAGTTCTTCGCATCTCGTTACTTTTAAAAGAGTCCAATTCTTCTCAAATTTAACCGATCATATAACATAGTTTAAATAAAAAACGTAATAAATGGAATTACCAATAGTGTTACGACGAAAGACACTGCAAACACGACAGACGGCACTAGCCCTCAGCCCGCCTCTTAATTTGTTCGCCTTTTACTGTTGAGCCAAATGCATGCAGTGCCAGTGCCCTAGCTAGTCAAGCCGACAATATACTCCCACAACCAGTACTCGTATAATAATGGATTAAGTATATATAATATATAATAATAATATACTAAGGGGGCCTTCTCGTCTTTGTAGAAGGATATTGCTTTTGATCACTATGATCACAGCCACTCTACTCTTCGTTTCAGACGAAATCAGTGTAACGTGATTGCTACCCTGCCTTGGTTTGATCCCCCCATCCCATCTCCCAAGGACGGACAGGACACACACAATTCTATTTTTTCTATGGCAAAATGGTTGTTTTGGCCCCTCAACTATCAAAACGGTCACTTTGATCCCTCAACTATCACCGAAGGTTCAAATTGACCCATGAACTATCAAAACAGCCACTTTGATCCTTAAACTTATGATTTTCGTCTCCATTTCATCCATTATCCCTAATCGATGGCCACATGGACAGATGGACTATGAAAAGGTCAAAACTGCCCCCTCATTATTTTCTTTACTTGTTGGCCGCTCACGATGTTTCTAACCTCGTTGTTTGTTTTAAAAATACCAAAATATAAACTAATATTATAAAATTCATAAAAAATTATTTGAACTTAGAAAAATCAATGAGCACAAATCATTGAAGGTACATAGTAGAGAATAATCTCTCTAAACAAATATAATACAAAACATATAACCCGGATGCAAATTTGAGGAGTTACTCTTCATGAGGAGCTATCCACATGATACATGATCTTGCTAGTCGGCGTCGTCCTCCGTGTGGGTCATGTAACACAGATCGTTGTCACCAGCCACGTATGATGATGTACCGACATGATTTTACAAAACATATGAAGTTTACCTGGTTAAGCTAGACTAGAATTTACCTCCATTTGCATCCACTGTTTCACTTTAACCTAGTTTTGAATTTTATGAGATCATATAAGTTTTAAATATTCTAAGCGAGTAATAAAAAGGTATATCGTGATTGTAGTAAAACAAATTTTGGTAAAACAAAACCGATTTCTAACATTAAATTTTGGTAAAACAATTTTTTTTATAAATTCTCTGACATTAAATCAGATTTTAGTATTTTTAAAACAAACGGTGGGGGTGAAAACACCGTGAGCAGTCAACAAGTAAAGAAAATAATGAGGGGCAGTTTCGACCTTTTCGCAATTCATCTGTCCATGTATCCAGTGATCAGGGATAATGGATGAAATTGAGACGAAAATCATAAGATTAAGGACTAAAGTGGTCGTTTTGATAGTTCAGGGGTCAATTTGAGCCTTCAGTGATAGTTGAGAGGTCAAAGGGTCAATTTGAGCCTTCAGTGATAGTTGAGAGGTCAAAGTGGTCGTTTTGATAGTTCAGGGGTCAATTTGAGCCTTCGGTGATAGTTGAGGGGCCAAAACGGTTATTTTGCCTTTTTCTATCACTACTACAGCTCATCCATTTGTTTCATTTTATACCCCCCCCCCCCCCCCTAGTGTTCGATTCGATCCTTGAGTAGACATTTAGACCAAGTAAGAATATGTAATGACGACATAATTTTTTTTTTGAAATCGTGCACTGCACGTTCTCATTAAGAGAAGTAGGAAAGTTGGTTTTACAACCCTAGATGATCCAGTGCTGAGATATCATAGAACATAGGGCAACACAGGACAATAAACGCCGGGTCGACGGTGCAGCTGCAGTTGATGTACTGGCTAAGACCCAATGTGCGACTTGGGGGAGAACCCAGAAGCCACCCAGGCCTGGCCTTATAATCCTTCATTTCTTTTAAGGTGTGGAGTACTAAATAACAAACAGGGGTGAAGCGAAAAAGGATCATCATTTCATCATGGCACTGCCTAGCTACGTACGACTGCTTGTGGGTTAATGGCATGCATCGTATCATCGCTTTATCACTTTTGTTATTGGTCCTTGAAAGGATACTCTATAGTTGAGATCCTTTAATTCGGTTGGTTGGTGAATCAATAGGAGTGTGTACTCATAGTCGAGAGCCACACGCCAAAATAAGGGTCTATTTAGCTGTGTATCTCCTTGGCTCTGACGCTGTCTTCTCCAAAGCAGCTTTGTCAAACATTTTACTAAAATTTTTTCATTAAAAAATAGAGTAACCAGAGTCATTTTGATTGTGGCTCCTCTAAAACGACATTTACTCTTACATAGAAGCCACTCAAGAAGAGGAGTCCTACGAGACAGATCCTAAACATCAAGGTCATGCTTATCAGCACTAACTTTCAGCGAACAAATAATGTTTTTCTCTTATATGAAATTAGCATAAGCTGAATTTCAACGAAACGAAGACGATACAAAAGACACTCCTCTCTGAGTCTCTGTTCAGTGTTCACTAGCTGGCCGTGTACGTTGAGAGGCAGGCCAAACAGTGTCCCACACTACTAGTACACTAGAGGTGAAATGCATGCAACAAGGTCAAGGGAATAATTAAGCTGAGAATATCCTGGTAATAATATTATACAGTGGTCGCCATCTTTCTAGATGGATCCTGCTTTTGGTCACTATAATCAGCACCAGACCACCAGTACTGTTCAATGTGTTTGGTACTAGACGAGATCGATGTAGATTACCCTGGCTTGACTGACTCGACGATGCCTATCCCAAGCATGCACTTCACTTTGGGTTTTTTTACCACCGGCGCACATTGCGTTGTGGTGTCATGGATGGGTCAAAATGTATGTTTTTTTTGATTAAGTCCACTTTTGATCCCTCAATTATCATGGTTGTCTAATTTTCGCACCCAACTCTAAAACCGCCTGATTTAAGCACCTCAACTTGCAAAACCGTTCAACAAAGGTCCTTGGCCACGATTAAGGTGGTTTTGACTGTCCACATGGCGTTGACAGCCACGTTGACGCGAGGGTAAACTGAGTCCCACATCTCCCTCTCACTGCCACATGGGCCCACTCGTCAGTTTCATCTCCAACCTCCAGCAGAGGAGAGGGAGAGAGCAGAGAGCGCTGCTCGGGCGGAGCTCACCCACGGCCGTGCCTCCCGCGCCGCCGGGGTGGAGCTTGCCCGCGACCGGGGCTGAGGCGGAGCTCCCGCGGCCAGGGCTGAGGCGGAGCTCGCCCGCGTCGCCAGGAGGACCTCGCCCGCAGTCGTTGCTCCCGCGGCGCCTAGGCGGACCTTGCCTGCGGTCGGGGGTTCCCCACCGCCGGGCCGAGCTCTCCCGCGGTCGGGGTTCCCGCGCGCGTGCTGGGGCGGAGCTCCCGCCAACGCCGCCGCGCACATGGTCAGGGAGCTGCTGCACGGGAGCACGCGGAACATGGTGGAGCTCGCCAGGTTGTACAACGGCGCTGGCTGCGCGAAGCACTAGTCGCCGCCGTAGGGCGCGCATTGCGTCCAGATGAGGTCATTGCCCGCCGTTGGGCAGGTCCTTGCGGGTGCGCGCGGACACCGTGGTGCTGTCGGACCCCGCGAGCTCGCGGCCGGACAACCGGGACTCCTGCCGGTGCATGTCACGGCTCAGGGCGTCGCGCACGAACTCGGGCGTGGTAATGTCGGGGTCGGAGTGGATGCGCGTGAGCCCAACGCGGACGCTGGCTGCTCGCGGCCGTGCCCGTTGCCGCCCGCCGCGCCGAGCTCGCGGCCGTGCCCGCGCCTCGCGCTGCTGCCGCCGCCGTCACGCGCGCGCCGCCGCTGCGCCCGTCGTGCCTGCCCGCGAGCTCGGCGCGGCGCGAGTTCTACCCCAAGCACTGGCGTGAGTTCTACCCCAAGCAGACGCGGGAGAGCGAGCGCGAGGCCGCGAGCAGGCACGGCGGCGGTGCGAGTTCGAGCTCCGCACGGCGGACGACGGCGGGCAAGGGGGGGGGAGCGCGAGGCGCGCGCAGCCGCGAGCTTGGCGCGGTGGGCAGCAGCGGGCGAGGCTAGAAGATGGAGGTGGAAGCTAAAGCTGACAAGTGGGTCCCACATGTCGGTGGGAGGACCACGTGCCAACATGGCTGTCAACGCCACGTGGAGGGTCAAAAACCGCTTAAATCGTGTGGAGGGGTCTTTATTGTCTGGTTTTGCAAGTTGAGGTGCCTAGACCAAACGGTTTTGAAGTTTGAGGCTAAAATTAGACCAGCGCGATAGTTGAGGGCCCAAAAGTGGACTTAATTTTTTTTTCTATCTGTGTGTGCTCTCGGTGAGAAAAGAAGAGACCATATATAGTATACATACATCTATGGTCATCGGTAATTGCAGAATAAAAGGCGCATCGCATGATATGGGCTGGTGATCTGCCGGCACCGGCACCCATGATGCGGCACGCACGGCACAGCAACCAAATCTCTGGCAAAGCCCAAAGGTGAGTACTAGAGTATACGTACATGGATCGAATGCATACATACAGGTAGCAGCGTGAGTGGCAGTAGTAGTGTGGTGCAGATGTGGCATGAGAGACAGACACTGTGAACGAAGCCCGAGAAAGTGGCAGCATTGTGCTATGGTGATGAATAGTACAGTACTATGTGCCTTCTCTTGCCCAATGGTAAAAGGAAAGGAAACGAAGGATGTGTTTAGATCCGCGAAATGAATAAAAAAAATCTTGTAGCACTTATCATGTTACACTGTAGCAATTTTGTTTTTATTTAGTAATAATTGTCTAAACATTGATTAATTAGGCTTAAAATGTTCGTCTCGTAAAGTACAACAAAACTGTGCAATTAGTTTTTTATTTTATATATATTTAGTACTCCATATTTATGCCGGTATTTTGATGTGACGGAGAATAAGAATTCGATGTGACGGAAAATCTTATAAAGTGTTGGAATTTCAGATGAGTTTTCGCGGATCTAAACACAGATCGACTGAGATGGTCGGTCAGGGCGTACTGTAATGGTAGTACGGTCATATGGATATGGAGATGATCATATCAAAGGATGAACAGGAATAGAAAGAGGACCGAGAGAGAATGCATTGCAAGCGTTCCTATTCCAGGTCCAGCTGGTTTGGTTCTCAGTGGGAGTGTGGGACGGCTCACCAATTCATGGTAGAAAGAGAAGGAGAAAGTTTGTGTGGCAGTGTGAGGAAACAGAGGAAGAAGAAGTGGCCGGTTCTCAGCTCGGTGGGTGGCAATGGCATGCATGCATGCATGCATGGCTTCGACGAATTGGCAAAGTGCTGCTGAGACCGAGAGATTCTCCGCGGAAGAGACAAGCGCTGCCTGGCAATGGCGTGCGTGCCTCCTTGGCCCCCCATGGCCCATCGGGAGAGGGGGGACACTGCTGCTGCCGCCACTGGCACGTCCCACAGGGAGAGACGAGAACCCTACTGTGCATCGCATCTCGCCTCGGACCAACGTCCAATGCGGTGCAACAAATAAAAACTGCAAAGAAAGACGCGGTGAGTGGTGCGTGACTGCGTCGAAGACGGTGCAGGTCGCGCTGTCTGTCACCCTGCCTGTGCGTGTGTTGTGTGCCTGACTGCCCGCCTGTGGGCTGTGCCGGCGGTGGTCTCGGCCCCTTGGCCCCCCTTGTGGATGTGCCTCAGATCAGTGGCCTGTGGAGGCGTGCGTGGCTGGTTTCTGGCCCTGTGGCCGCTTCTCCTTGCTTCCATCCTTGCATATGCAGGGGCCGGGGCAGCATGGTGCACGCTGTCGGGGTCGGTTGCAGTGCATCTAGTGCAGGTTCGGGGGGCTGGGGCTCGCCGACGGTCGACTCATCTGCCGAGGAGGAGCCGGATGCCGCCATTGCCGGATTCCCCGTAGTACTGCATACCTACGTGACCCTGCTGTCCCTTCCTTCCCTGACGACGGCTTTATTTGCCGTTTGTTTGCTTCCTCGTCCCGTGCTCTGCTCGGGTTCGATCTTGCTCCTCCTCCTCCTCCTCCTCCGGGAGACCGGACATGGTAGCTAGCTCTCGCGTCGGTCCGACCGCAGCCACAAAGGGGCAAGCGAAAACCAACAATTGACTGACGCGACCAAATATTCTCTCTGCACCTGCACGCCACTCCACTCCAACTCCATTTCGCCTGAATGTGTAGCTGGCCGCCCGAGCCCGAATGTGTAGTTGCCTTGCCTTTTGTTTGCACGTTGCAGGTAGTAGTACCAATCTACTACCATGGTGAATGAATGAATGGCATTGGGTTATTTGCTTCTTTCAACTCCTCTGGTTTGGAAGGTAGCACCCGGCCGTTGTCAATCGTAGTAGATTCCATTTACGTGCGTGCAAGTTTCATTCCAGTCCACGGATCTCGTTCTCATCTCATTTCTTCTCTAGTATGTTGTTAGAATATGTCAAAGATGAACCGGCCAGGCTTCGTGTTATGTTGTATCTTGGCTTGTACTCAAAGTAGATAGATATGTTGTAATCGTAGTTTCCTTGTATTCCTTTCTTACTTATAAGCCAAGTTGTATTGCCATGTTTGGGGGCTGCTCCCAACCTATTTAACACGAAGCCGTGAGCCCGAGAGGGCATCACGTTCAACCAAATCTTACGTGGTAATCAGATCTAGGTTAGCCACGAAATTCTTCGATGGGTTCCTCTTCGAACTCCTCCGCGCTACCGCCGTCATACTTCCTGATCGGCTGCCCGGTCACGGAAAAGCTCGCCAAGAACAATGCGCCGCTCTGGAGGGCGTAGGTTCTCTCGGCCATACGCGGAGCGCAGATGTCGCACCTCCTCGACGCCGCTACGGCGGCGATGCCGGAGAAGGAGGTCAAGTCGGTGGTGAAGCCCGATGAACAACCATCTCCAAACCCTGAGTATGCACTCTGGGTTGCTAAAGACCAACAGGTTTTCAACTACCTCCTGTCTTCGGTCTCCAGGGATGTCCAGATCCAAGTGGCGTCCTCCACCACCGCAGCCGAACTCTGGACGGCGATCAACGAGATGACGACGTCCCAATCTCGTGGACGCATCATCAACACGCGCATGGCTTTCACCACAGCGCAGAAGGGGTCGTCTACGACTTCTTCAGCAAGGTTAAATCCCTTGCAGATGACATGGCCGCCGCCGGAAAGAAGCTTGATGACGAGGAGGTGGCCTCGTACATTCTTGCCGACCTCGACAACACCTATGATCCCGTTGTATCTTCGATGTCCTCCCGGACTGAGAAGATTACTTTAGGGGAGCTCTACACCCAACTTGTTAGTTGGGAACAACGGATGGATCTGTCTCAAGGTGGTTCTGGTTCCTCCGCGAACACTGCATCACGTAGAGGAAGCCGAGGCGGCTTCAGGCCGTGGACGTGGTGGCAGACGCGGCCGCGGCCGCAGGAACAGTGGCAATGGCGGCAGTGGAGATCGACGCCAGAACAACGACGGCCCCAAGTGCCAACTTTGTGGCATCGAGGGACATTCTGCTCTTTGCTGCCGCAAGCGCTTCGATGCATCCTTCCACGGCAAACAGGAGCAGCGCCAAGCATCATCCGCCACAGCCAACTACGGGATAGATACAAATTGGTACACCGATACAGGTGCTACTGATCATATCACCGGCGAGTTGGAGAAACTCACCGCCCACGACAAGTACACCGGCAACGATCAGGTCCACACCGCCAGCGGTGTAGATATGAGAATCAGTCAAATTGGCTGCAATCTTATATCATGGTGTGCAAGAAAGCAAGCAACTGTCTCTCGTTCGAGTACAGAAGCCGAGTACAAATCCTTGGCTAATGCCGCAACTGAGGTAATGTGGGTACACAAGTTACTTGATGAATTAGGTATTCCTCATCCTAAAGCTGCTCGTCTCTGGTGTGATAACATTGGAGCCACGTACCTATCGGCTAATCCTGTGTTTCATGCACGCACTAAACATATAGAGATTGACTTTCATTTTGTGAGAGAACAAGTTGCAGCCAAGTGTCTTGACATCCGGTTTATTAGAACCACCGATCAAGTTGCTGATGGATTCACAAAAGCTCTTCTAGAGAAGCAAATGGTTTTGTTCAGAAACAATCTCAACCTTTCTGATAAGTTGTGATTGAGGGAGGGTGTTAGAATATGTCGGTTAAAGATGAACCGGTCAGGCTTCGTGTTATGTTGTATCTTGGCTTGTATTCAAAGTAGATAGATCTGTTGTAATCGTAATTTCCTTATATTCCTTTCTTACTTGTAAGTTAAGTTATATTGTCATGTTTGAAAGTTGTTCTCAACCTATTTAACACGAAGCTGTGAGCCTAAAAGTGCATCACGTTCAACCAAATCTTACCTAGTAATCAGAGAATATCTAGGAGTATGTACTCCGATACTATAGCTACTAGCTAGTACTAGATATAGTAGGAGTAGGGTGTACTTGACGTTGCTTTATCCTCGTAATCATCAGCTACTGCTAATACTGTAGTACAGTATTTCTACGCGTATCAGTACGTTAGCGATTAGTCGATTTACAGCTTTAGCGCATCTGATGAATTCTGAGGTGTACTACTACGCGTGGTGAGACGAGACCCGCCTTTTACACCCCTGAACTGAATCCTACAGCGGCCAGCGCGCGCGCGCGTGCTCTTCTTCTTTCCAACAGGTACGTACTGTTGGATTGGATTGCTTGCTACTATCAGTTATTAGTTCATACTTTAAACTGGTCACCTCGATCGACCTCTCTGGATGCATATGGAATGGCTGACTGGCCCAACGTGTACTCTATTGTATAGTATAATGTAGTGCGTGCATGGAGCTAGAGTTTGAGCTACCATGCATGCATGGATGGCAATGGCAATGGCAATGGCAATGCATTGGGTTTGGGTTGTTTTCTTTCTTTACTCGGTTTGGAAGGTAGCATACGTTGGCAAGCGGAGATTCCGTTCCCGCGGCGGTTTCAGTCTACTACTCCATGGATCTCATTCTCATGAATCCTCATCTCATCTCTCCTCTCTCGTAATCAGAGCACGTCTAGGAGGAGTACGTATACTACAAATAGTATGGGTACGGTTTTACTTTGACGTACGTTGATTTAGCCTCGTAATCAGCTACTACCACTAGTTTAATTACAGTACTATTGTAGGAGTATTTTAGTAGATACAGTCGTTTGTTGCTTTACAGCTTTAGCATCTGAACAATAAATTCAGAGTTCTGATGTGAGCACCTGCTTTACACACTGAATCCTACTACTGTACAGCGCGCGAGTATATCTCCCTATTGTACATGATGTTGGCTAATCGTTTCGGTGTCTGATGATGATTGTTTTATTTTGAGAGAAAAACACTATTTCAGTAGCTGATAAGCCGGCTGATAAACCAGACGAACAGGGTGTTTCATCATCTACGTGCCCTGTTCGTATGTGTCCTGTTCGTCTAGCTTATCAACCGGCTTATCAATCACCGAAACAGTGTTTTTATCTTACTGAAAAACAGCCAAAAACAACATCAGCAAGCGAACCGGCTACGTTGTGGATTTGTTCCAAACGTGTCATCAAATTAAGATATCCCAGATGATGCATGTGGTTGTGTGAGCTTGACTTTCAAAAAGCCTTCGATCGATTCTCTGCTAAAATTGGGCTGCTGCCGTGCTATCTATATATATATATATATATATATATATATATATATATATATATATATATATATATATATACCCTTATCCTGGAATGGAATCGGAAATATTCCTATTCCCGGCGGCAACATGTGTCTTCAGAAGTCAGAATGGGATCACACCTCATCTCAATTTTCCTAAACGACAATTTAAACCGGACCAAACCACAACCAAAAAAGGAAAGGAAAGAAGATTACTGCAAACTATAGGCGATTGATCCTCTCCGTCAGCATGAAGAGGTTCTTGAAACAGAATCGCAGCTCCGCTCCGCTCCCATACAATACAGTGTCAGCAGCGGCCGCGGCCAGCAATGCCAATGCCATGCATACTCCTAGCTAGTAGTACGAGGCACGCACACAAGCTCGCACTAGCAACAGTGCTTTTTTCGTCAAAAAGTTACCAACTTTCCCTCATCCATATCCAAGAAAGACACCAAAGATGCCGCCGCTGCAGGGCAGCTTTTTTTTACCATCCCCCAATTCAACTCAAAGGCAGAGCACCAGATACCATATGCTTAAACAATGCACGCACACAGATGTACTACTACTGTACGGAGTACTACATAGTCTACTGTGTTGTATTGCATTGCTTGATTTTGGTGATTTTTCGTTTTGGATTTCGGAGGAGGATGCTTTTGGTCAATCAGACCAACATACAAGGAAGGAACACGAATCCTTCGAAAATGGAGGCCGTACTCACTTGCTCCGGGGCTCACACGTATGTCCATCTGTGAGGTAGCTTCTTAATGAGCCAGGCCCACTAGGAAGATACACAGACATATAGGCCTCTTACTTTGAAAGCCACATATCTCTTGTCGTGAACCGGATGTTATGGGGAGAACAAGCATTTTTGTATATAATATATATAGGGAAAACAAAAGGGAGACTACTCATCGTCCGGTTGATAGTTGATACAGTAATCATCCACTTTTTGAGCCAATAACAATTGAACACGTTAGCCGTAGAGTTATGAGCACGCCATGTGTAAAGTGGGGTTGAGACGGGGGACCCGCACTCAGCTAGATCTCAAAGAAGCATGAAGCATCCTTCACGCCTGCACACGGCCCCTGTTCATGCCCGCTTGGGAAAAGTCGCCTTCTTCTATGTACCCATTTGCTTGCTTTTGGTGATTTTGTTTTTGGGAGAGGGATGCTTCAATCAATTTAAGTCGAGTAACACTAAAATCCTTAAAAAAACATTGAAGATCGCTATGCGCTGGCCTGGCCCATATGAGGCCCGATTGGCAGCTGACGCTACTCACTTTCTCCTAGGCTCACACGTAAGCCCATCTGTGAGGCAGCTTCGTCTTCGTACTATTAATAATGGGCTTATACTAAAAAAAAGTATTAATAATGGGCCATAACTACTAGGCTCGTCGTTGGAAGTGGAAGGTACACAAACATCTGGGCCCCTTACTTTTGAAAAAAGAGAGAGGAAAAGCTCCCCTTATGAAGCTAATCTTTGTGCTGTTACTGTTACCACTTGGTAGCGTGGGCCGGACGTCACGGGAGATTGAACATCACTACATCAGCACTACCCCAAAGAATACACAAAACAGCACATCATGGGTGAAAGAAACGAGCAGTCAGTCACGCCATTACCACCTTATTTGGCACGGCTTGACCCACCTAGACTTCAAAGGGAATGTGCCAAACAAATGACATGACATACAGTTTTGTAGTATGCCACTTTAATTCCTCCCTGCTTGGAAATTTGATGTTTTTTTCGATTAGAAAAGAACTGTTGTGTTTAGCTCTTATAAAAGTAGGCTCTGGACTCATATCACATATCAGCACGAGGTTTCGGCCTATACGCAGTCATGCATTTCTTTTAGTAGTGGCTTATATTCCTTAATTATCATGCATGCATATTCAATTCCTCAGTAAGTCTAGATCATCATTATTTAAAGCCACGTTTGATATATCTCCTAAGAAAAAATGAGGTTACGGTGGGAAAACAATAGAATGGGATAGGGCCTAGAATCCAACTATCTATGCAAAACCGTCTAGCTATGGCCCTTTGGAACGCAATTTTTTTTCATAGAAATCTTGCCTGAATTTTATAATAATCTCGCATGGAAAATATATACATGAATCAGAATATTTTTTTTCGGCGTTGTCTTGTAACGAGT
The DNA here is from genome assembly GCA_022036555.1 of Microstegium vimineum. NCBI lineage: Eukaryota > Viridiplantae > Streptophyta > Magnoliopsida > Poales > Poaceae > Microstegium > Microstegium vimineum. The sequence continues at coordinate 2,439,370 of CM039122.1, read as the reverse complement.
GCCGATATATAAATAGTGAAAACCGCATGCAAGCCTCGAATGACGACGTGAATAAATAAATAAATAAAAGTCGCTGAATGAATGAAACCCGAAAGGATCGATTGCAGCAGGCCGGTGTGGGTACCAATATGATAACTCTCATCCGTGAATAAATCGGAAGCCAAACAACGATTTGGCAACTGTTGACTTATGCCGGCATGACACGTGCGGGTGCCCTCCCAGCCTGAGTGTCTCCCGCGTCAAAACAAAAGGGACACTGGCTAACTAACGCTGGGGACAAAATATGGAGAACCGAACCGAAAGTATCGAGAATTGAACCGAAAATACTAAAACCGAAATATTCGGTTCTATATTCGGTACCGAGTTTCTAGGAACCAAATTTTGGTACTTTACCTCGGGGAACTGAATTATCTGAATTTTGATGAGTTAGTGTTGCTATATTATTGATTATTCCATTATAGACTATTATATTATGTATTTTTGGTACTTACTTTTATTGTCTTGTGGATATTTATATGTATTTTTTTTCACTATTATTCTTTATAAATTTATGTTAAAATTAACTTTTGAACTCATTATTACATATATCTGTGATCGGTTCGGTACTGTTCGGTAAATACCGAAACCGAACAGAAAGTACTGATACCGAATTGTACCAAATTTTTTTAGAAACCGATCGGTACCGATTTTGTAAGGAACCGAATTTACGTGGGTAGCGAAGATGGTTCGGTAGTACCCAGGGTGATGGCCAACGACGCCTCCGCCGAAAAAAAATACCGCGCCACTCGCAAAAAAAAAGGAAAAAAAAAAACCCGCACCTCGCCGCCTCCGCTTCTGCTTCTTCCTCGCCTTTCTTCTTCCCAGGGGGGCGACGCGAGCAGATGCAACGCCCAGCCCTATCGGAGGCTACGCGTGCGCTCCTTCCTCTCCCCCGTTCGTGCTCGGCGCGCCGCCTCTTCCTCTCTGGCACTCACGGATCTGGTCCGAGGACGGACTTGCCGGCAGCGGCCAGGTGGTGGAGGCGCACCACCTCTTCCTCTCCCCCACGGTGCCTGTATTCGTCGGCCCGCACAGGTGTTGACCGGCAGCACTGCCAACGGTGTGCCTCTCCACTCCTTTGTCCCCTCTGCCCAGGTCCCTTTCTTCTCCCTCTCCCTCCTCCTTGTAGATTTTTTTTTTATTTTTTTTTCTTCCTGTAATGAATCAATTCTTCACAGGGTGCATTGGAACATGTTCCTCTCCCTCCTCCTCACAGACCTTTTTTCAATTTTTCTTCTTCCTGTAATGAACCCATTCTTCACAGGTTGCATTGGAACCTGTTCCTCGATTTCAAGGAGTGTTGATGGCTTCTCCAGCCCCAATTCTTAGGAGTGTTGATGGCTTCTCCAGCCCAAATTCTTGGGAGTTCAGAGCTCAGAGGCTTTTAGAGCAGGTATAAAAATGACCTACAGATGAAACTTGATGTTGGTCCTGCCTATAGGACAGAGGAGTTGCAGCCCTATGTGCTCAGTGTACTGAACAAGGTGATCCTAATCAGATGCAAAATTTTCTTAATAGTCCAACTTCCTGTTTTCATGTCCTCTTTTGCATGTAGATGTAGCCATTCTTATTATTCCAAAAATTGAGGCAATTTACCTTTGCAGGAATGTCTCAATTGATTTATGCCACTGTGAAGTGGTGGGATATAGATTGCTGTCAGGTGGTTGTCCGGCAACGTCTTCAAGGTGGGATATGGATTGCTATTAATTATCCTTATGGCAACAGATATATATGATGATGTCCAATTTCCTGATAAGCAACCTGCTAGGTTTACTCTTTCCATTCAGGATGGTCACGATTGTTCACCAAATCAGTTCCTTTTTTCTTTTCAGTTTTCAGTGATAAACTAATAGCACCAATTGACATTCTCTCTAAATCATTTGTTGTTGTTTTATATATAACTATGTAGAGTTTGACAGATGGTGTTTGCCTTGCGTAACTACTATGTTTGTAGTGCTATTCCTGTCACTGATTGTTACCAAATGGCCTCCCTTTTACTATTGCAGTTATATGGCTCTATTCTACGTCCTCATTGCGTGACAGATCAACATGTATTTCCTTTTACAATTTAAATAGTGAATCTCTGTTGCTTGGCTTCAATGTTCAGATTTCACTGTCTATGTGGGTAAGAGGTCAATACAGGGCAATACTTATATTGGCAGTTATTTTTATGATTCGCTAGGTGCGCTAAATAACTTTTCCCTTACTCTATTAGTGCCGGAGGAGACTGTCACCTGCCTGGGATACGGTAATAATGCTTCTATCACCGGCCACAGTATGCCATTTCCCTTATATTTAGGTACCATAATTTCCCCTACTTCTCATAATTACAAAAACAAAAAACTTTAAAGTAAATTCAAATTGTTTCAGTTTTATATATATATATATATATATATATATATAGAGAGAGAGAGAGAGAGAGAGAGGCATGTACCATATTTAAACTATTCAAACTCAGTGACTAGAGAAATATGATGACTTCAGCTCTTTCAGCACCAATTGAGACCTTCTCGATGTTGTGCTAATATAGAAGACAAATATTTTTGTGTTCAAATATGGAGCATTACATGATCATATTATTACCTATACTTTTATAGTGTGTAGTATGAAGGTTTCTATCTCAAATTTGAAGAACATGAAATTGTACCACCACAACGTGTGCTCTTAAAAAGGTAGGCCTACTAAATTGAAGTGACATGGTCCTTAAATGTCACCAATTTCACTCTATTTTACAAATTTAACAAATGTTCAACAAAGTTATACTATGGCACAATCTTTGAGTGGCCCAATTAGTAAATTATATATTGTTCAGAGATGTAGTATACCTATGTAGATAAACAAACCATTATTTTACAAAAAACATCTGCTTTCGGTCTGCTTTTGATGCCACTTGCCTTGCTGTAATATGGTATTCCAAGCTGTCTTATAAAATCCTCCATGGAGAAAAGCTTGCACGTCACCATACAAAAAAAACTTGTTGCAAACCTTAGATTGAATTGAATTACCCCATTTTGCATTCGAATCAGATGTAAGCAAAAATATGTTCACACTTCCTTCTATGTGGGTTTCACGGTGCTGAAGTTTGTTTGTGTAGGTACATAAAAGTCACTTGGTTTTTTTACATTCACAATTCATAGTAACACTTCCTACTAGAGACTTACTAATAATAAAACAACAGACAAAATGAACTCACTCCTTACCATGTCTAACCTCCTTATAATTGAAGGTCATTCATTTCCCTAACTATATCATTTAAATGATTTGGAAACTAAACACAAAATGTTTTCCTTACATTGCTTGCTGCATTAGCCAAGCTCCAACGACTTCCAAAGGTCACTTTACTATTTCACCCTATCTGGACACACCTGTGCAGTTCCTTTGAAGACTAAAACTAAGAGGAAACCATGTATTGCTCTTCGTGCAAATGTGTGTCTTATAATATTTGTGTCACCACCCACAGTTCCCTGTTTCCATTGCTATTAAAGTATGTTCATTAACATTTTCCCCTACTATTAAATTCCAGTTAATTGCTCAAATATTTTCTTTTGCTCCTAATTTTACTTTACATATCCTATGCATAACCTGTCAATATATCTAACAATTGTTATGTGCATTTTGAAGGATCCCAAGGCAGAAGGAGATGTACCACCATTGCTAAAATGCTCAAGGGTCAACAAGCAGAACGACGCACTGTTGCCTGTCTCTTTCATATGTACTCCGTATGCAACAAGAGACAGGCAAAGATCGAAGCACGGAGCTATCCACAATGCCAACTAATGTTGCCTCTCTGCTTTGCTCTTGTGAAAGCTGTTTGCTTTCTTCCTTTGTTCAAATAATAAATAAATAGACATGATTTCATATGCTTTAGTATGTACTGGCGCGGCGGTAGCGCGCCCAACGTGCTAGTATACTATAACGCGTCGAAATTTTGGCAGATGATGAATGAAAATTAAATAAATTTATTCAAATTCAAATTCAAATCGCAAATAAAGGGCGAGTGGATTGGAGGAGCGGTAGTGTAACCCGCCCGGCCGGCTGACCGACTGCGTCGAGTCGAGTTCGCCGCGCGCGCCGCCGGGACGATCCGCCGCCAGCTAGGTGCCCAACAAGACTAAATTAAACACAGCTTCATCATCAATATTATCTCGGAACAAAAATGGCTTATCAAAAAAATTGATCGCCTTCGAAGAAGTTTTCTTTGGAAAGGAGAAACACCGGACAAAGTCCTTGGGGGCCATTCGATTGTCAATTGGAAAACTACTTGACTGCCCAAGGCGAAGGGTGGACTTGGGATCCTAGACCTTGAAAGGTTCTCACGGGCTCTACGCCTTCGATGGTTGTGGTTCCAATAGCGTCAGAAAGAAAGGGCATGGAACAAGCTAGAATTACCATGCGACAACTACGACAGGGCCCTGTTCGCTGCCTCCACGGTGGTAACATTAGGGGATGGAAAGACGGCGTTGTTCTGGAAATCAGCTTGGGCACAAGGAAGAGCCCCCAAGAGTCTGGCACCAAATTTATTCAAGAAGGCCAAAAGAAAAAACATCACCGTACAAAAGGCGTTACAAGAAAATAAATGGATATCACACATACACCCTATTTTAGGGCCGGGTGAAATCCAAGAATACGTCTTACTTTGGGGAATTGTACAACAGACACAATTAACTATGGATAGAGAATATAGCATTGTGTGGCGTTGGCCGCCCGACGGAGAATATACAACCAAAAGCGCCTATCACATCCAATTCGAAGGGACGTTCAGTAAACTTAAGATTATGCCGATTTGGAAAGCTATGGCGGAACAAAAATGCAGATTTTTCACATGGACGTTACTACATAAGAAGATTCTCACGGCTAACAACCTGATGAAGCGACACTGGCCAAATGATCCTGTTTGTAAATTATGCGGAAATAGTCCTGAGACGCCCACGCACCTGTGTAAAGACTGTGATTTCGCTAAACAAGTGTGGGCAACATTGAAATCATGGTTCGGTCTATCAATCATCGACACAGTTGGACCAAGTGATTCCCTACATAAGTACTGGCGCCGATGTCGGGCAAAGATTGAGAGAATGCACAAAAAAAGATTTGATGGAATCATGATCTATTATTGGTGGAATCTATGGAAGGAAAAAGATAGGAGGACATTCCAAAACAAAGCTTGCAAGCAAGGGAGGTGGTCTTCTTGTGCAAAGAGGAATTTGATCAATTTCAGTTGGCGATGAAACCCAATGCTAGAACCAGTCAGTAGTCCCTCCCTGTTCTTTTGGTGTCTCTGTCTGCTAGCAGAGTCTTTTCTCTTGTTGTTTCTTAGAGTGGTGTGCTGTTATGGCTAGTAGAGTGGAGTCGAGTCGAGTTTTTTTTTGTGTGTAATCCTGTAATTCTTTGTGTTTTTTTCTCTTTCTATCGTCTAATAAAAATCCGGTAAAAGCTTTTTGCCGTCCTTCGAAAAAAATCATCAATATTATAGCTGGTGACTATATATATATTTTTAAAAAGATCCGATTACCCGGCGTATCATTGATAAAGGAGAAAAGAGGTTTTAGAGTAATGTGACCTTTTATAAGCGGTGAGCGCTACCTTATACAGCAGACCACAGTAGTGATTGAGTTTAGATAGATATTCAGGAAGAACGAGGACGACGTCGGCATACCACACGCTGACGAGACGAAGGAACTAACGGCCGGCTGGCGGCTCAACGACATTGACGTCGACGGGGACGCGGCGCAAGAGGCTGCCGCCAGTGCGAGCGGGTACGTTGGATCGGAGTCGTAGCTAGGACCAAGAAGCAGCCAGCCGCGCCACGGCCACAACCCTATATATACTGCCACTCTCGATCGGCGGTTTATGTGCCGGCCAGCCAGCCGAGCGCCCGGGCGGGCGCCTGCAGTGTGCAGTGCAAGCAGCAGCAGGGAGTGTACATTATTTTTGTAGATTTGTTAAAATATGAAGAGGAGTTGTGATATTGCCTCTCTTGTTGACCTCTCAGTGAAACTTGTTGAAACAAATAGAGATAAAATTTAGTATTTGGTCTATTTTCTTATCAAATTGGTATTGCTTCAAGTGGTGGCTGACACAAGTGTTAAAAAATATTTTGTACAATGATCTTATCAAAACTAAGATGGGTGATAACCTTTTGGATAGTAGTCTAGTTACTATCGTTAAGCGGAATATTTACTTACAATTGGGTGAAAAGAGATATTCAACACATTCATGTCATTAGGAGGCCAGAATATATTATGATATTTTTCATCAACTATTTTATGTATGTAATCTTTTAATTGTACCTTTAAGGTAGACTCATCTATTTTCATCCGTTTGTTTGCTCTCTTTATCTTAATCGTATTGTGCTTTATCATCCGTGAAATGTTATATTTATAGTAGTTAAAAATTAATCCACTTTAGTTTAGGAGGTGAGAACTAAATAACGGACCACCCTAGCAACAAATGCTAGCTACGCCACTGAGTGTACCGGATGGGTTGTGTGGTGCAGCAACACGGGAATTGCGTTCTCGCGGCCCGGCCCTTTTCATTCTCTCGTCTCCCGACTCCTGGTTTTGTTTCGCTGACGACTGTCTATGGTGGCGTGGCTACAGCTACTAGGCGTTGCAGCTTTGGATTCAGGCTACTCTGCTTCTGCCACTGTTGTTGCTCAGATGCTTGTTCATTATTCACTGTTCAGGAAGACATGAGAGGAGGAGGAGATTTTTTTTTTTTAAAAAAAACATCATCATCGTCGTTTACATATTTGCATCGTGGTCTCGTGGATCTCTTCCACCGTCAGTCACCTTGTTTTGGCCAAGAGCGGATATATGATGTTTGTAGGGGGTGTGGCTGCACCCACGATTTTTTTTAAAAAAACAATAATTATGTTTAATTTTTCACTATATATACACCCATATAATAAAAACCTATGCATCCACAAGGCTAATGTACCTCCTTGATTTCGCTCTAGCTCTACTAGTTTTGGCTTCGGCTGGTGGAGTTATTTGATCTGATCATCTGGGTTCAAAATTTCGGCCGGATCTGAATTTTGGTTATAAAATACTGGTGTTTATTTAGATGTAGTACAGGTTGAATAGGATTTGTCCATCCAATTTGTGCCAATCCAAGGATTGATGTAGAAACCTCCAACCTTCATACTGTACTTGTACAAGGTGCACGGATAAAATCTTGTACCATTATATATATATATATATATATATATATATATATATATATATATATATATATATATAAAATTGAGCACCTGAAAATCAATCTTGTTTAACTTTGTTCGACCGAATTTTGGGATGTGGATTCTCGAAATTCACTAGAAAAATTGCGCGACCTTGCCGCCCATGGCCATTCTTACTTTTCTTTTTCCTCTGTAGTTAAGTGGATGATTACGAGTAATAGTAATTGAATTATTTTTATACAATATATTAGTGATATTTTTTAGGTTAATTAGAAACTATTATTTACCCATGGTTGTATATGTCAATTGTGGATTTTATCATTTTGTTATCTATATATTTTAAAGGAAGAATTGTCTTTTTTGTAGTATTTTTTGCATTGAAATATATTCATGATATTTTTTGGCTATGTTTGTTGTGGGTAAAGAATGGTAGTAACTATTGTTAAGGTGAGAAACCAGAGTTAGAATAAAAGAAATGAGGAATATTGAAACTCAAAGCATTAAATTCAACAATTCATAAGCTAATGCTCTTGTTTGTATGATTTTATATAAGCTTCATTTATTTGTAGTCTTACAACAAGTTGTTTACATTAGGGTTTATTTGTGATAATAATAGTTTTGCTAAGTTTTAATAGGCCTATTGTTGTAATTGGCATATATTTTAGACACTCCATTATTTTGAAAGTGTTGTTTAAGTAATATATTTTACTCTTGTTATTGAAATTGAACTATCATATTTTTTGGCTATATTTTGTTTAGAGAAAAAAGGGGTAAATTTATTATTAAAGACGGAGGAGCATAAGTAGACGTAAGTTTAAGGTATTTTTTAATGAGGAGAATGTGACCTTGGATTATGAAATTTGGCAATACATAGACCTGACATGGAGTGTTCTGAACAACTCAACTTTCAATTTTTTATTTCTATATGGTTTTCATATTTACCGTTAAAAAATATAGGCAAAAAATGTACCAACAAAGATTCTACTAAAACATATTCTATCCATTGCATATATATTTAATCATGATAATTTTGAAACAAATTTATTTTTTATTTTATGATTTTTTATTGATTTACTACGCAAATTTAAAGTTCTAGCAAATTTATTCATAAAAGAAAATGATTAATAGATAAGAAAAAACAATTTCATGCAAAATTCAGCCCACTAAAGCTCAGGAGTGGGAGGGAGGCAGGCCGGCCCATAAAAGGCCTGGATTGCGGGTTGAGATTGGTAAAGGTTGAGGGCTTTTATGAAAAATAACAAGAGAGAGGAGATTGGACTACATGTTGATTCTATCAAAATATGAGGATGTTTTTACAAAATGACCAACGCTTGCACAATCTGGACGGCCGGGAAAAGTGGCCAAACACGGAGGAGCATAAGTAGAGGTAAGTTTAAGGTATTTTTTAATGAGGAGAATGCGACCTTGGATTATGAAATTTGGCAATACATAGACCTGATATGGAGTGTTCCGAACAACTCAACTTTCACTTTTTTTTATTTCTATATATGGTTTTCATTTACCGTTAAAAAATATAGGCAAAAAATGTACCAACAAAGATTCTATTAAAACATATTCTATCTATTGCATATATATTTAATCATGATAATTTTGAAACAAATTTATTTTTTATTTTATGATTTTTATTGATTTACTATGCAAATTTAAAGTTCTAGCAAATTTATTCATAAAAGAAAATGATTAATAGATAATAAAAAACAATGTCATGCAAAATTCAGCCCACTAAGGCCCAGGAGTGGGAGGGAGGCAGGCCGGCCCATAAAAGGCTTGGATTGCGGGTTGAGACTGGTAAAGGTTGAGGGCTTTTATGAAAAATAACAAGAGAGAGGAGATTGGAATGCGGGTTGATTCTGTCAAAATATGAGGACGTTTTTACAAAATGACCAACGCTTGCACAATCTGGACCGTCCGTGTGCCCGATCGGATGGCCGGGAAAAGTGGTCGACGTGGCCATGCTCTGCGGCCGTAGCTTTTCCTGCAGTTTCATTATGAAAAGATGAATTTCAGTAACTTTACTCGTCACCGGTAAAAACATTTACACCAAAAATTTTAAATTTGAAACCCACCAGCACCTCTGCTGCTAAATGTTTCGTCAAAGAAATGAGTTTGGTTCGCAAAGCCCGAAAAAAAATAACTGAAAAAATCTTCATTTTCTCTTTTAAAACAAAAAAAGGAAGTTAATGGAGGCCCGCGCACATATCTATATTCAGCATACCAGAACGCCAACTAGGCCGAAAACCATTCCAAACTGGGCCCAAAGGGTTACTTACACTCTTCTTTCCTAGTTAGCCGGCCCAAGTTACCACCGGCAACAGAAGTTCGTTCGCGGGTGGGCCCAGTGACGTGGCTCGGTGGCGTGCGTGGCAAACCGGTGGAGAGCCGCTCCTCCCACTCCTCTCCGTCGTCAACTTTTAAACCACGCACACAACACAATTACACAAGCGACGCCGGAAGGAAGGTGGAGGAGGAGTAATTAATTAAAAAACCGGCAATAAATCGCGGATTTCCCAACGCCCCACCTCACCGCGGACGGACTCCCCAATCCAATCCAACCCAACCCAACCCCCCAATCCGCCGGCGGCGCGGTTCCGGTGCGTTTCCCCGCGTTCCCAGGGGCTCTAATCCCACCATCTCCTCGCCCGCTTCCCGCAAATCGCATTGCCGATTTTCGGTTGCTGGATTTTTTTTGGGGGGTCCTCCCTGATTTCTCTCTCTCTCTACGCGTTCTTCGATCAGGAGAGCGCGCGCGCCCGCGATCGGATCGGCGCGGGTTCGGCTCCCCCTTGAGCGGTGTGGATTCGTTCCCGATCGGAGTTCGGCGGCGGCGGCGCCTTGGGGTGTGATCTGCTGCGGCCGGCTTCTTCGTCCTGGTACGTGGAGGCAGATATTGCTCTCTCTCGAGCGGGCGAATTGAATCGCCGTGCTCGCTCCTCTCGTGGTTGAATTCGCGGTAGATGTCTACGGTGCACCCACTCCCTCACATCTTCTGTTCGCTTGGCAGGGAGGGAGGGAGGGGAAGGGAGGAGTGGAATGGACGGGGAAGCGTTCCGGTTGGGCGGTTCCCATTTGGCGGCCTACCCCTCCGGTGCCGCCATGGAGGATCCGAATCAGAGCCAGAACCAAGGCCAGTTCCTGTTCAGCGCCAAGGCCGCGCCGCTGCAGCTCTTCGGAAGCGCCGCGGGTAAGATGGATAACTTTGGGATACCTGCTTATTGTTACTCGTTGCTGCGTTGTTATTCTTTCCTGACGACTCGGAATCGTTTACAAGCAGATTTGTATCTCCTGATGTAGCCAATATTTATGCGTTAGTTCTGTCTGTGTTCCTTATTTTTTGTATTCCACCTGTTTTACCATTCGGTCATGTGAATATGTCAGTAACATCAAAATTTGTCTGTAATGCCAGCAAATTTTTATCTCACAGAAGCGTTCAGAATCACTTCGTTAATTTTGACAATCAAATCACCCAATTCGCTAGTAGTCATAACTCATAACATTATCCTTGACCTACCTTGCTTTTCCATAAACCTAGGCCTGCTCAAACTCAAAACAAGCATGCCTTCCTGGTAGAGCTCGCAAACACATGTTCTAAAGAAACTCTTCCATATCTCATAGGAGGGGATTTCAATATAATGAGAGCTCCAGAGGACAAGAGTTCAGGGGTTTTTGACTCAAAGTGGCCTAATCTTTTCAAAGTGGCTGCGATTTGCTGGGCCATCTGGCGTTGCCAGAATGATGTTATTTTTAACAAACTCAAAACTAACTCTTTCATGTAGGTTATTTTCAGGGGAGCATTTTGGCTCTGCTTCTGGGCCCAGCTGCAGCATGATGAACAAGCTAAAGACATCCTTTCGTCGATAAGCAAGAGATTAGAAATTATTGCTTTAGAGATCTCTATTAAAGGGTGGAAACATTTGTATTGTTTACTTTAGCTCCCTGGTCATTGTTTAAGACCTTGGCTTGCGCTTTTCCTTTTTGAGGGACGATCTGTTTTGTAATGATGGTTGTGTACATCCCAGGATGTAGAGGCCGGATACTTTATATTCATTATCTAAAAAAAAAAATTCATTGAAACTGGTTAATTGAACTATGCCTTCTTGCTGCGCCACTGAATTTATATCCCCCTTTTCTGACTGACCCTTGTGTTATCATCAATGCAGTCCCCGCGGTTGGTCCTGCTGGTTACTGTAATTACACTGGAAACACCCACCTTCCTGTTATGAACCAGGCAAGGACTTCAAACATTGATCCAGGGACTGAAAAGCTGCTGAAGCTTCAGATGTCCTTGAACGACTATCATCAACAGAATGCTGATCGGTTAGTGCGTGTTGGCAATCCGAGTGCTGTTTCAACCGGCCTGAGGCTGTCTTATGAGGATGATGAGCACAATTCATCAATCACCTCTGGTAGTGGTAGCATGACGTCGCTTCCTACCACGATGTCCTCTGTTGATGATCTCATGGCTGAACTGGATAAAGAAAACAAAGAGATTAGCTATTACTTAAGGATTCAGGTAAATGTTCAATGCAGCTTCATTATCGACCAAATACTGGATATCATGTTTTACGGGACAGCAAGGATGAAATGAACAAATAAATAATTGTTTATCAATTTTGTATTTGGTTATTCCATCATGGAAACAGTGGTACACCTTTATATAGTTTAGTATTAATATCCGAATGGCTTAGTTATCTAAATATGCTGTGTCAGAACATTGCCAGATACATGGGCTTGCTGTAGTGCATTGAGTCTCCTGCTTTCAGTTTGTATGCAGATCATTAAAATCAGTTATGCATACTATGTTATCACAAGAATATATTACATAGTGTGTTTGGTTCACTATTTTACTGTCTACTAGTGTATTGATCTTGTATGTTACATGGTTGTAGCTGTTTGATTTGAAGTAACACACCCCTTCAAACCGCTAGAGTGACTTGTTCTTGTAACCTCTCTGCACTTCATGGCTCTTATTATTCCCCACAGGCAGAACAAATCGGCAAGCAGATGAAGGAGGTGAACCAGCGGCGGATGATTTCTTTCCTGGCGAACCTCGAACGAGCGGTGGGGAAGAAGCTGCGGGAGAAGGAACTGGAGGCGGAGGCGATGAACAGGAAGAGCAAGGAGCTGAACGAGCAGATCAGGCAAGTCGCCATGGAGGTGCAGTCGTGGCAGTCAGCGGCCATGTACAACCAGTCTGTGGCCAACATCCTGAAGAACAGGCTGATGCAGGTGGTGGCGCAGAGCACCAACCTCACGAGAGAAGGCACCGGCGACAGCGAGGAGGTCGACAACGCAGCCTCCAGCCAGAACGCCAACGCCAGAGCTGGAGCCACTGGCCCCGATGGCTTCTTGCAGTCCGGCCTCCTGGGCGGTGGCGGTGGCGGCAGGGGCACGACGACGACGGCTACCGTCGGGCTTGGGGCCTGCAGGTGGTGCGGTGGGAAGGAGGCGTCGGTGCTGGTGATGCCGTGCCGCCACCTCTGCCTGTGTGTCGATTGCGAGAGGGTCTCCGACGTGTGCCCCGTCTGCCGGTTCCCCAAGAGCTGCAGCGTGGAGATCAACATGTCCTGACGAAGGACCTATATATGTAAGGACGTTGATCAAAGTTGGCGGGCAGAGTATACACAGTATAACTAGTAAGTATAGATGGTAAGCCTGTTCGTGCAGCGGTGTACATGTCAGCATGTTTTTTACTTGGCGAGTTCTGGACCTCAGTTGTCCATCCAGGTGTAAGGTCACTTTCACCCCCCGCTTGGGGTTTCATCAGAAGGTAAAGGAGGAGATCAGGTTTGCGTCTTGCAATCCATGTGCATTCTACGTCGTCGCATCCTCATCCTGCTGTGTTGGAATCTTGCGGTTTTACCGATAATACTATAAGCATGTGCTAGGTATTACACAAATGGCACAGTTTTGGTAGGCCTTGCTAGCACGTCTGAAATGGACAGCGATGCCACGCTTCTTTTGGTGCTCTTTTTATTTGTATTCTGAAACAATTTGTACTCCGGTTTCAGAAAGGAAAGAAAAAGAAGAATGGGATGTGATGATGCGTACCAAACAGAAAAGCATTGCAGCTGGAGAAAATTGTGCGCGGCAGCACGAGCATGCCCAGCGCACAAGCTCTCGCAAAGTTGCAATGTGTCGACATGATGCTCAACATAGCTACTGTACAAAGCTGCTGGCAGAATCATCCCCATCAGTACAGGGGACTCTGCAAACAAGGGAAGCGGAGTCTGAAGTCGGGAACCGCTGCAATCTTGTATCACAAACGTTTCAGCTGCGGTGCGCTGCCTGCCACGTATAAAGAAGAAAACACCGATGCGTATGGTTGCCGTATGCCGGTGGTGGCCAGCCGGACTCTGAGTCCATTGCAGCCGAGGGCGCACTGGGAGCCGGCCGCGGCAATGGCCATGGATGAGCCACATGCATGGTGGACGCGCAATCATGGGCCGCGTATGGCGTTCCCGAGCGCGGCCACCTGGTGATCCTTTCGCAAAAGACGGACCCATCAGCATTTTACACAGCATCTACAAGAGTTTGCCAAATTACAGATATATGCGTGCAATCACCCCACGAGGATAGTACAGTTGTATATATTTAGTATAAAGTAATTAAGACATTTATATATGCGCGTCGCCCCCGACGGGCGACTCGGGGCGGGTGGGGCCACCCGCCGCCGCCTGCCCGGAGCCGCCCTCTGCGCGTCCTCTTCGGCCGCCGTCGCTGCCTCCCTGCGCGCGGCCAGCGGCGGGCCCCAAGAAGGTTCCCCGTCCGCGCCTCCCTAGGCCTCCTGTGTACCTCCGTGCCTCCTCCATCCCCCTTCTTCTCCGGTACCGGTGGTCCCTGGGCAGAGGCGCGGCCGATCCGGCCCCTCCTCGACTGGATCCGTTCCCTCCGCGCAAGGACCCGACCCTTCCGCGTCCGGATCGACCGGCGAAAGGTCTAGGGCGGCGGCGGGGCCGGCGGCCACTGGGAGGAGGCGTGATCGATCCGGTCCTCCTCCACCGGATCTGCGATTCGCTCGGCGGTGCTGCGAGGTGGCGACCTGCTCGGGTGGCGGCCGATCTGGCACGCGCCCCGGTGGGCTAGGCGACGCGGACGGCGGCACCGTTCTCTCCACCGATTGATGGATGGACGGACGGCGGCCGGCGTACCTACACCGGTGAAGGGGTCTGGTGGCGGCGGGCCGATCTGGGTATCTCAGGCCTGGAACCGCCGGATGCTGACCCGTGCTGCCCCTTCTCGGTGCGGGTGGTGCTCCGACGATGCGGACTCGGGCGGGCGTTTGCCTCGGGTCGGGGACTTTCCCCAGGCGGCGGTTTGGGGGTCGATCTGGATCCCCGGGCACCGGATGGGGATGACAGTGTTGGCACCGGCCATCTCCACAAGCCGTCCAACCCGCCCTCCCACAGACCACGTCGCTCCCAGGGGCCCCGTAAATCGGCTCCGACGTCAACATCAAAGGACATCGTCGCCCCCTGTTTTTCTGCTGCCTCACTGTATCTGGTGAAGACCCTGCCGATCATCTCCGGCATCTTCGTATGTAGGTTCTGCTTGGATGTGCCTTGCAGGATATTGGAATACGGGTGAAAATCCTGCCTAGCGGTGCTGGGCGGCGGCGATGACGCAATCAACGTCATTTTCCCCCTTGAATGCGTCGTTGAAGTTCCCTCTTCCTTTCGTTGATAATGGCGTCTGCGGACGTCATTTACCTTTTTTAAGGCATCAACACAAGCACGCTCGCTCCTAGCCATGCCTGCACTGCGGCATTTGGGACTCAGCTGCGGCGTCAAGAGCAAGCCAAGGACGCCCTCTCGTCGATCAAATAGAGGGTAGAAGCATTTATCGTTTTGCTGTAATTGTCCTGGTGTATGTAGAAGACTATGACTTTTCTCTTTTTTGTTTTTCTATCTCTTTCTGTATTTGTTAGCTCTGTACATCCCGGACATAGAGATCGGATATTGAATATCCTTTATCGAAAAAATATATGATGACAACACCAAACCTAGCCCGATATATACGGATTCCTCTGCCACACATGACACACCACATGCCTCCTTTACGTCTAAATTATTAGAATGTTTTTGTATGTATGCTCTGAACAACACCATGACAAAACTGACGTTTGTTTGTTCCTGCTTCGGTGTAAGGTATCCTTATCTAACAACAACAACAACAACAGCTATTAGCATTGCCTTGCAAGAAATACTTATGTATGCATCCATCACCTGCAAATACGTCCAGTCCCGGCACAAATGGACGACACCACACAAAATGATGAGAAATCAGAAATGCCAAGAGGAAATTAAAGGAGAGGGAAAAAGGGCTACCAGATAGATAGATAGCTAGGCCCCCCTGCTGCTGCAGGCAGGCAGGCTGCAGTGCTGCTTCTCCCTTTCTTCGTTTGGTTTTTCTTTTTTCAGATGAGAGGATGAGTAAAGCATAAACCACACCTCCCTCTGTCGCACGCCCATTTTTTATCATTCACTTGCACTTCAAGTCCTCCTCCTCCTCCGACCACCCCCAGCTTCTTCTTCTTCGTCTTCATCCTAGCTACTCGATCCATCTCCACCTCGATCGCATAGTACGCCGCACGGCACGGCCGGCCTCATCATCTCTCCCTCTGCCAGCTCTCTAGCCTCAAGTACTGCAGCGAGTTGGTATAATAAGTCACTGCACGCTTGCAAGCCAAGGCATACATACACGAGGTAGTGCAGGTCGTACGTACGCAATGGGCGCGCCGCCGGCGAGGAGGTGCGCGCTGCTGCTCTGCTTGGCGCTGGTGTTGTTCGTGGCCGCGGTGGGCCAGGACGGCGGCGCTGGCAATGGCAGCGGTGAGGCGACGGAGGAGGAGCAGGTCCTGAAGCTGTGGTCGTCGTCGTCGGCTTCGGCTAGTGGTGGTGGTGGAGAAGCCAGGGACGACGAAGATCGCTTCTTCAAGTGGGAGCCGGAGGAGGACGACGGCGAGGATGAAGACGACTTCGACGACGAGGATCACGTCATGGCGGTGCAGGGAAAGAAGGGGACGTGCAGGAACGTGGTGAACGTCGACAGCTTCGGCGCGGCGGGCGACGGCGACGCCGACGACACCCAGGTGCGTGCCGATCGATCGACCATCATCTCATCCGCGTTCCGTTTCTGTACACGTACAGTTGCATCGCATCACGCGTGAGTGCGTGCATATGAGAACGCTGAAATCTTTACTTAGGTCGGTCACACTCCACAGTAACACGTTCCGATCTGCAGAAGCGTTTCCAGCAGGTTTTAGGGTAGGCTTTTCCTTCTAGCTACTACGTTTTACCTTTTGCTTCCATATCCTTTTTTACTCACTCCTGAATAGTAAAAACCAGCAGGTGATCAAATAGTGTTCTGTGAGAGAGAATAAATTGAAATAAGCTGAACGAACAGATAGTAGGAAAGAACATACCGGTTAAATTAGTTATATATAAGCTCAATGCAGGATTAAAAATAATAATTAACAGATAGGATCAACAATGAGATTAATCAAGCAGATAGAAATACTGCTAGCTAGCTAGGATGTAACTGTCCGGCCTCTTGGATACGAAATGATGGGCAGCATGGATTGGCATTGCCTGCTAGCGACGATCTACTACTCCATGTTTGCTTGCAAGTCTACATTTCTTAATTGGGACGATGATGATCATGAGGACTGGCCGGTTAGCTAGCAGGACAGGTCCAAAAAGTGTTCTATTTCCTTGAGGTGTACTGTATTGCAATCATGTGGCCTGGATAGGTGCATATATAGGAGTATGTCTGCTAGCAATATGTGTGTGTGTACATCCACGATTGAGTAGTAGATGTACATGTCACCTCACCTGTAACTGAAAGCTGATGAGTCGTCCAAGGTTGGACCAACACGCAACTCTTTTCTTGTATACTACTAATAATAAGTAATTAACAAGCCCCACATCTCTCTGATGGATATATCTCCTCTGATAAAAGAAAAGGTTACTTGATCTGCCTGAAATAATGATGTTACAACTTACACAAATCTCCTCCGTCCTCTTGTTTACATATTGAGTCAAGTAAGAAGCTTTGACGCTAGATCAGTTGCTTTCAGGGAGAGCAACATGACAGCAGTGACAGTGGCATGAAAAGATCGAGTAGGAATGAACTTTAATTTTCTGTCTGAATGATATTTACAAACAAATCT
Organism: Microstegium vimineum; assembly: GCA_022036555.1. Classification (NCBI taxonomy): domain Eukaryota; kingdom Viridiplantae; phylum Streptophyta; class Magnoliopsida; order Poales; family Poaceae; genus Microstegium; species Microstegium vimineum. Next base: position 2,421,965 of record CM039122.1, on the reverse strand, counting down.
CCAGTAGTCATACATAGCTTTTACTACGTATCTACGCATGCATAACGTATGTATATCAAGGTACTAGGAAGGAAGGAGTACGTAGTACACAAAATAAAATGTCGCTGGCAGTGACAGCGGCATGAGGAATATCAGAGGATCCAGAGACGTTGCGATTCCAGGACGCCACACTTTCCGTGTGATGATGACGATGACGATCGATCGATAGGGTTGGTATAGTAGCCAAGAAGAACAAGAACGGATGGAGATCTGAGCTGATGGCGACGCGCTGCAGCAGCAGCAGGAGTGCTTCAGATGCTCCCTCAGGCGGTTGCTTAGCTTCGTCATCCAAGATCCATCCTACTCACACTTCCTCCGTCGCCATTGTCACCGTGCAGATGTCGCCGAGAGATCCCGTACCTTACGTTCGTCAAGAAACACCGCCGCACGCCTGAGCTCGAATCGATAATAAGATCATCATCTGCATTTATTCGGTCTTTGTTTTTAATTTTTTTTTCTGAACAATCTTTTCCGTCCATGAATATAATGGGGTTGGTAAATGCCGGCGCCGACGACGACGCCGGCAATCCATGGCGGCCGGCGACTGCTTCATTGGTTGCATTGTTATCACTCATCAGGCGTTCGCGAGCGCGTGGAAGACGGCGTGCTCGCTGGACAACGCGGTGTTCCTGGTGCCCGCCGGCCGCCGCTACAAGGTCGCCGCCGTCCAGTTCGTGGGTCCCTGCAAGGACACCAGGATGATCATCCAGGTGATCGCTATTGCTGTTGCTTCAGTTCAATTAAGTTCAAGGATCATGCCATAGCAACAAATGCATTGTGATATGGTGATGGTACGTGCAGATCCAGGGCACGATCGTGGCGCCGGAGGAGCCATCAGAGTGGGACCCTCGGAGTCCCCGGCTATGGCTTCTCTTCTCAGGCCTCACCGGCGCTCGCATCCAGGGCGGCGGCGTCATCGACGGCTCCGGCTCCAAGTGGTGGGCCAACTCCTGCAAGATCAACAAATCCAACGTACGTCTCTCTCCCTCTCCTCGCCGCACCATTCCTTCCTTCCATCCTCCCTCCATTCCACTGACAAACAACCACGCTACTCTCTCCACCGCCGCCGCCGTCCTGCAGCCGTGCAAGCCAGCCCCGACGGCGATGACGATCGACTCATGCAGAGGCATACGAATCCGGGGCCTCCACATACAAAACGCGCAGCAGATCCATGTCACCATCTCCCGGTCGAACAGCATACGCGTGGGCGGGGTCCACATCTCATCCCCCGAAGACAGCCCGAACACGGACGGCATCCACGTGGCCGAATCCACGGCCGTCACCATCGCGAGCGTCCTCATCGGCACGGGCGACGACTGCGTGTCGATCGTCAACGGCAGCTTCAGCATCAAGATGCGCAACATCAACTGCGGCCCGGGACACGGGATCAGCATCGGGAGTCTGGGCAAAGGCGGCGCGGTCGCGGCCGTGGCTGACGTGTCGCTCGACGGCGCGCGGATTAGCCGAGCACAGAACGGGGTCCGGATCAAGACGTGGCAGGGCGGCGCGGGCTACGTCCGTGGCGTGAGGTTTGCGGATGTTGTCATGGATGGCGTTGATCACCCCATCGTCATCGACCAGTTCTACTGCGACTTGCCCCCGGTGGTGGTGGCGGCGGATGCGCTAACCGGAGCTCTGCTGTGGCGGTTTCTGACGTGTCGTACCGGAATATTAGTGGGACTTCGAGGCGCGCTGAGGCTATTAGGTTTGCTTGCAGTGACGATGTGCCTTGCACTGGTATTGTGCTTAGAGATATTGACCTGAGACGGGATGATGGTGGTGGTGGTGGTGAGGTGCAGACTGTGTGTAACTGCGCCGTTGGGTTTGACTATGGCCGTGTCATGCCTGCCGCTGACTGCCTCCGCAGCAGCACCTGCGGCGGCGCGCCTGGTGAGCACCACCACCACCCCGACGAGGAGGCCGCCGCCGTCCTGCACACCGAGCTCTGATGAGCAGGAAGCTGCAAGTTGACTGCAACCATTGGACGTCGTGCTCATCCATCCGAACTTCACTGCTAGTAGTATGCTTGCCGAGATCAACTTGTACTTAACAAGACTTTTTGTTTTTGACAGTAAAGTCTGTTAATTAACCGCCTCTATCGCCGTAATTTGCTTCTTTGTTTCACCGCGTGCTGTATAAAGTTTCGGCGGGATTGATTGGGGAGGATTAGCGATGGCAGCCCAGGCAGGGAGCCATTTTCAGACTCGGCCAACTCAATCCCGCTCGGCCCATTGCAGCATTCTGGCCCCCACCCCACAAGAATATTTTTTTCCATTAATACGCCCCTATATAATAGAGATATTTACCTGTATGACCCTAAAAAAAATACATCTTCCTTGTATTACCTATTTTTTCCTAAACTTATCTATATGGTCCTTAAAATGAATTTTTCTTCCTTCAATGGTCTTCCGTCCAATTTTGATCCCTAACAGTGTTAAGTGTTGGGTAAAATTATAATTTTATGCTTATCGAGAAAGATAATGTTTTAGTATAAAAATGATATCTATTTCATACGACCTCGGATGAGGATGATTATTATATCAAAATTATAGCATTCGACGAGATCTACAACTTTCTAGTTTTAAGTTTCTTAATTTGATATTGCTAATTAGCTCAAAAAAGTAAACAATATTTCAGAAGTATATCAATCGCATACAAGCATTTGCCGCCTTGGAAAAATCATATTTTTCTTATATGGTGTCAAACAAAAATACTTTATATATAAAACTTGTAGCTCTCGATGGGATCTACAACTTTATAGATGCATATTTTTTCATTTCAGATCATTAAGATGCTAAACAAATAATATAAAGTTTCAAATAGTGCTGAAAAATAATTTATTTTTTGAGCAATTTAACAACCTCAAATTAAAAAACTCAAAACTTGAAAGTTGTATTTATCGCCGAGGGCTATAATTTTCATATAAAAATCATTCTCATCTGAAGTCGTATGAAATAGATATAATTTTTCTACTAAAATCATATTTTTCTCGCTAAGGGTAAAATGATAATTTTACCCAACACTTAACACCATTAGCAACCTAAATCGGATGGAAGGCCATAAAAGGAATAATTTTTTTGTTTTAGGACCATATAGGTAAGTTCAAAAAAAGAGATCATATAAGGAAGATGTGTTTTTAGGGCCATACAGGTAATTATATCTATATAATAACCTAGGTAATCTATCGTGTAATCTATTACTATAAATGAGCGAACGAATTCAAAATAGCTTCTCACCATCATCTCTCTTACTCGTAGGACATTAAAAAAACTCATGTAAGAGTGAAGTAAAATGAAAAAACACAACAAAAATGAAATGATAAAAAATAATTAAATATAAATAAGTGGAAGAAAAATATAATAAGAAACAATGATAAAAAGAACACAATAAACACGTAGAATATTATATGGATATTAATAGAACAACCTTAGATATATTTAGAACATCTCATGAGTACTGCATGAATACTCAAAGATAATTATAGAGCATCTCATTGATAATAAATGAATATCGTAGAACATTACATGAATATTATGTGCACATCTTCAAATAACATCATGGATAGAGTCGAACACGAAACCAATGTTTCAAGAATAACATTAACCAACAACTATGTCTCATAGTTGTTTTGTGTTGGATATAAAATATTTTTTTGTCAATTATTAAACTATTTAGGGTCTAATAAATAATACTAAGTGAACATCATAAAAAATATCATAGAACATCGCATGTATATTACTACGTTAACATTATATCAAGACATACCAAAAAAATAATAAAATAAACCTTCTATTTATACTAAACGAACATCGCGAAATACAACATAGAATATTGCAGGTATGTTACATGGATATCAAAACAAGACATTAGAAAACAAAGATAATAAAAAAACATATGTAATAGAGGAAAATAAAAAATGAACATTTGTAGGTTATTTAAGAAATCACCAAATATTTCACAAACATAATCTCACAAGAACTATACGAATACCAAAGATAATCACATAACGTATAACATATAGTAGAACATCATATGTATACTACACAAACAACATATATAACTCATGCATAAGAATTAAAATAGTAAAACTAGGTCATAGAAAAAAGACATAAGAAAAAAAAAGAAGACAAATGATTAAATAAACCATCAGGAATCACACGTATACTACATAAAATTCTATAGAACATGAACATCACATATATACTACATGAAAATCATATGTACACTACGAGAATATCATATATATATTATTATATATTATTGGACGTAGAAAAAAATAAAAATATAAAATGATAATAAAATTTAAAAACTTAATAATATAAAATAACAAAAAGTAAAAGTGAAAATGATATGGCGATGCCTTGAAACATAGTCGTGAATTTATTGGTGCAAAATAGAAATTGTATATCAAAGATTTCTTACCAATATAAACCATTATGTTAGCCGCATCACAATGTGTGTGAGGTGTCGAACACATGATCTATATAATAAGAAATTAAAAAGTCAATCTCCACCACTACACTACGTAACTATTTTGTTAAAGTTACAGAACTATATAGTAATATTTGGCAGTAGTCACCATTGGGAAACAATGCAAACAAGAACATTGTATGATCTGTTGCCTCTTGGTGAGGCTCAACAGATCATCAGGTGGTATTCTCTTCACCAGCTCCTTTTGCAATGGTTAGATGTACTTTCATGCCTATATGTGTTTATTCTTGGATCATTTGGTGCTCTCTTGAACACTTACACATATGGAGAGGCATTGATCAGGGGTTGAGGGCACTTCAAGTCAAGGAGAGTGCTTAGGAGTGACCTTTATGTGCATCCTTTTACTCTTTGTTTGTTGACACTTAGATGGTCTGGTGGAGGACTAGGTGACCTTAATAAATATATAGACACCAACAATACTATTTTGTGGATGGCAGGACTAAACACTGAAAAGACTTCTAGATACAACTTTAGTTTAGGTCATTTCTAATTATGGAAACTTAAATAAAAATTTTTGGGACTTAAATGATTTCAATTGAAAAGGTAGGTACATTGTTGCATACCTCTTTGAGTAGTGCAAGTTTGATATAAAGTTTATCCTCGTTCGATTTGATTTGAAAAAGTTGTGAATTTTATGTCTAGGGTTTTTAGCCATCTTTATAAGTTAATTTCTAGAGGTGAACTACTCGAAAACCATTTTTGGAGACGGTTCATGATTGAGCCACCTCTGCCAAAAAAAAAAGACAAAATGTTTCTGAAGTAGTGAGAGGATCTCCACATATTAGTTAAGTAGAGCTGTTACAATTGCATACGGCAAATATAAGTGCACTTCGAATTAATTTAGATTATTAGTCATTTAATTAGATAATAATAGTACAAGTATATATATTCATGACTAGCTGCGGAACATGGGCTCAACTATATATTGCACAAAATATCAGTACCATTATTTTAAATGAGTATTTAACTGTGAACATGGCAGGTACTTAGAAGGTGGAATCACCGGTGGAATAAATCAATGATGGAACAATCATCATTGGGTTACCAACAAGTGGCAAAATGGTCTCGAGTTGGCGCTAAGATGCTTACAAGATGTTCCAACTGACAAACCTGAGATATCAAAAATAATAGATGAGCTAAAGGAAATAAATATGAGTACTACAGATGGTCAAACCCAAAACCTGCAGGTAAGGGCATACATATATATCTGCTTATGCTCCCAAAAATAAAAAACCTAAACATCACTAGATTTGCATCCGTCGATAAGCCGTGCTGCCGTGATAATAAGACATATGCATGTGTGTATCTCACGCAGATAAGCCCTTGTTGTTTAGAGGACATCCTTGGTATTAAGCCGCTGGAAATACACATCCCCTGTTTCCAAGACTTGAAGGTACCGCCGCACTCGGTAGAGCTGACCAACGATACGGATGATTACATTGCCTTTGTCACAAAGTCAAAGCTAAAGCGCTTCTACACAGAGCCAGAGAGATGCATCGTGCCACCACGGTCCAAGTGCAGTGTCACCCTAGCAATGCAAGCACATGTCAATGCAGTGCCAAATGAGCACTACACTGAGGTGATCGCTGTGCTGAGCACTAGAGTTGACGATGGAGCTCTTGCTACAATGAATATAGTAACCGCTGGAGACATCTTCATATTTTTTTGAAGGATCTGGAGGGGCCGAGGCCCCTACAACGAGCAAAATATATTAAAGAAACATAAAAAGTTTACAAGGAAGGAGCAGCAGTGGGGGTGAGGCAAATTAAAAAACAAAAAAGGAAAGAAAAAAATCAGCACTAGGCTGCTAACAATTCCAGAGTTTGTATCCATGAATTAAACTGAGTTTCTTGTCCCTGCCTCAATCTGTACCGGAGCAAATGCAGTTCTTTGAAGAAGAATCTGCTGCAACCATCCCTATTTCTTCCCACTCCATTGAAGATCAGATCATTTCTTGCTGACCAAATAGTCCAGCTCATTAAGATCACAACTTCCATAAAGAAAGGAGAATTCAGTTGAGTTCTCATCAACGAGGTCAGCTCAAGAAAACTTGTATCATCAGAAAGGTCAATCCCAATGATGTCCCAGCACATTCTTGCAAAAGCACAATCTACAAACAGATGATGTATTGTTTCCTCTGTCAGATGGTTGCATAAGGCACAATGATATGATTCCAGCTGCATATTTTTCCTTCTCAAAAGGTTCCTGGTGCTGAGTCTATTTTTAATTAAAAGCCAAAAGAAGACTTTATGTTTTGGCTGAGCTTGATTTTTCCATAACCATTTGAAAGTGGGGTGAATTTCAGAATGCCCTACAAGACTTTTGTAGACTTTGGTAGAGCTGAATTTTTCTGAGCCATTTTTGCATCACCATTTGTCATTTTCAACAGTGATCATTAGTGAGTCCATTAGCACCTGCAGATTTTGTAATTGGTTGAATGCCAATAGAGATAGAGGAAGCTGGAAGAGCTCTGACAAGTCTTGAGAATCTAGAAAGTTACAGACTGTTTTAACAGTCACCATCTTGTTCTTGACAAAGGAGAATAGCTCAGGGGCACTGGATGCCAAGGGTTCATTGTTCCAATCATCAAGCCAAAAGAGGATACTAGCACCATCCTTCACAAATGGTTTGGCTAGCTCTTTAAACTGAGGAATGAGGAAGCAGTTTCAAAATATCTCGCCACCAAAAAGAACCTTTTTCAATATGGTTTGGGAGTTTTTCATTTGCATAATGCTTTTCCCAAACTAGATTGACCCAGGGCAGGTCATGTTTATTGAAGAATTTATGCAAATTTTTCATCAACAAAGCCTTATTCTGTTTTTCCAGTTCTATTACTCCCAAACCTCCCTCTTTGGTACACAAACCATCCCCAGGCTGCTTTTGGCGGTTTGTTTGCATTTATGGCAGAGCCTCGCCAGAGGCAGTGTTTCATGTATTTGTCAATTTGCTTGATGATTGATTTTGGTAAAGCAATGGAGCACATGAAGGACGACGGAAGTGCAGAGAAAACTGCATTGACCAGCTGCAATCTGCCAGCTTGATTCAGAAAAGGAGAGACCACAGCTAATCTTCTTGCACATTTATTCACCATGGGCATGAAGTCTTGAGTTCTTGGTCTTGAGATGCTGAGTGGAAGACCAAGGTAGGTGAATGGGAGGCTCCCCTTTGAACAGCCAAAAGTGTCAGCCAGAATATTTAATCTCTCCTCTAGAACATTAATAGGAATCATCATAGATTTATTGGAATTGACTTTCAAGCCAGTGCAAAGAGAGAAACTGTTCAGCAGAGATATTAGAAAGAATATCTGCCTGGTGTCACCTTCCACCACAATGAGGGTGTCATCAGCATATTGGATCACTGGGAAGTCAGTTGTTGATCTTGTGGGGATTGGGAGTTGTAGCTGACCCAAATCTTTTCCCTTGTGTTGACATCGTTTTTTTGGCACGTATCAATATGATCTAAGGATTGTGCCGATCGGCAAAAAGCTAGTTGCCGTTCCTTATTGGCATCGAGATATTACTGGTCAGATTGTCGATGAGAGTAGAGAGGATGTTGCCGATGAAGGGAGGAAGAACATTGCCGATGAGAACCGAAGCTCATTACCGATGTGATGAAGACAGCAATGTTGCTGATGGAGGCAAGACGTTGCCGATGAAGACAAGAAAGCATTGCCGATGAGAGCCAAAGCCTGTTGCCGATAGAGGGACGACTGCCGATAGGAACAGGAAGCTGCCGATAGAAGCGGAAAGGAACCGTTTATGGAAAGGAGTCCGTCGATGGAAAGTTTCATCGTAAAGAAGACGAATAAGGAAGCTGGTAATTTTATGCCAGTATTATTATAGTTTGAGTCTGACTCTTGCACGAGTCGTTTATTTCCTTTAAAATAGGAGTTTTGTTTAGGAAAGTTAGAGTCGTGTCTGCTTACAACTCCCCTGGCCGGGGTATAAATATGTACCGAGGGGTGGTGTAAATGATATATCCAATCATATCAAACAAATTTATTATTCTTATTTACTTTTCCAGCAATTCTACTTTTATCGCATTAGATCTAGCTTACCTACGAGTTCTTCAAGTCTCGACGGGCTGCATCTCCTCGATCTCCGTCAACCCTTGCAAGTTCCGCGTTTGAGCAACCTGAGCCTTGACGTCTGGGCGCATCGCTGTCGTCTCGTTCAACTCTACTCTAGTTATCCTGATCAAGCTTGAGCCTTGACATCCGGGCGTATCGCCGTTGTCTCGTTCAGATCTTGTTCTAGTTATCGTCCTTGTCGATTAACTGGTCAAACCTACTGGCACACCTTTGGATATCGAATTCGGGTATAAGCCCGAGGTGTTCGCAGATCCTGACGCTTTTTGTGTCAACACCTTGTTTACCATAGACTGCAAGAAATCTGCATCTAGGACAAATAAAATCGGCAACACCTGCACAGCCGATGATTCCAGTGATGCATTATGCTACATCCTCTCCAACGGTGCAGTTGCCGACAGAGAATCTTCAGATGGCGATACCCAGAGTGCCTTATGCACAACCATCGGCAGGTTATGAAGAACATCTGCTGGCCTAGAGCGGCACGCAAATCTCTAATGGCCCTATTTTTGACACTTGCATTGTCCAGAGTCACTGAGAACACACGATCAACCAAATCCCACTCCATTAAGCAAGCAGTTATCCCATCTTGCACAACAAATGAGTTATGGGGGTAGGAGATTTGCTTGAATGCAATGATCTTCTTTTGGAGCTCAAACTCTTCATCGATGTAATGAGCTGTCACTCCTAGATAGCCCAAATTTTGGTTAGATGACCACAAATCTGTAGTTAAACTGACATGGGACTTCAACTTTGTTATCTTATCTTGTAGCTGCAATTTCTCTTCTTCGTACAACATCATACAATCTGCACGAACTGTTTGTCGACCAACCACATGAAATGAAGGTTGAGCATAGTTTATCATCTCTTTCCAAGTAGGGTCATCTGCTTTTCGGAATGCAACCTCACCATGAATAAAATACTTTGCAATAAGACCTCTGAATACCACAGGATCAAATATAGAATTATCTCTGTCAGAAGTATTTTTCAAAGATGCTAAGAATCTATCTCTGTCCACTTGGGCTATATGAGGGCAGTGATATCCAATATGCCTATTCAGATGAGTTGTTCCTTTCCCTGAGACAGAAGATAATTGAAGTTTACAGTATTTGCAGACAGCTTTCTCCACTCCATCAATTAACTATGTGTCAACATAAGCCCAAACTTTGGCTCTCTTTCTCCCTAACCTGCCTGACTGATCCGTGGAAATAGCATCCTCAACTTCTGTTGCTGTTGTTGCTAATGAAACTCTCTCCATAATACCAGTTCTGGAAAAAGAAGAAGAGGACAGGAAGGGATCAAGAACAAGTAGCTAGATTCATCAGCAACATTATTATGATGTAAACTAGGTAAAGAGAATAAAATATCAAATGACTGAAACATTCAAATGCACCTGCTATATCTTGCTACAAACAGCATGCTGTCATCAGGAGTTTATTGTAAACACATACAACCTACATATATGATATATCACAGGATGCATGAATCCAGAGGACTAAACTTCCACATGGACCCAACAACAAACCAATCATTTCTGCCATAATCACCAACACGAGCTTGAATCATGAAACTTGCAAAAACACGAGCTTGAATCACCTTGTTGTTGGGTACGTTCAAAGATAATGAAGGCCAAGATCTCCAACGCAGCTACCACAACCGCATCTCAAACCGATCTGTCAAGAAGAAGAGGACAGGAAGGGATCAAGAACAAGCAGCAGGATTCGTTCCCCATTCAAGAACGTGGGAGCAATCGTCCATACCTGGGTCGGTCCTGATGGTGGAGAGGCCATGCCCGCGCAAGGAGTAGCTGAAACCTCAGATCAGGTGATGAGGATGTTGAAGAGGCCGCCCGCCGCCAGCCGCCCTCTCCGGCGGCGCTATAGGACCCCTCGACGTGCCCCGTTGTCGGAGAGGGTCTTGGACGGCGACGGCAGATCGATGGCACCAGGATGAGGAGCTCACGCGAGCGGCCGCGGCGACTCCTATCCTACGACTACGAGCCGGTCGTGTGTACCACGATCCGTGAAGGCCCTGCCTCCGATCCAAGGGCCGAGACTCGTTTAAGATCCACAGGCCGCGATTCGATTCCAGTCTAGAATCCAGCCCTGGTAAGATACAGTCCAATCCAACTCGACTCTTTTCGAAGCTAGCCCACAAGCAATCCAAAAAAATAGGCCTATGAGTTGGGGCCTCCGTTCGGCCCGTGGATTCAGACGATCCATTCCCAGGGCTAAGTAGAGGATGATGGGGTGCAGAAGAAATATGTATAATCTCATTAACTAGGGCGAAATATTATTTTTAGAGGATGGATGTAGAGGATGAAGTGTACGGATAGCCTCAACAGCTCAATTTTCCGTGCATGTGACTGTGACGACTGTGACTTCTCTCTGTGGGGCGGAAGTAGCTAGCTAGCTAGAAGGTACAGTAGTAATTTAGGTTGCTATACTAACCTGGAGCAACATGACCGGGTGTTCCACATACTTGAGACGCCGGCTCCGATTCACCAGGATTGGCAAGAAGCCGAGCAAGTCCGAAATCACCAATCTTGGCACCGAAGTTGTGATCGAGCAGGATGTTGCTGGACTTACGTCGCGGTGGATGATGGCCTGGTCGTGCAAGTAGCTGAGGCCTCTGGCGGCGTCGGTGGCGATGCCAACCCTAGATCGACGGCCAGTCCAGCCGGCCCCTGCTGCTGCGCTTGTGCAGCCACTGGTGGAGGCTCCCGTTCTCCATGTACTCGCTCGTAGACCAGCAGCAGGCTGGTGGAGATGCCGGTGATGTAGCAGAGCAGGGTGATGATGTTGCGGTGGCTGATACTGCCCAGGGCCTTCACCTCCGCGTTGAACTGCTCGTGAGCTCCTTCACGGCCACCGTCCGGCGATCCCAGCTGTGGCTGTCGAGCCGGACGCGGCGCACCTTTCCTGGCCCTCCCACGCCGATCACATCATCTTCCCTAAGACCGCGCAGTATTTCTTCCGGACCAAAATCCAGCTTATTATTCCTGAATGAACGACGACGACGGGCGGTGTAGTATCATTATTTTGCAGTCGGTGGCGTCGTCGAGTTCCTGCTGTCGGGGGCGGCAAGACATGTACACGGCGGCTATGCAAATGAATGGGAATAGCAGTAACAGAGCTCCGAGAGCAGGCTTGATGTCGCTCACTATGGTTGAAACTGAAGAAGAATGAAATCCCCATCCGCCGCCGGGGCATGTAGGGTGGTATTATAGCGAGTATAGCGCGCGGGGCATGGAGGGCAGGGGAGGGCCGGGACGATGGGGGAAGTCACCGTATGTACGTGGTCGCGTCTTCAGATTCCAAGCTAAGGTTTGCGTCGTCGCGCGCGAATCGTACTACGTAATATAAGCTGGTGGTGAGTGGTGAGTGGTGAGTGCGTGGTGACACAGACGACGGCCCGGCGTGTCCAAGGATAAAGTAGCAGTGAGAAATGTCGCCGAAATACATACCCAGTATATATAGCACGCACACGGCACACACCACCACCGCCACCGGACGGCCGGCAGCAGGAGGAGGAACAGTAGCAGCAAGGTTCCAACTTTGAAATTTCCCGATCCTTGTGGCTCGATCGGCCGGGACAAAAATAATGCACCCTCCGGCCGTACGTTTCAATATGCTTTTCCATTACACGCTTAACGCTGTTAAGACAAAACAAACAAGATTAACGCGGTTTGATAACACGCACCACATGAATGGTTCCTTTGCTAGCCATTATAAAAGATGCTAGCCACTGAGAGCAACTCCAGTGGAGGCCTGCAAATTGGGGTTGTAAAATTTTATTTACATGCTAGTAAAAATTAGGGGTCCAAATTTACTCCCAATTCTAGTGGGATATGCAGGCCAAGACCCTATCTTTAACTCGTTTCTAGTTTGCTCTGCTCTCGCGGCTTCTAGATCCAGCGGCCGGAGCGAGGCGGCCAAGGGGCCGGCAGGAGCCTCGCCAGAAGGGCAACGCCGCCATGGTCATGCTCGTCTCCCTCTGCGTCCTCACCTACATCAACGGCGTGCTGTCCTCGACGGCGCCGGCTTGCTGTCCTCGACTTGAGGACTGCACGCCGTCGAAGCGGAACGACTTGATAGTGCTGAGCACAGCGAGCAGCCAGTACAGGTAGTCGAACCTGCCGACGTTGATGTTCTGCGCCAGCCACGACGTGCGCCCCGCGGCGTCGTCCCGCGTCGCGACATCCACGGCGGTGTTGATCGCCGACGCCATGAAGCAGTCGAGGCCGCCGGCGACGGCGGCGTACGCGGAGCCGACGCTGCACATGGCGTCGGGCGCCTCCTGGTACAGGAACTCGAGGAGCGCGACGAGGCAGAACACCTCGGCGACGCCGATGAGGCAGTACTAGATGAGCAGCCAGTAGGCGCTGAGGTCCGGCATGGGCGTGAGGAAGAGGGCGAGGTAGCCGTGGCGGACGGCGTACCCCCGGCGGTAGCGCTCGAAGAGCCCCGCCCAGGCGACGGAGAGGATGGAGAAGAAGAGGCCCAGCCCCACGCGCTGCAGCTGGGACGCGCCGTGCGGGTGGCCCGTGAGGCGGCGCGCCAGTGGCGCGAAGGTCTGGTAGTAGAGCGCTAGGATGAGGAAGATGGCGAGGCAGGGGAAGACCGGCATGCATGTCACCGGCAGGTGCAGCGCCGCCACGCGGGTGTTGAGCGTGTACGCTTGCTGCACCGAAAGCGTGAGGAACTCGGTGAGCACCACGCTCAGCATCACGAGTCGTTCCGCTTCGACGGCGTGCTGTCCTCGACGGCGCCGGCTTCGGGTCCGCGCATCTGGCGCCGCTCCACAGCGAGGTCGCCGCGCTCTACGATGCCGTCTTCGAGCAGTTCGACGCCGACCATTGCGGCGCCGTCGACCGCACCGAGTTCCGCGACGAGATGCGCCGCATCATGCTCACCGTCGTCGTTGCCTCCTGCGGCTTCGGCGGCGCGGCGCAGGCGGGAGGCGCGCGGGAGGCGGCCGGCGGTGAGGTTGCGCATGGGAGGCGGCCGGCGGATGCGGCGCGGTCGAGCGTGGTGAATCGGCTGAGGAAAGTGGGGTGGACCCCACCAGATAGGGGGCTCCTAGACATGAGGACTGAGATTAAAATTTGAGGGGGCATGTAAAATGGGGCTCAAGTAGGAGCTCCATTGGAGTTGGAATTTTGTCCAAACTCCTAAAATTTAGAGTAGGGGCCCAAGTAGGGACTTGGACTGGAGTTGCTCTGAAAAAAAAAGATTCATCTCCCCTCGAGAACGCGGCGCCTCCATCGTCAAGGTTCGTCAACAAGCTGAGGGCGAGGGCGGAGTCCGAGGATGACCTTTCCGATTAGTTCTTCCAGGCTAGGGCGAAGACTGAGGATGGCGAGGACGAGGAGACTGCCGCGCGCGGCCGGTGAAGGCCTCCGGTGCCCGCGGCGCGGGAAAGGCATCGCTCTAGGTGGGGCCCACTTGAACATGAGGCATAATGAGGAGTGAGGCCACAACCTGCTGGCGTTTGAGTCAAGTAGTGCAGCCACTACGGAGACAACCGACGAGGATGAATCAGAGGCGAGGGAGGGGTGGGCTCGACAAGGAGACTGCACAAAGGTCCTCCAGAAGTAGCGCATCCATCGTGGATACGGGCAAAGGAGAGAGCACAACAGGGGGGTGCGCGGCGGAGATGACCCTGCCGCCGCCGCGATGGATGATGAAGCAGAGAGGAGGATGGGCCGCATCGTGGTGTTCGACGACATGGAGAGGACGAGCGAGAGATAGTGTCGATGATGTTAAGTCAGTGGTGGGCGGTGGGGGTGGACGGCGCTGGTAGCGGCCACAGGCGCAGATCACGACGTCCCCTTAGGGAGGGGGAAGGCGGGAGGATGAAGAAGATGTCTGGCGTGTGGAATAATTGTCACTTTAATGTTGATATTTAATTTCACATAATTATTATCTTATATCGTGTGATCCGTATGTTTTTAGTAAAAGAAAAGTTTAGTTGTCTCATAGCAACCCACAGACATGCTATCTAGTGAGATCTAATATTAAACCCCTTATTATTTTTTTTGTTCAAATCACCACTGTTTGGACTGTGGACTTTCCAGTAAATATTTCAACAGTTTAACATATACGAAAAAAGAAACGTTGAAGCCGCGTCCTTGCAAATCCGTTCTCCTGTTTTTTTTTAGTATAGAGCATCTGGCGTACTTTATTAATTTGCAAACACCATTGCTGCATTGCACCAGAAGCTGAGGAGTTCAAAATAAAGCTAAGGAGTGCAAATCCTTTTTCCTGCTTGTCTTACTGCGTGACGTCCAAATTTTTGAACGAGAACGCCACGGTGAACCGATTTGGAGGCCCGGTCCGTAATAGCATTCGGCCCACTAATCGTTCAGGCAAGCTGGCTTGACAACAAGCCCACACTGTTGGACGGGCCCCAACTACATGGACGGCGTTGATCTCCCCGCGACGTGGACGCACGGCTCCACGGCGATCGGACGGCCACGAGCGCCCGTCGCCTACCTCCCAGTATATTTTTTTTCCTCTCCTGACCTGACGTGGCAGCGGCACGTGCACCGAAACGTTTCGATATCCCCGAGTGGTGTGGCCGCCGCCGCCGCCGCCTCGGCGACGTGCGGCTTCCTCCTCCCCTTCCATTCCGCTCCCCGTGACGTCACCAACCACTCCGCTACACGAGCCGCCTCTCTCCCCGAGTCCCCGACCCACCAACCCACTCAACAGGACGCGCGTCCCGAGGTTGGCGGAGGAGGGTCGGGAGGAGGGGGCAATGGCGGTGGTGGGCGTCCTCGCGCTGCAGGGCTCCTACAACGAGCACATGGCCGGTACGGGATCCGATTTCGTCTCCCTCTGCTGCCCACCAGATGACAGATGCTCGTGTCGTTGATGATTTCGCTGGTGTGTGCAGCGCTGAGGAGGATCGGGGTGAAGGGGGTGGAGGTGCGCAAGCCGGAGCAGCTTCTCGGCGTCGACTCGCTAATCATCCCCGGCGGCGAGAGCACCACCATGGCCAAGCTCGCCAACTACCACAACCTGGTGGGTGGGTCCTTTTTCGTTGTTTGTGTCTGATGTTGATTGGTTCGTCGATGACGTCGCTCATGTCTCTGTCTGTGTTGTCTGTGTGCTCGGATTCACTGGCAAAACAAGGATTAGATGTGTGCTGATAAGCTTTGCTTAGAAAAGTGGTGATGGAACCGGAGCTGAATTATCGCCTCTGTGGTAGTATTTGGTGGATGATGCAAATCGTATATAGAAGTACAAACTTAGAACATGATTGTTTACTTACTGATTAGTGGGTGTTGTTCCTTCATGGTATTGTGCACCGACATATTTTTCCATATTCGTTGACACGATGTTGAGCATCCTGCTCTTGGTCTGCCTAGGTTAGACACTGCTGACTTACAGGGAAATAGTGGTTCCTTGCATTGGTCAAAAGAAACAACTGGAAATAGGAAACAGAGACCCACGAGAAGAAATGGAATTTTTCCCACTTTATTCCATTGAAATTTCGTAATCCTAAATAGGAAGTGTGAGTATCCTTCTGCCCATGGAATAAGGGTTGTAGCCTTGTAGGCCAGTTCTGGTTGCCTTCAATCATGGAAATTTTGTGTTCTTGCCTCCTCGGTCAGTAGATACTGTCACATGCTGGTGCATACTACATGTTCACATGAGATAGTTTCACAGGAAATGGTTTTACTGGAGAGTGCCACTTTCTTTATGGCATTTGCAGTTCCTGGACTTCTTTATGCCTGAGATTGTATATTTGTCTGGAGCTGCCTAATTGCTTATAGCTTGCAAAAATCTCACTTCCATTTGCCGTGCAGTTCCCTGCACTTCGAGAGTTTGTCGCAGGTAGAAAGCCTGTCTGGGGAACCTGCGCTGGGCTCATCTTTCTTGCAAACAAAGCAGTAGGTGAGTGGGTCACCAATTTATACATGCTATGTTCCTTTTTTGGAAACCAGTTAATAGAATGTCACAATAGTTGAATAGCGTTCCTTGCAGGGCAAAAAACAGGGGGTCAGGAACTTGTCGGAGGACTAGACTGTACTGTCCACCGAAACTTTTTTGGGAGTCAGGTAATTTTAGGGACCATGTAGCCTGTTGATGGCCAGACTATTGAATTTCACATGTTTAAAGGCTTTGTAGTTAAACACAAATATGAACACCTTGTTTCATTGCAGACTGTTTCTCTTGCAGCTTCAAAGCTTTGAGACAGAGCTATCTGTGCCAAAGCTTTCAGAGAAAGAAGGAGGGAATGATACATGCCGTGGTGTATTTATACGGGCACCTGCTATATTGGAAGTAGGTCCAGATGTTGAAATACTGGCTCATTGCCCTGTTCCTGCTGACAGACCCAGCATTACAATATCATTTGGGGAGGGTACTGAGGTTTGTATATTGCTTTTTTTTACTATAATACTTCAATTGTCTGCAAATGGCCAAACTGAGTTCTGAACTTCTTATATATTTCTAGTAAACTGGCTTTTTAGGATGAGTGTTCATTATTTCGTCTCATTTTAATATAGTTGCCTTTAGTTCTTTAATGAGTAGTGAGCCAGTGGATATGGCCATTTCTGGGAAAGCATCTACAGGATGGTGCTATGAACTATGATTAGATGTGGGCATACCTACATATGACTTGCTGATTCTACATGTGGTCTCGCCTTCTTGTGTAGTCCTTCTGATTATTCTAACTGGCTCTAACATCTGAAATGATATAATTTTAACCCATTGCAACTCAAATATTGAGACAAATGGACTATTAGTACTTCGATCACATTTGTCTTCTGTCTCCCTCACTTTAGGGCATTACTGGTCTGCTAAAGCATCCGTTAAATGGACTTCCCTGTCACTGTGGTTTTGTTTTCTGCATGACATGTGTTCACCTGATCGTGCCTTTTGGAAATTGATTAGGTCTTTTCTTATTGTTTAGAAAAAAAAATACTAGTTGCTAATCTTGTGTTCACCTGAGGCCTTCTTATCCTCTGTCAACTGACCAGAAATATACTCTCAGGAAGAAGTGTATTCAAAAGATCGGGTAATTGTTGCAGTACGGCAAGGGAACATCCTTGCAACTGCTTTCCACCCAGAATTGACATCAGACTCCAGATGGTAAGCATGTTCCTTTGATACCATACAATCCATTCGTTCAGTGGTTTAACCCTCTTGTCGCTGACTCTGAAAAACTCTTGTGCTATGCTCTTGGTAGGCATCGTTTCTTCTTGGACATGGATGAAGAATCCCAATCAAAGGCCTTCTCTGCGCTGTCCATATCATCATCTTCAAGAGACCCTGAAGACTTGCCAAAGAACAAGCTGTTTGATCTGCCTATTTTTGAGTAACGCTACAAACAAGATGGTCAAAAGATTGAAGAAAGGAATGATGAAACTGACCATATATTTTTTTTCATTTAGCTGGCTACATAAACAAACAGCTGAGAATCTGTGGTACTCAGCCGAAAAGTGTTGTCTGGTAGCTAACTGTACCAATCAAAATAAAATCGCTGTGTTGTACACAATTCTTCAGATAAAGCAAACATTGTTCTGGAAGTGATCAGTTGAACATTGTGACACTTTCCCCTTTATTTGCAGTTGGTTAAAGACTAACCTCTCCATTTTTGTGCCACTCGGCATTCACTTCACTAGTTATTTTTAGCTGCTTGTCAATTGAATTATCTGCTTGGTACAACTTCAGCTCTAGCATCCATGCAACATATGGTCCCCTCTGGGAAAATAGGAGTGGAGTTTCAAAGAAATTCAAATTTTCGTCAGAAAAAAAAATCAGTTCATTTTCATAGACAAAGTGGAAGCATAAAAAAAATTTGCTGTGTTCCTAAGGGAGCCGAAAAATATGTGTTTTAACTTAAATTTAAGAAAAAAGATAGCTGCAGCTTCAAAATTTTTAGATCTCTTCAGCACATGTCCGAAATACCCACATTTTATGTTTCTTGTTCCAAAAAGTGGAATGTTTGTTCAAATTTCAAACTCGCGTGATGAATTCCATAAAATCCCCCAAATCTGTTGCTAGTCTTTTTTTTTTTTCGACGAAAATCTGTCGCTAGTCAGTGCTTGCTCGTACCACCACCAAATCCACCCTCTACGGAGTGGAAGGACCGGACCCCACTTGCAGTCGAAGAAAGAAATTAGTGCTAAATCCAAACAAGTACAAGGTCCTAGATGTAAAAACCTTAGTTTTCCTCCCGTTCCTCTTCCTTGCTCTCCACTCTCCACTCTCCCCTCTCCCCAGTCCCCACTCAGGGCCCCCAATACAAAAAGGGTCAGGGGGGAGGCCGCTCGAATCCGTAACCCTAAACCTCCCCAAAACCCTCCTCGCCTCCCTCCCCTGCATCCAATCCTCGAAACGAGCGCGCGTGCGAGGAGGAATCCCCACGGAGATGGCGGCGTTGGCTAGGGTTTTCCGCGGGTCCCTCTCCCTCATGTCCCCGGCGGCGGGCACGGCGGTGGGGGCTAAGGCAGCGGGGACCAAGGCGGCGGCGGTGGCCAAGAAGCAGACCAAGGCGGCGTCAACGAAGCCGAGGGCGCCGAGCGGGTTCACGAAGCCGCTGCCGGTCTCCGAAGAGCTCCGCAGGTTCGCCGGCGGCGCGCCCGAGGTCGCACGCTCCCAGGCCATGAAGCTCGTCTGGGCCCACATCAAGGCCCGCGGCCTGCAGGTATCGCGTTGCCGGTTGCTCTCACCTTCCGCTCGCCCCCTCCTCCTGTCGGTCGGTTCTAGAACCTCTCGCTTCGCTCTTGACTGCGTTGACCTGTTTAATCTGGCTGCCATTTCCTATCGTTTCGTCGTATCCTACTAGAACAGTAGAACTAATGTACGGAATAGTGTCGTTGTGTTATGGTAGGTTGGATTGTGATTTTTGGGGCGAGGAAATCCATTTCGGTGGGGTTATGTTAGGGTTTCGCCTGTGCTACCGAATCTATTGGCAAGGTTCGGGTTTTGGGTTTTGGAAAGGGAAGTCCAGTGCACCTTGTGATGACGAATAATTGACAAAGGTGGACGCCATTCTGTACTCCGTTTTCTTTTTACCTAAGTGTGTTGGGGTAACCCTAAAACGCTCAGGTCACCTTTCCTTTTAGTAGTAAGGTCATCCTTTTTAGTAGTAAGGTCATCCACACCTTTTTAGTGGTAGGTCAGAAGCATTGGTGATCTCAGCAAGTAGGTTCTCTGGTTTGTGTTAATGGTGAATGGTTTGTGTTAATGGTGAATAGTCAATTACCGTTGATGATTCATATGATGCTCCTTTGGTACAATCAGTTGTTCAACTTCGTTACTATGATGACTCATGATTTGTTGAGGTGTATTTGTGTGCTTTGACAAATTAACAAACTGTTGTGTGCTGCTATTGATTTTTTGAGGTTGTTCTGTTCCAACTCTAGTGGATCTATAAAATACCTGAAAAGTTTTAAGAAACAGAGTAATGTTTTTATTAATATCTGGACACTCAAGTTCGAGTGCATTGTGAAGGTGTGTTCTGAGGTCATACTGTTCTTGCAGTATAATGTATTTTGTATGTTCAGATGCGCCTTCTAAAGTACGCTGTAGATGTTCGCTTGACTTAATGTTGCACTTTGTTGTTGGGACATATGATCCTGAAGGCAAGATTGGACTAATGACCCTTGTATGTGTATTGATGAAACACTTTTATAGCAATTCCTCTGTGTTACTTCTACTTGCCACAGAAAAATAAATTAGTATGGCCTGTTAGCCTCCTTGCTTCTTTGTTAGTTTGCAGAGTACTCTGTAACTTGCTTACACTTTCTGCCTTGTTATACCAAGGTGCTATAGTTGTCTGCATCAAACAGTTCTGCATCTTGAACTAAGGAAAAGCTCTCCATGGTTTGCAGGACCCAGCCAAGAAAACCGAGATCAACTGTGATGCCACACTCAAAAGCTTGTTTGGTGGGAGGGACCGGATTGGGATGTTCGAGATCATGAAGCTACTGCGCCCGCACTTCCCGAAGAAGAACTAGCGAGCGGTGTATGGAGCCAGCGATAGCGCTTTGGTTTATGGCTTTATTTGGATTGTGTCTTTTGTGATCCATGTTAAGCCCAAGTCCCACTAGGTAGTTAAACCGAAATCGTGTGATGGCATTAAGACTTAAGACTTTGTTCAGCAGTCGGGTTTCGGGTGTGATGCATGTAAAAAGGATTCCAGTGTTCCTGTTGCTCTTGGGCACCGGCGTGCACATGGATGTGGGAAATGTTTAGTCTACTAATGGCAAATCTTCTTAGTCCACGTTCATCCCTATCTTTGATTCGTAACCTAGCGTTTTTATGTTCCCATGCGTGGCGTTGCGTTCTTTAGAGTTCTACTCAGTTTGCAGCCTGTTATTTGGCATTGCGTTCTTTAGAGTTCTACTCAGTTTGCAACCTGTTATATGTTTGTTTGAGCTGATGTGGGCTGTGGCTGTGCTCTGTCTTTGTTGTCATCCCGAGATGCCTGGATAAACGAACCAGCTTACAAAATATTCTTTGTTCTTTTTTAGAGCTTTTGGTTAACAGAGGAATTGAATTATCCTCGGTACATATAGACCGATGCAAATACGCTATACACACAATAAGAAATTCTAGTGATCTGATGCGTTGACAAAATAGTGAAATGTACCACGTCCAATATATTTTGGACAAAATGACCTCATGTTAAATTATCTACAGAAGCTGACAACACACAATTGCCCCAGGTTAAACTGTCCACAGAAGCTGGCATCACAGAATCGCCCCCCCTTCAGGATTTACGATGCTATATCATGCCCCTCAATTTCAGGCAGAGAAAAAGTTCCCACATTGGTGGGCCTGGTGGCATGCCAGATGCAGGACACATTCCAGTTTCTGTTCCGGCAGCTAGCTCTTGTATGCCATCTCAGCTGAGAAGGTGATGCACCCACTGCTTGAGGATTGCCGGAGAGCCATACCAGGGCCTTTGTTCATCATCAGAGCCTACAGGAGAGTGGTACACACCATCAAAGCTGATGTTCAGTGCTCCCTCCAGATGCGCTGCCATTTCAGGAACGACGCCGTCGCCCCACACATCCGCTCGGCCACAAACCT
Source organism: Microstegium vimineum (assembly GCA_022036555.1). NCBI lineage: Eukaryota > Viridiplantae > Streptophyta > Magnoliopsida > Poales > Poaceae > Microstegium > Microstegium vimineum. Next base: position 2,400,293 of record CM039122.1, on the reverse strand, counting down.
AATTGTGATTTTCATGTCAAATGGTTTTGTTTCGCAATTGATTCACAAACTATCTCAGCTAAACCCTAAAATCCTCCCTTCCCTCAGAAATAAAATGTTTCACGGTTTTATACCTGTTTGTACCCTTGCCCAACAAACCGGGCTCTCCAAGTGACACCGGATGGAGTAGATTTGTCATTGCTACTGATAATAACAGCCTCACCTCCTTCTGAAGGAGTGTCAACTGCAAGGATCTCATCGGAAGCAACTGCGGAATTGCCCAGAAGAGGAGCACCTTGAATGTACCTGCCATACAATCAAGAGATGGTATAATACATGAACGTATGTGGTCAAAAGACAGGGACATGCTAGAATCTGCACCTATCTCATTTGTTAAAACTTCAAAATCAGAAAATGTATGTTCTGTGGGACTAAACTTCAGGAGGAAATGGCAAGTTTAGCCAACCTAAAAAAATCTGCCAGCTTGACTTTTTAAATTCTCTTTCTTTGATGAACTAAACACTGATGACACAAACATTCCCAAACATATACTAGATTTTCTTCAGCAGTTATGCATCCTCAGGGAAACATAATGTAATCCAAACCAAAACAAAGTTTTATAGTGAATCGATGTGGAAGCAGCAAGAGCCTGAAAACCTAGCCTGAAGAAAGGTACCTTCCAGCAATGCACACATATCTTAATTCTGGTGTATAAACTGCTGGAGCACAATTCTTCTCGACGTAGTTCAGTAGTCCTCTAGTCTGATCAATTACCCCAGGTACACCTTTTGGAGGAGGCCTAATGATTAGAGAAAATAAAGGCAAAAGATGTCAAAACTCAAATACATATATATGCTCTGCATTTGATTTCGAAACTATGTTTCTCAATATTTCTACCATGATATCCCTGGTGCAAGCGGTAGAGCTTTACCGCCTGTGACCAAGAGGTCCAGGGTTTGAGCCCCAGCCTCTGCACAAATGTGCGGGAAAGGCTGCGGCCCTTTTTTTTTGATATCAAGTGGCAATTGTAGCCTTGCAGGAGTTACTAAAAATTCAACAGTTTCATATACAACTGGATTGAGTGTATAGCTGCAGAGGTGTAAATGGGGAAAAGATGAGCTGGAAGTATTTATCCTATTGACAAGATAAGAACCACACCCATTATTTAGAAGAAACACGAGCATAAACACTAAGCCATTAATTATAGACTAGTTCACTTCAAACATGATTGAGGATTCCATCAAAAAAAAAACATGGTCGAGGAAAAGGAAAGGATGATCACCATCAGAGAGTAAGTACAAGCACACAACAAGCGTCTTAAAAGAAACCATACAAGTGAGGAGTGCCAAGGGTGAGCAGTAAACTTATGTCGGAAGCCTCAAACTCCGCCATGTACACTCGCGCAAGCCAGCCCCCAGCTGAATGCCCTATCAATGATATCTTCCCACCTGCAAGTAGCAAAGGGTTCAGAATTAAGATAACTCTCTTCTTAACTTCATGCTGTTCGACAGCTTAGCACTTGCGTTCTTAACAACTAAATTTCAGTAGGTAACGTATGGCCTTCGACAGCATACCCTATATACCAAAGCCTTCATTCAGATAGACATGAACACATCCCACACTAATTTGCTTGTTGCAATTGCAAGTAATTAGTTACGGAGTACTCACTAATCATCATTAGCATTTCTAGATTTCTTCCAGGACTGGGGGAAAGGAATACAAACCTGGTGCACATAGCTCCCTCGCCTCAGACACTGCGTCATCCACTCTCTTCAGGTACCTGCAGCGCAATGAAGGCAAGGTGTTTGGTGAAACGCCGGCCACGACGCTGACTGACCCGTGGCCCTGGAGGAGCACCGCGTCCGTGAGGAGGAGGGGGAGCCGGGGAGGGGTCAGCACTCACCAGTCGAGCACGGGCCGCGGGCGGAGGGTGCCTTTCCAGTAGCTGGCGTCGGCGAGGCCCGCGGCGTTACGGAGCCAGTCGGGGCGGGTGACCCGCGCCACGACGGCCGCGGGGAGGCCGTGGTCGTTCCGCAGCGCCGCGGCGAGCCGCGCGTAGTCGCCCGTGTTGTTCCCGAGCCCCTGCGCCACTACGACGACAACACGCCGCGCGTCACGCACACGAGCGAGAAGGAAAGAGGATTAATGGGGGAGGAGAAGGGAAGAAGAGGGGAGAAGGAGAGGGAGAGGGCGCAACTGGGAGGATGACGGCCGGCCTGGCGGTGCCGGAGGAGCTGACGGTGGCGCCGGCGCCGGCGTGGGGCGCGGCACCCGGGCGCGGAAAAGAGAGGAGCGGGAGCATGTCGCCGCCGTGCCGGTGCCGGTGCCGGTGCCGAGTGACGGAGTGGGAGTGGAGTGGCTCGCCGTGGCGCGGCGTGCGCCTCTCGAAGAGGAGCGGAGCGGAGCAGAGCAGCGCGGCGATAGCGCAGCGGTGCACGTGCACACGTGACGTCTCGCTTCCCCGCACCATTCACCGCGCGCGTTTTCTGACTGGCTGCCTGGCCGTTGCCCGTTGGATGTTGACATCAATGGCTCGGGTTAAACTGGAGTCGAAAAGGAAAATGTGCTCGTGCTGATTTCTTCCTTCTCCCAAAGTTAAAATGGATGGGGGAGTTTGTTAAGCTGGATCTACTCTTAAGTTCGGTTTTATTTTGTAGGCCCAATGTCAAGTCCATAGTAAGGTATTTCTCGACCCATGACGCTAGTTAATAACCTTAACCTCTCACAGACTCAAACTTTCTACAACACTCGCTCCATTGGGTTGCTTAAGCCTTTTGTGGTTGGCTACAACGTAAAACTCACCTATTTAGTTGCTTGAGATTTCTGTCAAATGAGGTGACCGGCACCTCTGCAAGCTATTCAAACATACTACGAGACTATCACTAATATGATGTGGAGTGCAGACGTAGACGTGTTACTAAGGCTACAAGACATGATGTAGCATTGGAGATTAGCCTGATGGCTAGGGACTAAGGTATCACGATAGAGCCGAAATGCGTACAATGTCCTCTATTGTCTAGGGGCTAAGGTAGCACTAGGTAGTCAAAAAGCTTACAAGGACACAGACGGAGGAGGAGGAGCACAAGGAAGAAAAGGGTCAGCACATTTGCTCGTAGCACTTCAGCTTTAGAATCGTAGTCCTAGCTAGAACAGGTGACACTAGTACAGAACAAGGATTTAGTGTCGGTTGGCGAACCTCTTTAGTCCGGTTTCCCAACCGGGATCAAGAATCCGGGACCCACTACTACGCCTCGTGAGAATCGAACCCAAGACCTCAAGCACTGCCTTGTGTGCAGCTTACCACTCCACCTACACAACACATTTGACAATGAATGTGATGTTTTTCTTTTGAACCAACTCAGCAAAAGACTTTTAGTCCCGATTCGTAACACCAACCGATTAAAGGGTCTACCTTTAGTCCGGGTTGGTATTACCAACCGGGACTAAAGATCTTTAGTCTCAGTTTTAACATCAACCGGGACTAAAGAGCCCCACCTGTAAAAGACTGCTACACTAGCTGTTGAGCAAAGGACTTTAGTCTCGACTGCAAAAAATACCGAGACTAAAGCCAAATTTACATTTGGTTCAAAAGCCTGTTCTCTACTAGTGTGAAATCCCCTAAACCTTGTTTTATTTGTGCCTAGTGTATTTAGCGATGAGAGAGTAAAATGATTTTATGATATAGCGATAGCGGTGCTACAATAGCAATATACGAAGGAGCTAAAATAAGTGTAAGTGTACTCTATTCGATTTAAATTATAATATTTTTTTTATAAATAAGTAGCTTTTGCTATGAATTTAGTCACAGCCCAAGAATGCACTACTTTTGAAGAAAATAAAAAGCATGTTAACTCCCACCCCTTTTATAACCTTTCAAAAACGACAAAGTAATATAAAGAAAAACAAACAAAAAGGTTATACACAATGCATAGACGATACCTAAATAGATGGTTTTCTCAAAAAATAAAATAAAATAGTGCTTTGAGCCTATTTTTATAGTTTTTTTTTTTGGTGTGAGATAATATGCCATCGTCGTCATAACAATACAACAATGATGTAATGCCACACAACTTGCCTAGATACCAGCTTCATACCACCACTACCTCCATTGTGCATGCGACCAAAATTGGAAACCGAAAGGGTTGGCTCGAAGCGTCGAGCAGTTTGTGGCGTGGGCCCGTCACCCGTGGGCAAGAGCATCTTCGAAAACCGTCCACGCGCGCCAAAGGCCGAAGCGGCGACATGCTGCCGATCGATCGAATCCACTGCTCAACTACCGGTGGTGCTCGGCTCGGCTGATCACCAGCCGCCACCGCGGAGCCGGCGACGAGCCACTCGTGTCGGCTTGGCTGGCCGCCGGCGGTTCGGCCTCGCCCGCGAAGCTTCTCACCTCACAGGTCAGCGTCCGCCGATGGGGTCACTGCTGATGCCTCCCGCGTCACCGCTCCCGTCCTCACACTCTCACAACCCCCCGGTGCACTGCACCTGGACGCCTTCCCGGCCCTCTCCCCCACCCATAAATAACCCGTCCCCTCTTCGCAGCGAGATACACCAGCACAGGCCACACATCAGCAGAGCAACCAAAAACCAACCGACCGACGCGCGGGCGCGGCGGCTGCAACCTCCCGTGTCCCGTCCTCCCCTCCCTCCGGCAAGCCAAGCTCTCTCTTTCTCGAGTCCATCCCATCCCATCCCATCCCATCCCATCGAAACCCAATCGATCTCGATGGCGCCATCCATCTCCATCGGCACCGCAGCGCCGTCGTCGTGGGCGAACAAGAAGAAGAAGAGCGTGGACGACGACGAGGCGGAGCTCCAGCTCCTGCGGCGGGGAACGCGGAGCTGGAGCGGGAGGTGGCGGCGCTGCGGCTGGAGCTGGACGCGGCGAAGCGGCGCGCCGAGACGGCGGAGGAGGCCGAGGAGCGGCTGTGCGTGCAGCTCGGCGACGCCGAGGTGGAGGCGCTCGAGCTCGCGCGCGCCTACCAGGCCCAGGTCCACGCGCTTGCCGCGGAACTCGCCGCCGCGCGCGGGGCCGCCAGATAGTTACTACGGAGTTGTTGTTGTAGGCTAGTAGCTATAGCGCGCTGTGCAAGGATGCCCCGTGCCATTGCTGGCGTCGTCGTCTTTGCTTTTTGATGCGTCGATGATTTTGATTTCTTAGCGAACGGAGGCGTGTAATGTAATCATAGAGTTTGACTGTTGTGGCAAATCTACAACTGAATGAATGAATCAATCAATCAAGCGGCGGCCGGGATTGGATTACTACATTTAATTTTTGTGATGTTCTTGGCTCGTTCTTCTTCTGTTAAAAAATTGAACTGATCTCTATAGCTCAAATTTCTGTCATTCCTGTGAGGATTCGTTCGTTACAAAGGGAAGGAAACGTCCATCAGTGTTTCACACTTTCACTACGCCATTGCTAGGTGCCTTCTTGTTCTTGCAGTTGCAGCAGCCCCCGACTTTTATTTTGTGCTGTGATTCGAGCAGTACTAGCTCAAAAGTCAAAAGTTCAGATCCGTTTATTGCAGTTTTTTTTTTTCTCTCTCTCTTGAAATGCCACCACTTATTGACTTGACTGACTGACTGCGACGTGGATCTGATGTTGTGGTGGATGTTGCATGAGAGCATCTCCACCCACGGCTCTAAATCAAACCCTCCCATTTTTATTTGTGAGGTGGTTTGCAAAATTTGAGGGTCAAATTCAAAGTCTAACTCCAGTCATAATTCGGAGAGAGGAATAGTAATCAAACCCTCCCATTTTTATTTGTGAGGTGGCTTGCAAAATTTGAGGGTCAAATTCAAAGTCTAACTCCAGTCATAATTCGGAGAGAGGAATAGTAGGGTGTCTTTCCTAGCGACTCGAAACTAAATTTTGAGAGTCACCGGAGCGAATCATGGAAGGAATATCCCTGCCAGGAATGGGCCTGGCCCACTTCTCTTAGGCCTTGTCCAAAGACTGGATACGGCCCAGACCAATATGCCGACGCATTCCTTTCCTCACGATCGCTCGCTCGCTTCCTGGCCCAGCTAGGAGCCCCGGTAGCCCACTAGCTCCCGGCATCCCTCGCCGGCGGCCACGCACGGCAGCGCCACGCCCTGCCGGCGACGGTGAGGTGACTTCCTCTCCTCCCCGCTTTCCCTCCCTATACAAATCTCTCGTCTCTGATCTATCGAAGGGGGAGGGGGAGCTGTAGAGCCACCAACCGCCATTTCATACGTCCCTCATCACATTCGCACCGTACTGGTAGCTACGATCTGCAGCGACCTGACCTTCCTCGGCGGTGCAAGCCGAATCCGCGTTCGCGTGCTCGTCGAAACCCCGAGCTCCTCTCCGGCGTGAGGATCCGTCGTCCGTCCGTCCGCATGGCGGGGATCCTGGCGTGGGCTGCCGACGTGGTCGGCGGGGCAGGCGGCAGCGACGACGAGGCCGACGACGACGCGCGCGCCGCGGCGTCGGCCGCCATGACCCCGGAGCAGCGGCTCCGCGCCGCCGACCTGGACGCGCGGGCGGCTTCGCTGCGCCGCGCCATCCAGGACCTCCGCCTCCGGGTGCCCCCGCCGCACGTCGCGCAGCGGCTGCCCCACCTCCACGCCCACTCCCTCGCGTCCTCCGCCGCGCTCGCCCTCCAGCTTAACGCGCACTCCTCCACCAAGGAGCAGGTGCGCACAACCCTTGGTTTAGCTCCGTTTCTTTGTGTTCCTCCTCGATCTTGGACGTTTTTGAATTTTGATGCCCTTTACGACGACAAGCCATCCTGATAATAATTGGGGGAATAGCAGTGCTGAAACTGAGCAGAAGCTCAGTTCGTGGATCTGGATCTAGTTAGGTGTGATGTTTGTATACGTCCATCCTTTTGAATGGGAGATGACGATGACAAATATTTATCAGGGTGCGAATTCCCTAGGGACACTAGTTGCATATGCACATTTGTACTTGTCAACACTCTGCAACGTTTTTTTTTCTTCTAAACCAATCAGCTGATCTAGCAATTGTATTATTGGTGCATTTCAGCATTTGCTACAAGGGTGGTCACAGTTCAACTATATTGCTCATTTGATTACTTGAAACTTACAGTTGGTTTCTTTTTGCACTAGGATAGTTGGGCGTTCGTTCCTATGCAGATTTTGATAATAGATCCTGTAAACTTTCTGTAGACCCAGCAAAGAGGAGTAACTCTCCAAGAAGAAAATGAAGCCTATGAGAAAGCTATATCAGAGTGTAAACAGAAAATTCAGGAAAAGCATATGGAGGCCAGTCAGCTTCAGAGTAATCTGGAGGTACACCACCATACAATTTAGAAACCCTGTTTTGCCTCATGTCATTTTTCTTTTTTCATGTGTATTATTTTCCACTATCTAATACTCTTCTAAATTAGGTGTTATTAAGTATATGATGCATATTTCATGTTACTTAAGTGTCATCAATTTTTCCCATTGTGAGGTTACTTCTCCCTAAGCATATGTAAGATACCGTGGACAAGAAGTACACTAAAATATGACAGAACTTGATATCTTCTCAATCAACTGGTCTTTTTAATGTGTATTTAAGTTGAAGGTTATTGACCAATTCTGATAGGTAAACCATTGTGATATTGTTATTGTTTGTTGTTTCTGCTTGCAAAAGTGCATCATAGGTCCCTTCATTATGTCTTGTCGAGCAAACAAGCTTACCACCTACTACGTCATTTGTTTGTTTTTTCATTCTGTCATAGGCAAATGTTGACAAGAATGATAAATTTGTCTGAACATTGAGGCAGACAACATGAATACCCTAAAACAAAATTATGAGTTTTCTCTTCATCAGTAAGGAATAACTTTAAACCCATTTAAGAATCCATGTCCTGTTGTATGATGAGTATCAGGAAGTTGCAATCTGCCTGTGTGAAGCTTTCTAATGCTTGAGTGATGCGTGATGTTCATTAACGTGTACTCTTCACTTGAGTGCCATCCTTTGAAATGTTATTTATGTTTGCCTTTCTGCATATAGTTTTTCCATGCAAAGCATAGGGGCGCCCCACATATCACTTTTATGAAATTAAGAATATGTTAGTTTTTCAGGAAATGGAAGTAACAGAGCATAATTTAAAGGCACAGCTTGAAAATGCTCTGAAGGAGCAAGAGTCTGCTCAACATAAAGCATCAACAGCAGCCTCTGGAACAACTGAAAATGCTCTACTGGAAGCTAAATCAGCAATCCATCTTAAATCTAAAGATTTGGAGGAGAAGAAAAGGGAGCTGGTATGTTATTCTTTGGACTCTTATTATGTTCTGCGTTTTGAATGCAAGTCGGAGAATTTTTAACTATTCCCTCCTCACAGGAACTATTGGATAACAAGGTGCAAACATTAGAGAAAGAGTGGGCTGTGGTTGAAGAAGAATCTTTAAAGAAACCCACTCCTGGTACTTTATACTTTTCCGCATGTCAATATTTTCATTGATTACATGTTGGTTCCCCATGCTTATTCTTTTTTTAAAAAAGATTGGAAACCTGTGTTTGTGAAGGGGCCAAAAGTGCCTATGCGAATAAATGCCAGTAATATTTGTGTTACCTGTGACTGTGAATGAAAAAAGATGGCGAACCACGAGTAACATGAATAATTCCAATGTTTTGCATCATATGAAATGCTTTTCTAATCACAACTGGCTTTTTATGAGTTGGGTAGCAATTATTTTTATTGGACATCTCTTTAATTGCTAAAGCCTTGTTTTAAAAAGCCAAATGCTAAGAGGTACAGTATATTCTGAATTTTGGAAGAACACAAATTGGGTTATATTTGTTTGAACCTTGCTGCTATAGTGCTATGTATACTAGTAGATCATTGCTTACGCACAGCACTCAGCACCCAATTTCTATTGGTTGACTTGGCAGGGAGAAGTTTTCTTTTAAAATTCTCAGTCTTGAATACATTGAAGAACTAGGCATTTTCTCTTGAAATTGCACTGTTATAAATCATTATGGTTCAAAGTAAACCATATGATCACATTAATTTGGTACTCCAATTGTTGAATTTGGGTTTTCATGTTTGGATGGAGTAAGATCTCTCCACCATAGAATTAAGGCCTTTTGCCTTTTCTTCTGTGACACTATTTCGAGTTGGCCAACTATATTATCTGAATGAGTGGTAGTGGTACCATAAGGGCCCCGTTCCTTGTTAGGCAATGAATAGATGTTTTTTCGAATTTGTGATAGCAAATTGGTTCTCATTTTGGAACTTTAACAATGTTAGTTCTCTCTAATTCATAAAGCTCCTCTAAGAAATCTTGTGATTCTCTTCCAAGTTATAAATAAGGAAAACAATTATCCTACACCTTAGCGCAGTTATCCCGACTGCATTTTTTTTTCTTTTTTATGTGAATATATGAATTTTAGCGATTCTTTCTGTTACATATGCAGCACAAAGAGAGAAGGTCCTGGAGAGACAACTACATAGCCTCATCGAGCAGTTGACATCTAAGCAAGTCGGTTCTATATCCTCAGCCTTTGCGTCTTGTGAATGGTAGCGTCTCCTACCTTCTCAAACTTAATTCTGTCTTTTGCTCCTATGTAGGCTCAAGCTGAAATCCTGGCCACTGATGTGCATTCCAAAGAAAAGGAGCTGGAACGGCTGAACCATCTCCATAGAAGCCTCTACAGCAGTGCCAATGAAACGGGGGCACCATGGAACCGCCTCAACAGAGGCCTCTTGAGCGGCCCTGAAGATTATTATTACGACGCCAAGGGGGGTCGGAGACTGTATCAGGCTGGCGTTAGAACAGAAGGCCAGAAACGGCTGATGATCCTTAGGTCCGCAATTGTGCTGTATGTTTTGCTGCTCCATGTCGTCGTTTTCATTAAAATATCAGTTTGAGATATAAATTAAAAAGAGAGAGAGAGAAATACCAGTTTGAAAGCAGTTGTACTAGCACTTCATAAGTTCATAGGGAAACAGAAACTTGGTTTTGTGTACCAAGCATGCAAACGTTTCTGTGTAAATAACTTGTATGTGAGTATGTGACCCCATTGATGGATTTATGGGATAATATATGAAATACCTGCTGCCATATTTTGGTACTATTTCTCCTATGTTTTTGTCGAAATTTCATTTCAATAAACTTAATAAGCCATGGGTATTTTAAACACCCCCTTTGGGATTGTAACTGATTACTCTGAAATTTCTGTGCAATTCACGTACAATTTGTGTTCTAAAAGACGCTCTAGAAGCTGTGTTTGGCCAGCCACTGCTGACACTCAGCTGGTTTGGCTGGGAACTGGGCCACTGGGGACTGGGGACTCTCCTGGGCCCACACGCAGAGGGACATGATAATCCTCTTCCTCTGGTGAGGCATCGCGGCGGCAATCCATTCCACTCCAATGGCGGCCTCGTCGTCCTTCAAGCCGAACCCGCTGTCGCTGAGCGTGCCGGACCCGGCGCTCGACCGCTGGCTCCGGGACAGCGGCTACCTCGACCTCCTCGACTCCACCACCACCGGAGGGCCGTCGTCAGCCTCGGCCCCCTCCACCTCCGCCTCCTCCGCCGCCGCAGCCAGCCCCGCCGCCGGCCCGGCCTCCTCGGGCATCGCAGCCGACGTCCTCGCCTTCGCGCGCACCCTCGCCTCGCTCCTCGCGCTCAACCCCTTCGCGCGCCTCTCCACCGCCGACCTGGCCGCGCCCACCCCGTCCTGGTCGCTCGCCTTCGTCGGCCCCCCCGGCGCCGCGTCCTACTCCTGGCCGCCCACGCCGACCCAGGCCAGGCTCCGCGTCCAGGAGAACGTCCGCCGGTATGCGCGCAACTACGCCGCGCTCACCATCCTCGTCTTCGCGTGCTGCCTGTATGTATCTATCTAGTATCGTGTTGCATTTCATTCCTTTAACTTTTTTTTTTATTCTCGAAGCAGCTACCTTGGTGAATGATGATTTGTGTCAACACTGGGCAGGTACCGGATGCCGATGGCGCTGCTGGGGATGCTGGCCAGCCTTGCCGTCTGGGAGGGCGTGCGCTACTGCCGCGACCATTGGGGCCTCACCACCAGAGCTCCACAGGTTGCCCAGGCTCTGCTGCACTGTGCACAGATTGGTGAGTAGATGTTCCTGCCTTCCCAACACTTAGCTTGATATTTTTTCCCCTCTGAATTCTGAAGTGACAATTTGGAATCTGGCGCTAGCAACATCAAAATAGATGATCACATGCACTGCATTAGGTTGCAAGTGGAATCAGTAAAATCATCATCTTGCAAATTTCAATACCTGAGATATTGCAAATATGAGCAAAGGCTTTAGTAGCTAACTGACATAAAGTACGCTGCTATGAAATTTGTTAAGACAGCTAGAAGTGGAGCAAAGGACATGATTGATGCAGTTTTAAGATCAGAAGACCTGTAATCTATCATACAAAATGCTGTCCGCTTAGAAAAATGTATGTACTTAGATCATTTGCACTCCATTCAATACAATCAATTCGTTCAATGTAAAGCTCTGAACATAACAAAATTCTGACGAATTCGTGTATTACCTTATGTTCTTCAAGAAATTTTGTTATACATGAATATTCCAGAGGACTCTAATCTTTTCAACTCCCTTGCAGTATATGTATATCCTGTTCTAAATTCTTTTACTTCCTTCCATGGATCATATCCAGTTTTAAAGTTCCATTTTCATGATTTCTATATAGTAGAATGGTATAAATGAATAACAGTATATTATGTTTTCTGTACCAACTAGAAAATATATTTACTAAACCGCACAGTCTCTTAGTTATGGATTATTATGTCTTGCTTAAAATGTGGAAGTTATCTGCTGAGCTCTCTTAATATATCAGAAGAAAATAATAAAAATGAATAGGATGGGAAATACGACAAGCTTTAGTTTCGTTTATAGTTTTGTTTTGCTTGATTGACATCCTGTAATTCCGATCATCCAAATTAATTAGGGGAAATCTTCTACGTATTTGCCATTGTGAGGTAGCTTATCTTGTATATGGCATGGTGAACATGTCAAAGCATTTTCTTTCCATACCATTATGAATATAAAGAGGGCAAACAGCATCACTGATTCACTGCTTGATGAAAAATTATATGAAGGATCCCATCTATAACTTTGGCATGTGGGAAACGAGGGTCCACCAAGGTGTTGCAGTATATTGCATTATAGTCTATTGTTGCATCATATATTTAATCAAGAAAAAGGGGCTGATGGTAGAAACTAGAAGCAATGGATAGTGTTCAAATGGGGCCGAGGCCTGACATATCTGTGGTCAACTTCTAGGCTTTGGAACTTCTCTTTTTGCTTTCTCCCTGCATTTAATTCCACTGCTATCTAGCAGTTCGCCATGAGTAATTTAAAGATCTCAAATATCACACTGTTTAGAAATCTTAGCAGATTGAAGTGGCACCAATTCTTTTCCCTTCCTTAATAAGCATTAAATGGACTGATAAACATCTGACTGCCATGGCAATTTCTTAGAGATAGAATATATTTATATTTATGTGCATGTAACACACCCATTTATGTCTCACTAATATGCCCATGATATTCTCCTCGATCTTTTTAAATACAAGCATGGTGTTTAGGACAAGCTAATTAAATAAGCTTCTTGGCTTTACTTCTCCTTTTGCTTTCTCGGTGCCTTTAGTTTCACATCTTTAGTAGTTCATCATGAGTTATTTAAAAATCTCAAAATATCACACTATTTTTTTAAGAATTATGAATATCGCCTTATTTCAAAAATTTAGCATATTGAACTTGTACCCGATTCTTATCCCTTATTGTGGAGTGGGTGAAAGGGGGTGTTGGTATGCTAAGTGCTAACTCTGCTGGATCTGGGGCAGCGACTCGGCATGATGGCTGCAGCCCCTTCAGAGATACACTCGACAGCTGTGAGACCTGAAACAGGAATCATCCCGCTAACAAATAATCCAGATCATGTGCTCTTAGGAGGAAAAGTACAGTATTTTAAAATTATAATTATACTTTGGTACCCTTTTCTTTTGTATTTGTGTTTTAAATTTATGCACTATTAAGAAAAATTCAAGATTCTCACATGCCCCCTACTAATCTGTTACTATGTTTCATATAATCCACCCTTAAATCTTTTTAAACAAAGGACAAAGAGATTGATTCTTGTAAAGTGTATCATACATCTAATGAGTTAAAGCCATAAGCGCACTTCAGGAAGATGAAGCTATGCTACTTATTGAAACCCCATGACATCAAACCAAAAAGAAAAAAAAAAACACCTTTCTATTTTAGATCATCAAATAAAGTTGCCCTTTAGGCCAACCAAGATTCCACTAGAACTGAGCTGGAACACAACCCAGCTGGTTATCGGTTACGTGTCTTGCGTTTCTTCCAGCCAATTATATTCATCTTTATAGTCTTCTTTCACAACTTTGTAATTTTGTATTTTCTTAAATAACTTTAACTGTAGCATAAGTAACTTTATTTGTGCAGTGTTACAGAAACTGTTATGGTACGAATATTCTAGCGATTTCAATTGAATTGGGTGGAAATCTATAAAAGCTTGGTAGATAGACTCCTTTCCCACTGCTTTGGGATAGCAACGAACTCCATTAAATGATTGTTTTTTCACAAGTGTTCGTTTTTTTCTGTGGGTACCAAGAGTCCCCTCACTAGCATCCCATCATTTGGCTGGGTCTTGCCTGTAACCTGTTGCATACCACCAGAAATAATTGGAACCAGGGATAACCTGCTAATTACTCTGGCTAACCATGCCTTTAGGGGAAATGGTAGGACATATTGGCCTCACAGGTTTTGGATTCTCCTGTGCGATATTTCTGTAGGGAAAAATGGTAGCCACTGGTAACCTGGCTGTTACTGGTGTCAGCTATTGTTTTTTTTGGTATATCTTCTTTTCATGTATATGTTTTTTTTTTGTTACTGCTAGGAAATAGGGTGCAGTACACAAGTTTCTGTACTATATGTGCCATGTAACTGTTCTATGTAAAGGCATGATTTGGGAGACTTCAAACTTTTGCGAAACACAGTGCTAGGTTTTCCATTGGTTTTTCACCCTAATGTTGCACGTTTTCAGCTTTAAGGTTTTATCCCTTGAATCAGTTTAAGGTTTCATCCCATTAATCATGCCTGTCATATTTTGTATTTGTGATGACTAATGACTAGTTGATTTGTTTCTTAACAGGTACTGCTATACTACTGTACGTCTGCAACCTACAGTTTGCTCTTGTGTATGCCATCGGATTGAGCTATGCATGTAAGTGACCTCCAGGCTCTGGCCCATTCCTTGTCATTTCCTCTGGTTCTCGGAGCAACACGGTGCGCTATGCCTATGTTCTGCAGTGATGATGTTGCACGCTTCGCTTAGGAAGTTGACTCCTTCAAGTCTACCAGATCCCAGTAATAAGAACAGGAGGCACAACAGCGACGGAGTTAGGTTACACTCCTGACAGTACAGGCCTACCGGCGATGTTCATGGCTGTCAAGAACATGGGATCGAGATGATGCATGGTTGATGGTTCCAAAAACATCGCCTGGTTATTGGAACAGCAGTACATGTACATGTTCAGGCGGTGAACATGGACGAGTGTAGAATACGGCCGTCAGAATATATATACTACTGTACTGTCATGAAAACTCGAAGAGGCATACACTTCATCTTTTTTTGGAGAAAGATAAGCAAATGGCATTTCATTTTATTCTTGCGTGGAGGCGTGCAAGCCATTCGGTGGAAGACATCTTTGTTGTATGGCTGTATGCACTGGTTCATGGGGCCATGGCTAGACGACCCACAAATGGCAGAAAGCATCACATTCATTTCACACTCACCTTTGTTGTTGGCCGACCCGAACAAATCACGTTTTTTTATTGTTACAGATGAGAAAGAGAAATCTATGCACCGGAAGTTCCGTTTGATCGGCGTTTTTTAGCACTTACATTTTATTTTACATCTGATTGGTATCTTGTGATGAAGAAGCAAGCGACCTGCATGTTCTCGATCGTCAGTGTTCTTTGTGCCTGGACCATGCTTCCTGTGTGCCTGTTGCTTGTTCCAACGCGCCAGCTTTCCATCATGAGCTTGAGCCTACCAAGGTGTTTTGGCCCAGCCAAGAAGTGCACGTATATGATTCTCAATTGCCATTTCATTTGCATTCTTATTGCATAGCACATCATCACACGACACGACAATATAGCTGATGAACCTCTGTCAACAAAACACGCTACAAAATCTTACCCAAGTAGCAAGTGAAAGAACTACTCAATACTACTTCCTTCCTCTGTCCAGAACTGACAATCATATTTGGTCAAAGGCTCATAGTAAGTAGGTCTGGTCCTCAATTTCTCTTACAATATAATTTAACTAATAGTTGATCAAAATATATATTTTCATTTATCAAATGTGATTATTATTATTTTTAATCGAGTACATATTGGACAGACACAATCCACGCACACACATACACGTAAGCGTCTCTATACACATTGCGCTATTTTTTTTCTAGAAATAAAAAACAGGAAAGAGATACAACATCAGAGTTAGGCCCTATTTATTTTCAGCTTTCTGAGAGCTTTTGACGTTATTTTTTAGACCTTTCAAAAGAACAAAGCTCCCGAAAGCCAAAAACCACAAACTCCTCAAAATGTGCTTTTGGACTTTTAGCTTCTGAGAACATATTGACTTTTAAAAGGTACTTAACCTAATTTCAAAAGTTCTCAGGAAGCTAGAAACAAACATGCTCTAAATCCTAATGGACATCATCTGATCCAAATGTCTTTTCGCTACTACTAATATTCTTAGACAGAAGGAGTAAATCTCGGAGTCTAGTCAGATGAATTTCTAGCTGGATACCAATACGTGTTGACACAGAATGCACTCGTGCCTAGACAACCTTTTCTTTTCCACGTGGCCCTCGAGAGCACACGAACAAGCATCATCGACCACGTAGCTGTCTTTCCAACGCATTCTTTCCTTTTTTCTTTAGTCCCAAAAAGCCCAAATATACGTTGCCATCATTTTCTCATCACACTTTAGGTACAGGCTTTTGCGTAAAATCATGGATGCAAATTTGGCCCTGCCGGAACAAGATGTCCGAGTGAGAGTGTACAATAAGTCCATCAGGATACTGTTTCGCGAATCAGCAAGGCGTGCACGCTATCTTTTTCTTTATATATATGGAATAATATAAATAAATAAATAAAGAATGTTGTTTTATTTTATTTGTTTGGTTGCGTTCGGCAACCAATTCAGTTGAAGTCATTTTCTTGTCAACCAATTCAGTTGAAGTCATTTTCTTGTCAACCAATTCAGTTGAAGTCATTTTCTTGTTCGCTTGATTGTTTCGGTGGCTGATAAGCCGACTGATGCTGTTTTTAGCTGCTTTGTTGTGAGAGAAAAAATACTGTTTCGGTGACTGATAAGCCAAGCGATAATATGCTACGTTAATATATATTAATATATATGTATACCCACTTTTATGAATCGATGTAATACAAGTAAAGTTACAAATCCTGGTTTTATAAATACTTCTAGATAATAATTGAGCCAATAAATTTTAAAGTTGACAAGATCATCATAGACGTTAATGGACATATCAATTCTCACCGAAAGAATAACGTCCTTAAATAGCTCATGTGCACAAAGGGCAAGGGGCAAGGGCAGAGAGCATCACATTAGTTTCACACGCTTTGATCTTTATATTCCTTGGGCCATGGAGCAATCGTGTTGCGTGTGCCGTGCCCACACAAGGAATTCCTGTTCGTCCTTGCCTCCCCCATGTGACCAAGATTCTCCCCAAACACATCACAATTTTTGGGCTCCAGGGGAAACAAATCCATGAATGCAACTTTTGTTGAAAGATATGAGCATCTTGTTGACTATTCTCTGTCAATGATGTACTGTGTTGTGCAATTGCCTTGGGAATTTATTTTAGGTTCTTGTCACTAATGGCATGTCACATGTGATGGTTAAGGGAGGTTAAAAACTTGTCATGTGATAGTTGGGGGATGGGAAAGTGAAAGGATGGTGGAGAAAATAATGTAGAGCTTCTAGAAAGTCATAGTTCTTTTATTTCTCATGCTTTTTAGTACAAGAACTCCTTTTCAAGTTAGCCAAACTGATCTTTTCAATCAAAGAAAAAGAAGGTTAGGCAAGCAAGACAATACAAGACTTGCACACTCCTTTTTTTTGTGAATCATACATATAGGAAAATCTATGGACAAAAACACATCAAACAAATTTTAGCAATGTAAATTCATTTGTAGATATTTCATGATTGATCAAGAAAAAAACAAGTAAGTCACTTTTAATGTTTATTGTTACCTTCATAAGCTAGGATATCATGGTGAGTTAATTAAAATGCATGGTTATATTTTGTGGTCTTATCACTCCTACTTCACATATTAAAAAAATTCCTAAAACCTACACAAGAGGGCAACACACAGACCATTGGATCTCGTCTATGATTCACATCATCCTGGTACTTCGCATAAATTTCATGTACTAGATCGAATATACATAGGCCTATTCCGACATTAGCTACCTACTCCCTAAAAAACACTGCCTTGTATTTTTTTTTTTTGCTATGGATGTCCTAAATCTTATCCATTAGCTTTCCCAATGCCACAATCAACCTTGATGGAGCTACATTTGCCATTAGTTTTTAATGATAACTTTGTTATCTAGGTCAAGAGCCAAGTAATTAAACTGGTAAATTAAATAAAATACAAATATCATGCCATTGACCTTTTGTTAGGTCTTGGCGTTCCTTTTTATTAAGTACCCACTCTAATTTTCTTTGTTTGATGCCGATTAGTTGGAAATTGAACTAAACATCTTTGTACATATAAGAGTGAGGTAGTATATAGGAAGGTGAGGAACTTCATACTTTAATTGAAAATACGAGCATCTTGTTGACTATGTACTCTCTCGTGATGATGTACTACTATGAAACATCTCTTGAGAATTTTAGGTTCTTGTCACTAATGGCATGTCTAATGTGATATTTAAGAAAGGTTTAAATCTTTCATGTGGCAGTTAAGGGGGTGGGACATTGAAAGGATGGTGGAGAAAATGATGTAGATCTTCTAGAAAGCCTTGGGGCATTGATTTCACATTCTTCTCGTGCAAAAGAACTTCTTTTCAAGTTAGGCCAAGCAAGTACTCTCAAGAAAGAAAAAGTTAGGCACAGTGAGGTGGTATATTACTTTCACCTTTTTAATCAAAAACCCGTGAAAAAGCACAACAAATAATTACATTAACAATATATTATTTGTAAATTGTTTTGTACAATATTTGGGAGAATGTTCTAGAGAGAACTAGTAACTCAACTTCAATGTTCCTTGTCATCATCTTATGCTAGTTTATAATTAGATATTTCTTTCTTATCAATACTACCTTAACCTCATATATATATGCAAAAAAAATCTTAAAACCTACACAAGAGGACATCCCATATGTGATTCATATCATCCCCCCCTTACATTGTATTCATATAGATCATGGTCTACCTGCTCCCTACCAACAATAACCCTGCCTTATAATTGTTGCTATGGATGTCTTAAATCTTGTCCAATATGATAGCTTTGCCAATACCACAAGCAACCATGACAAAGCTAACTTTGCCATTAATTGTTGATGATCCTATTATTTGGGTCAAGAGGTAACCGAGTAAATTGACAAAGAAAATCCATGTATCATGACATCTTACCCTTTTGTTTTGGCCTTGGTGTTGCTTTTAATTTAATACTCCCTCCAATTTTATGTTTGATGTTGGTTAGTTGAAAAATGAACTAACTATGTTCATGTATATGAGAATGGAGGTGGTATATACGAAGGTGAGGATCTTTAACATATAGTGGAAGGCCTAAGAATTGAATGGAGCCAGGACGAAGCTCAAGATGTAGATCATGCTCCATGTCTAACAAGGGTCTAACTCTATGTTATGACGGAGGCTAGTCAATCACCAAGAATCGGACCCTAGGTTTGCTATTGAATTCATGCAAATATATTGTCATATCCTCAGTTTGGGCAAGATACTATGATATTCCTCTTCTACTCAATGTTAATACTATTTTCTGTTGCATCGATACTAGAAGGGTTATTGTCCCTATTTTTTGACAAAAATACATTGACATATTTGCTGACAATTCTCATATGTTAATTTCACTCCATGAAAGCTACTCATGTAACAACACATGACATATCTTCTTAAGAATAGCATGAACATAACTATCCAAAGTCAGAAACGAACCATGCTATCTACATATTTCCTTACACTAGATAAGTTTGCTAGCCTAACATGCCCTATTTGGAAATGGATTGTCTGCCTGCTATCATTTGCTCCTTCCTCAAACTACAAATCTCTAAACCTACATAATAAGAGGGGAAATGCAAACATCGGATCTAGTCCAGTATCATTACAATAGCGCCCCTACTATTGCATTTCATGTTGTTTGGTGTGGATAAACCCTAGATGCTCTCGACCAACGAAACCATGGGCTCAACAAATTTGCTACAAAAAAGAAAAATCCAATTTATTAAGTAAACATGATTTGCACAGTATAAAAATAACATTTCCCTCCATAGTCACCACTCCCTGTGCATAGCACTTCAAGTCCTCCAAAGGCTATAGATGTTCTAGATTTGATATACTACTCCCGTGACCCTTTCAAACGCCATCGTTTACCTTCAAAAAGCTACCTTTACCATCCCATTCAGAACTAATTGTGGATGATGATGTTACTTGGACCCAAAACCTAAGTTGATGAGAAACAGATACATCTTATCATTGGATATGATAGCTAGACTGATCTTGGTCTCCTTTCTCTTCTATAGAAGATGTGTCTTGTAAGAAAGACACCCATGGCTTGCAATAATCCATGCGGATGAGCTGATGACTGTACCAAATAGCCGACGTACTAGATAAAGTCCTTACACATTAGATTTACTCTAGTAGCGTTCACTCTAGCTAAGATAACTCAATATATCTAGCAACACTACCATGTTCCTATTATATGTTCGCTTTACTACAAACACACTAAGTCTACCATCACAATTAACTTTGTTATTACTATCATGCTATAAAATATATAAATACTATAGATTATCTGTATTAGGACCTATTTGTTTGAGCTTTCTAGGAGCTCTTGAAAATTAACTGTTGAATTTTTCAAACCTAAAAATCCTAAAAGCCAAATGCCATATGGCTTTTGAAAAGTCCAAAAGCTACTGGTCTAAAAGTGATAGAAAGCTTAAACAAATATGACCTTACTCATTCCCCACTATTTATTTTTCATAAACTTTATTTATATAAGTAACCTAATGAGGGAAGAAAAGTCCAAGTAGATAAGAGAATCGAGGGATGGACGGATGGATCCCCCACCATAAAAAGAAGGGAATCAGAAAAGCTGGGAAGCAAAACTACCAAAGCCCTAAAAAAGCAAGGGCCTGACCCCTTTTTGCTAAAGCCGGCGAGTAGGAGCGGGCTTCCCACATGCGCTGGCTCTCCCTGCGCCTGCGCGCGGGCCCCTGACACCAATATGCTCTCCCTGGCCCACTTGCATCTATCCCTGGAAAAGGGCCCACTTCCATCCCCCACCCCAATATGCTCGCTCTGCCTGCGTACTGGGCCCACTTCGACCCTGCCAACCTAAATTGCTCGCCGCGAATCCCCCGCTCCCCAACTATAAAAACCCACCTCCTCTCTCCGGTCTCCACCAGACCACACCACCACCAGCGGGGAGAGCGGGGCGGCAGCAGCGGGCGCCGTGCCTGCCACGCCTCCTCTTCCCATCCACGCGATTCCATTCGGGAGAGGGAAGACCAAGCTCCGCCGCCGCGCCGCCTCGGGCTCGCTTGGTGCAGATCGGGACCCGGTGCCCGGTCAGACGGGACGGATCCCGCCTTGCACCAAGTGAATCGGAGCCGGCGCAGCTATACAGCGACCGACCGACCGCCGTCCCGCCGCCGCCGTCTGCGCTGCTCTCGATTGCGATGCCTGTGGCGTGCTTTGTTGCGTGTTTTCGTTTTATTTCTGATGAGGTTCGTGCGGATTGCTGTGGTTCTGTGTCGCCGTGCGGATTGGCGGGAACTATTAGGCGCCGTGGGGATCTCTGCTCTAAGGTTAAGCAATCCGGATCTAGATCTGACGCGTAATTTCGGTAGTTTGATCTGGTGGGTTGGGTGATGACGTCCTGGTTTAGCAGGATCCATGTTTACAGTAGGCTGTGCTGCTACTCTGCTTTAATTTCCAATGGCAATTTTCTGTTCATAAATGAAGTTTCTGTGGTGAGACCTTTTGTGGTACCAGGGAGGCTTGGATTTGCCTGTGGAGGGCGCAAAATTGGCCGGTCATGATGCCAGTCCTGCCGTGGATCACGGGGAAACCATGCCTAGCTGGATTGAACTGCAGAGAGATTAATTGATTTGACTGCTGTTATTACTGCCAGAGATGTACAACGAGCTCTGGTAAGGTAGAAATTATTGCGCTGCGAGCATGCTCACATGATACATCTGAATTGTGATCAACTTTGGTGTAGTGTATGGCACTGCAAGCATGCTCACATGATACTTGTGAATTGTGATCAGCTTTGGTGTAGTGTGTAGAATGGTTTCTGTGACAGATGCTAATCATGAAAAGTTGGGTCGACCGGATTGATTCTCAGACGCATCATTGCTGTGTTAGTGGCTGTGTGCAGTGCAGGTGACATCATTTGTAGGTTTGTCGTAACTAAAGTAGTATAATTGTCGATTACCAAAACAAGCCTAATCCTGGGTCAAGTAGATAGGCTACTGGTTTGGGGTTCGCTTTTTCTGAATGCTTATGGACCTACTCGATTAAAACGAATCTGATCGACATGGTATAATTATTAGGCGGGAAGAGATAGGCATGAAGTTCAAATGCAATAACACACACACACACACAATTTTTTTTTTGAATAAAACATTACTCCAGCTGTAAAGGAAAAGGAGCAACAAGGAGCTGATCCTTCTTCCGAGAGGGGGCTGTAATTTTTAATTTTTGAGCTTTGTAATGTTGCTTGTGGATATGTGACTAGTCTCATTTACCTTTGTTACTTTTCTTACTGTTGCTGTATTAGCTAACATTTTATTCCAGTGACACCTAAACAAGGGTTATTAGTCATTGATGTTTAATTATAGGCCATGGCAAACTACTAGTGTTTATAACTTTCTTGTGTCATAGGGGATTGAAATTTTTGGCCCTATGTGACTAAGCTGTTGAATAATGTAATCAATGCATATGCTGTTTCTAATGGCAGGCACCTTCTCGCTCAGTTCAATTGGAAGGTTATTATTTTTTGGATAGGTAGTTTCTGAAAGATACTATTCATGGAATCATGGGTTCATTTGATAATACCAACTCTATTCTGATGGCTGGTGACTGGTGGCCATTTCAGAACATCCCGTTCTCCAAGAAGTTCCAGTGTTAGGCTAAAGAATACTTGAAAAGCAATTATGTTGTATGTATTGTACCAGTAACAAAATGGATCTGTATGATGCTTGCTCTTGTTTAGCACGTTTGATGCTTGATGTCTATGCATACAAGTGTCGATTTCTGTATATGGGAAATGTACAGAGTTGTTTCTGGATGGATGTTGTGGCCTGCTTTGTTTGAAATGGTATTCTCTATACTAAATTACAGATAAAATGAATAAGCATCCAGATTTGGCTCAACTGTAGGCCCATAGGTTGGTCTAGTTCTGTAGGTAGGTTGCTAGAGGGATTTTTTTCTCAATAAACTGTACATTGGTATTAACAGACTTTCCCTGTTACACACGACTTCCTATGTGAGGTGATGTAAGTGGAATCCTTTTTTTATGAACTCTATATAACCTAGAATCTGGTGAAATTGTTGCATGCATGTTTACTGCTTAGTACCATGACAGCTAGAATTGACAGGGAAAAAGTGTTTCCGGGGTAAACAAGGAATTGATCTTCAGCTGGAAGCTCCACACAGTTTGCACCCCCCAAACCTCTCCAGTTTGATGTGGATTTTTCTGGATTTATTTTACCTCCAGATTGAAAGTTTCTGGGGCAATCCAGATTCTGATTTGTTTCAGTTTGTGGCTGGAAAACACTCCCAATTTTCAGCCTCCCAAACTGGTCTGGGGTTTGGTTATGAAACTTTGATATATTTATTTTCTCTCACTCTAAATAGATATTAGAAAGCAACTGTTTGTATTTTTGGGTACTGGGATAGGGAATTAGGGGGTATGATTATTTCTCACTGTTTTGACAGAAAAAAGTGGAGATGGCCGGCAAGTTACCACCTCCCGTTTTCTTTCATCCATCCAACAAGGTAATAATAACAGCATGCTTAAGATTTAAGCTAAGACTCATATGATTGAGATTCCAGTTGTCGGATCAGTATCATTATAGAAATAACCTAGTGCTGTTTCTACTGAAACAGATCCATGCAGTGGAAACATGTTGGACCCCCTTTTTTTTATTTCAGTGGACATACTATTTTGAGCTGCTATATATTTTTTTTATGGAAACCATTTTTGTGCATGAACTTTGCAACATCACCCTCATCATGATTTTGTGCATACTGCTACTATATTTATATATATGAGAGAATATATTATGTGTAATGTCCAAGTGGGTACTGGGTTCGTTTTTATTTTATATACTTTGTAGGTATATAGGGTGAGAAAGGGAGTCAGTGATTAGGTGTCCAGGAATATATGCTGAGGGATCAAGATTCTTTTTCCACGAGGAAGAGTGGGGAAGAGACAAACTAGCCGATTGACACTAGTTGGCTGGCCCCCCAGCCATGGCTGGCGTTTGAACCTGCTCCAGGAAAAGCGGATTCCCTCCATAGTTGAGCTGGAGCTGATGAGTGAGTGACAGAGTGAGGAGTAAATTTTTTTTTACTTTCTAGCGGTTGGAATATTCGGGTAAAGCCACGACAGCCCGCCCAGGAGAACATGTTCTGAAAAGCTGTCGAGGAATATAAATTACCTGGGGGTCTGACACACGCCCTGGATTGACTTGAATGGATGAATTCAGAAGCAGAGCATGGTGGAATTCCAGCTCTCTGGGTAATTAATAAAACATGGCATTTGCGTGGTTTGGTTCTGTTTGGCGCCAGCAGAGGGTCCAGCTATAGCTAGCTTGATGGATTTTTCACAGTTTTACCGTGTTTATTCATTTGTTTGACCGAATGATCTCAATTCAGACGCTTTCTTGTATTTCATACTGCTATATATATGTATATGATTTGATTCACACTTACAATTGCTGAATTTTTACTCTCTTCTGTAGAGCGATGAAGGGCGGCGGCCCGAATGGATTTGAGTCTCTTTGGCGCGGCCTTTGTTGTATCCTTGCTGCTGTTGGTTGATGAATTCAAATCAAACTACGCTTCCCCTGTTGCTCTTTTGCGTTTTGAACAATGGGTCGGTGGTGGGAATATGAATCTGTGTTGGTCTACTGTTGCCGCAGATGAATGAACGCATCACGCATGATGATCCTGGGAACAGTACAAGACCAGAGGCAGGCAGGCAACCAGCCAGCCAGGGGGGTGTTGGTCGTCGAATACATACATGACAAAAATTGACAAGGACGCGGTACTTGATTGGAGATCTGTAGTACGCAAGCTGTGAACATGGTGGTGACGAGCTTTATAGCCTGGGATCTGGCGGTCAGCTGATGGAGCTGCCGAGAGAGCTGGCGTCCTTTGGCCAGCGGCCACAGCCAGTGCGGCGTGAAAAGCCTGGCCGGCTGCTGCATGGTGCTCATGCTCATCAGGCAGGCAGCCATGGTCCCCTGACGACTGCATCTCCTGCACGCAATGGAAAAAAGCAGAGCTAGTACCAGTATCTGCTATCACTCACCCAGTGCCAGTCCACTCGCACTCCCGCTCTCATTCGAATCTGTGAATTCCCCTTCCCTTCCGTCCGTTCGTTCCCTGGGCTGTGGCAAAGGCAGAGCTGTTAATGTTGGCTCTGTCTCTATGATTCGATTCAGAGACGCCACAGCGTACAGATTTCCTGTTGGTGATTACTGTGGCGAGCGAGCACCTTCTCTGCTGCTGCTGCTCGTCCTGCGCAGGGTGTGTCGCCTCTGCCTGTGCCATGCGGCTGTCTACACCGTCCAGCTGAATGAATTGTCCAAACTCCAACGTTTGGTCGAAAATTCACATGGAATTCAGTTGATCTGATCTGCTGCCGTTGCCGTGGAATGGAACAAGGGGAAACAGCTCACAGCTGGTCCCGAGTAAAAATATCCCCAGATTCGCAAAGACCTGCCTGATCCACGTTCCTGATTGACAAAAACACGTGGAACAGACTCACTTCACCAGTCCCCTGATAGCAGGGTAGGAGGTAGTACAATTCACCTAGACGCAGTAGGCTGTTCTCCATCTACTGGAAAAGTACTGCACAGCTGAACAAATGCATCTTCAAGCACGCTAAAATCTGGCGGTGCTCAGCGACACTTGATACCGTCCATGAAATTCACATGTAAAAGAGCATATGCTAACTCCGTTCCAAAATATGTTAATAAAGGCGACACAAATGATTACAAAATACTGTATGTTATTAGTGGGAGACATAAATGGGCGGGTTACATGCACAAACACACATACCATCTACAAGAATATAAAGTTTCCGGAGAATTTAATAAAATAAAAATGCCCACAGGACACAGCTAGTCTCCAGCGAATGCCAAGGCTCCCCCCAGGCCCCCACAGCGTTCTTTGAAGCACGAAAGGACGCTGGTGCTCTGAATTCGCAGAAGCGCATTTGCTATCCACAACCATAGGTGCAGAGTTTCATGGGTCCAGCGGTCAGCTTCATGGGCACTGGCACACACACTGGGCCAGGAAGGAGAGGATAACTGACCAGCATTCATCTCGCATCAGATGGCTCTCATAAACATCTCTCATTTACAAAGTGGTTTAATAACGACTAGTAGCTTCAATAAGCAGTCTTATTTGCTTTGGCAGGCCATTCTTGACTATCTATCTACATCACCTGGGTGACAAACAACCCATGGCATTTCCATTCTTACATCTTGCCGAACTCCACTATCCTCCATGCGTGTTACAACATGCGGTATGCTAACTTCCATAGGTTATAAGCTATGATAAGGCTGCAAAGGCACCTGCTCAGTTCAATGAGTAACAGAGCAGATGGCTGACAAGCAGGCATCAACTGAATATGACCTAGCAGTTTACCTGGCAGCGAATCAGAATATTTGCTATCCCCTTCAAAAGTGGCTCAAATCCGAAACCTACCAACTTTGTTTCGTATCAAGCCAACGCATTTTGCTAACAAGATTCAACCTTCTGCATTCTGGGGAGCCTCCCCTGTGGACAAATCATTTACAGAGTTATGGACAAATAATGGCATCATCCTCTCTACATATACTACAGCTCAGAAGTAAGTAGTAGTTGCATAAGCCTCAAACAGATAGTGGCCCGCCAGTCGTTAATTGTAATATTTAGATGAGAACATATGTTAATGAAACTGATACTAACCGTGCATACACTTTACAAAGGTACAGAGCTCCGAGAAGCAATCTTCTCTCTGCAGAAGGAACGGAGGTTGCTGACGGCAAGCAAAGAATGCGGCATGGTGACGATCAGGATCATTCCTAGGCTTTGCTGTGTCCAGGATTTGAGAATACATTTCACCATTATGACATGGAAGAGCACTCTCTATACATAGTGATAGTCCATGATCCCATGCTGCGTTCATTACCTGTGTTTTTTTATGTGTATGAAATTAGCCCAAGAATTGTATGGAAATATGCCAACAAAGAAATTTAGAACATCTCCACCTGCCAGGTTAAACCTTCTGGATCTGCAAATGCTTCATCAGTCTCCTGAATTGTAAACTCTGGTCCATAACAAACTAACTTAAGAAGTACAGAATGCTTCTTGAGCATTCTGAAAACTGGAGAGTATCCATCTCTATTTGTAGGATTGTAGAATCCCGCTGTAAGCTCTGCAGCATGGCTTGCAGTTCTGTACCACCAATAGATAGATGGAACCTGATGGAAGAGGTTTGCATCGTTATGGAACAGTCAAATAGGTACAAAGAAGTCGCAAAATGTGTGCAACAGCGGGATTTATCAGGGGCAGTAAATTATACACTGTAAATTTATACTGTGAAAAGGCAAATCATCAGGCTAATGCATAATAACATTTTGACGAAGACAAACAGGCTTGGCTTCTTTTCAGCCTGATAACCAGTTCTGTGTAACAGTTTCCTTTAATCTATGCATAGCATTCTATTGATATAGTACTTGCAAACTTGTATGGAAAATGATCCGACTTAAGTTGACTTTGACTACTGAGTTCTACATTATCATACAGCAATTGTGACTTATAACCTAAATCCTGAGATGCAGGCCTGAGGTAATATTTCTCAATCAACCAAGTTTGATTTGAAATGAGTAGCCTACAATCTGCCAGGCAATAAGCAACCTTCAGCTGCTTTAGACACTTGATCAGTGTGGTTCAATACAGAATAAACTAGTATGCTAAAGAGGAATATCCTTTTTTTGCAGTTTGCTGGGGTCATGAGCTAACAGACATTCCAGACAGGAAATATAAATGATACTTCTGAACATTAACCATAGGAGGAGACATGATTTCTTGATAACTATACAGACCAGCATAACACACCTTCACAACTATTTCTGCTCCATCAAATGCAAGACTAGCAAGCGACAGCACTTGGTCCACATGATCCATGAGGACTCCAGAATACCAGTTAAGGAAAAAATGTCCATAGTAGCTGTCATAATCACCTCCATCACAAAAAAAGCCAATTTCATGTGGTCTTGAATTATAATAGCCAGCATTATCAGGTCCACGTGCCCAAAACAAATGACCCCGGGACAGTGCTGATTGCCGCAAATTCTTTTGCATGTACCTGTCATAACACTGTCAACGATGGAAATCAACAGAGGAAATGCAGCCAATGTATACCATACGCATTACACTATCATACACCAAATATGTACTCTTTGAATTTGAGTAGTAATCAAGTCACACACCAGGCAGAATAATCTAATAGTAAATCAGACAGACACAGGCATAGTGATGTATAGTGATCAAATCTGTTGCTTTGTTTAATAACCTTTTTGAAATGTAGTTTTTGTTACATCTTTAAGAGAATTCTTGTGGGGCATGCCTCTTTATCCTAATGCAAGAACTTTAAGTCCCTTGTAAAAGGACAGCAGCTTACATGCCCCATGCTTGACATGTTGATGCCCCAAAAGCCATGTTGTTATTTAAGAATTAGTATGACACAAATACTGAATGCAAACGGGGTTTGTTTATGTCCAGAATGCAAGAGTTTATAAAGGGGGAAATATGGATATAGAAGATTATTCACAAAAGAAATCCCTTCCAAATTTCAACTTGGTATTTAAGTACAAGTAAATACCTGAAACTCACCAATACCAGGATATTTCCAGCCCATTATTTCTGTACATGAAGGATATCTAAGCTCCCCTGAAGCACCCAATCCAATTTCGATAGAAGAAACAAGACCCTCTTCAGATAGGTTTCTGAATTCCATATGGAAACTCCTCATGAAATCAAAATAGACCTGCAGATGATCTCATTAAGCTTCAGTGTACCAGTTTCTTTTTCATTTAGAGTATGTCATTGAACAAAGCTGGGTAGAAGTTACACTAAATATAAGTGTTTTAATACAAGGAAAATGGTTTTGCAATTGTGATAAATTAAATTGTAGGTACCAGAGTGCAGAAACATGGATGAACTAACCAAAGTAATGTAAGGAGAATGGTGCTCCTATTTCTTGTAAAAAGAAGAAGAGAGGAGAAAATTTACCAAGGATGACCCAATACCTCAATGCCAGTTCTCCCACGAAGGACTCGTTCTTTGTCAATCCCCCAGGAAAGGCATTCTGTGTTTCTTCTACCTTCACGATCTGTAAAAAATATATCCTGGTTCTCTTTTGCAATTTCCATGATCCACTTTGGGAGAGAGATGAACACATCACCAGATCCAGTCTCTCCAGAACCATGAAATGACAGCACAACCTTAATAGATGTTTGTCAAAGAACACTAATTAGCCAATGTAAGCAGGCCTGGTGAAAAGGAGAAACAGGAAAGTTTACCAAACTTTTTAAAAAAGGATATTAAATAGTTTACAACATTACGCAGTGCTTTTGATAGAAAATAATCATATAAACTCTGAAAGTCTAGTTCTTTTACTTCATAGAAATTGGAGGTCATAATTCTTATTACATCAAAGAATCAAAGTCCATTATGTTTGCACAGTTTGTTTAGAATTTGTCCTTTTATAGGAATTAGGACTTCAAGAATACAATCATAGTTATTAAGGCGGTAAGGTGAGTTGTGGCGAGCTACCCCCTTCCAATTGCTTAGGTGGTGATAAGGCGAGGAAAGGTGACACCATATCAATCTAACAAATTGCAAAACAACAGGGTGGCTGAGAAAAAAAGGAAAAGAAAAAAGAAAAAAAGGAGTAAGAAGGGCTGGCCCAGCCCATCAGCCAGCCAAAATTACCCTTCCCTGGCATGACCCACATGGATACATCAGATGGGGACCCTGATTCCCAGCGCCATCGCTCGCCCTCTGCCTCGTGTGAGTGCTCCCTTCCTCCCTCGGCGCAACTTGCTTCTCTCTCTCCTTCTCCAGATGCACTCATGCACAGCCCCAAAACTTCTCCCTCCTACCCGCAGCAAGTGCTGCAGTGGCCACCGGCACCGGAGACAGCAGCAGCTGAAGGTTCTTGGCCTTGCTTGCCCTCTACCCTCTCATTCTCCCACTGTTCTCCCTTCCTCCCTCTCCTTTGCCGACTTTTAGTCGTGGTGATGGGGATGCCCAGATTTCCAGCTCCCTCAATAACCATGCATACAATGATAAACCAATCATCTTTAATATATGCCTTGTATCCAGAACTACAGATCAATGTCTTTTATTTCCAAGTAAACTTCAAAATGAGTACTAATAATGCATGGTAAATTTATAAGGACATGCCAAACCTGAACTTTCAGCTTGAACTCTTTAATTATACCAAAAAGGTCCCTGTAACCAGACCATTCATACTTGCGAGGAGTCCAGGCTTCTACAATTCCCCACCAACAGTCAACAACAACCCCGTCCACGTTCAGAGACTTAAGATGCCTTAGCTCAGTGCGTACACTCTCTGGGTTAACTAATTGGCAGTGATTATTGATAATGCCCATCTGCAACAAAGAGTAAAAGCAAGGTCTTAAAATAAGTCACAAATATGGAAATTTTGAGAACAGACATCTGACAGAAACAATCCTTTCCTTCTCAATTCTCAAGGTTTATTTTAAAAGCACATAAACTTAATAGAACATGTATGATATTGTCAAGGCAATTTAATAGAGCGGTCACAACCACTAGCAAATACAGTAAAAAGGTTTCAGAACTCTGACGGTCTGACCAGACAACAGACTCAGTATGCAAACCATTTTTATATGTTGACAGTTGTAGATAAAAAATAAATAACTTGACACCACCAGATTATCACATCAGACATCAAATGAAGGAGTAAGGAGTTTTTGCTGGGGACTTACAGGCAGAGAAGCATAAACTGGTATATACGGAGTTTTGGTGTAATCACCGGGGAATAATACTGATGATCTCATTAACTGCTACAGATTCAGAATCAGAGAAACATTGTCAGTCAAGTGTAGTAACTAATAATGGAAAGGTGCTACAGAAATTGATGTATGACGTCACTAGAACACAACTGCAAGCTGGAACTAGAACATTGTGAGCACTAATATGGCCACGACAGTGGCTCACAAATGGAAGGAACACGTAAACCCCGAGCTGTTGTAAAGAACGATAGGCCTCGAGTCCTATCAGCAAGAAGAATTGACGTATCATCTTATCATTTAGTGTCAAAACAAACATTGTTTCCATTTGATGTACAGGCACGAGAGATATACGTGATGTACAAAATCAGTTGCTTGAGAAACACGAAAGAGGGGGTTGGAGTAACGACAAGTATTTCATGACAGCATATCAGCACAACGGGCTTATTCCAACATAAGATGTAGTAGGTCACCTGATCATTGTCCATACAGTTGAGAGAGCTGACTGAACTGGAATTCCCATAGTTCTCAGTCTTTATGCTTCGGTCTGCTGCAACTGAGTCCAGTGATGATGGTGACAGACTGTCATCTGTTTGTAGGGAAGATGCCTGAGAATCTAGTGGTGTTCCAATGGCATAACTGCTCAAATTGTTGATCAAAGCTGGGGTTTCCACAGAAGCAACCTGAAACGTTCCATGCTGGAAGTAGCACCAACTACAATCTGTTAGGATATAGCAACGCTAAAACTTTCCTGTGAAATTTATACATTGGCAGCATACATGGATTACAAGCAGGAGACTAGCACAGTGCTAAGGTATGCAATGTCTAGTAATTTTGCGAGACAAAAGTGAAGTGTACCACTAGTAAACAGAGGCAAACGCAGGAGAGTTGGGAGAAAGGTGCACGGACCAGCTGGGGAGGAGGTGGAGGCAGGATTGGTTGGTTGGAGGAGCGGAAGGTGGTGCCATCGGGTTGCACAGTCCAGCCGGCGGCGCGGGCGAGGGCAGCGAGGACGTCGTTCATGTCAGCGCGGGCAGGGAGCGGGAAGTTGCCGTGCTGACGGAGCCCGGCCAGCATGCGGCTAGTGATGGCGCGCCGGTGCCGTTCCCGCAGCTTCGTCCGCTCCTTCTCCCGCTCCCGCTCCCGCTCCCGCTCGCCTCGCCTCCGCGGCGAACCCCCCGCCGCGGAAGCGGGAGCGGAGGCGAACCCGCGCGGCCGCCGCTGCGGCGGAGGGGATGGGGACGGCTCCTCGTCGCGCTGCGGCGGGTGCTTCATGGCCCTGGGTCGCTTCCACCTGCCGGCGCCGGCGCCGGCGCCGATCTGCCGCCGCGAGCTAGAGGCGCCGCATGCCCGCAACCGCAAGTTGCTGCTGCGCTGCGGCGTGGAGTGGAGTGGGCTTCTTCTCCCAACTGCAGTTTGACCGCGACCGGAGGGGAGGGGATCCATTTTGCCACGTGTGCGCTCGATCATGGCCGTTAATAACAGATCGAACGGTGCACCTCCCATCTGATGGAGAACAGCACAGCACAGCACAGCAGCTTCTCGGCCCAAATTTTTACATTTTAGTCCTTTTTTTGAAATATTTTCACGTTTGGACCCCTGGAGAAACTAATTGCAGAAATGGACCCAGGGGCACGGCGCCGAGGTAACACAGCTCGGCGCCGTGCCCCATGGTGCCGAGCCTTTAGCCCGCAGCCAGCGTGGATCCGACGTGGCCAGGGGCTCGGCGGCGAGCTGTGTTACCTCGGCACCGTGCCCCACGGCGCCGAGCTCGGTGCCACGCTCCACGGCGCCGAGCTGTATTCCTTATATTGCAGCCAGCTTTCCTACCAACCCGAGGTTTCATCCATTTGTTCTTCCTTGCTCTCGGGTTTTTCCTCTCCTCCACCCACCTAACCTCTTTGAATCGACATTTTGGACCTAGTAAACTTGGATTTGATCCACCGATCTTCGAGACCAAGGTATCCTTCTCCCCCTCCTCATTTTTTACGCATCGATTCGGTCTATATTAGGTGTATTTTGAAACCCTAGTTAGATTTTGACTTAGGGTTTGGGACGATTATTGATTTGTTATTTGTATTTTGCAACCATAGGATGCCAAGGCGTGGGAAAACTACTAAAGCAAGGTATTCTCTGCTAGGTTTATTTTTGTTCTAATTGTTTCGGTTACTAGAACGATTTTTTTTTCATTTGTAGGAAGGACCCGTTGACCGACATCGCATTCGATCCAAAGCCTCTGCCCAGCGGTGTTCTGGTTCCAATGTGCTTTTGCGGTGATCTTTGAAAGGTAGAGATTTCTGAGGATCATGAAACCTATAGGCAGAGGTATTGGATGTGTTCAAATTATGCTTTTCAGTCTACACTTGCTCAGCGTCGGACTAACTTAATGGTGAGAATCTACTCTTATACGGAAATCGATTTATATCAAATTAAATAATGATTTTGTTTTGTGTGACTAACTTTTGCATGATTTACAGACCCCTCCACCGCTATGTGACTTTGAGCAGTGGATCGACATTGAGATCAAGAAGTCCGACAAACGTCTTCTGCAAGGTATGAAGGACTGGGACGCGGAGCGTCGAGTGGCCTATGAGAAGATACTGAAAGAGGAGGCAACTGAGAAGGAGCACAAGAAAGAGGAGGAAGAGAGAAGAGGTGCAGCCTACAGGGAGGAGAGGGACAAGAAGGTTGAGCGCGTCCGCCGTGCGAAGGCAGCGATGGAGGAGAATCCCGATACGATGAGAAAGGGAAAGTGGCCTCGTTGCACTCAGTAGTTCTATGTTTTATCCATGAATAACGGCATGTATTGTTAAACTTTTAGTCAGAAGTACAATGTCACTGTCGCCAGTCGCTTTTTTTTCATTTGGCAATGTCATTATTAGAAGGATCCTATTTCCCACAACTGAAGTTACTTCCAAACAATATCACCCAAAAACTTGAGAGCCGGAACACCTCTAATCTCCATGTCCACAAGGGGTGCTTGGATAAACCTCTAACCTCTAATATGGTAGTTATCAACGTATATAAATGTAAATAAATAATTCACGAAATAAATTTGCCAGAGTTTCTCTTGTATGTGGAGCATCAACAATGACAAACAGAGACAACATAATATGATCCAACATATATGCATCCAAATAGCACAAGACAACCACATAGTGAACCATAATCACCATCATCACACAATACGAATAATCCATAATGTCCATACAATCCAAATGGTCCGTAAAGTCCATACAATTCAAATAGTGAATCAAAATAGACAACCACCAGCTTAACTCCACATTGTCACTGCCTCCTAGCCCTACCCTTACCCTTACCAAAAGGGTCGGTGCCTGGAGTGTAGTGAACTGGCGGACGTTGTCTCCTAGTTCCTAAAGGCTGCGAAGGCTGAGTCAGAGGAGCATCATCTAGCTGGGACGGTCCAAGTTCCTGATATCCGCCGTGGTCATCTGCTTCCTCTGTGGCGTCACCTTGGAAAGTATCTTGAGTACCACGAGAGGAGCTCTGTCCGCCGTAACCTACAATGCCACGTATCAATTAAATGTGCATATAAATACATTTACATGTATTAAAGAAAGACACTTAACTAAACGACATGTAATGAAAGTTTACCTCCGCGAGAAGAAGTGGTCTCCCTCTGTGTTCTCTGTGGACTCGCTACATACTTCATTGACACGCTAGTCCCGCAACCACAACGAGCCGCAGCTCGACGCAATCTACGTGCTAGCCTCTGTGATAACAACATGAGCATATTAAGCGTTGTAATATATGCATTGTCGACAAGATAGTCGTTGTGTTGATGAGTACTTACTCCTAGAAAGTTGTTGAGCGTAGCCTCGTCCACGTTTGTCCTTGGAAACCGTTCAATTTCCACTACAGACTGTTTTAGCGCGTTGCCCTGCAAAAAGAGATAAATTATAGTCATAATGGTAGTCATATACAACGCATTGCCATGAAAAAATTACATAACCTTTTTAAGATCACTTACCACTCCGTCCAAGATAGGTGCAGCCTCGACAATCGTCCCTTGTCTTACTTCAAGATCATAGGACGTGTCTTCATCGTCTGAAGAATCAATGTCTGCGTAGTCTGTATTTGTCCATTGAGTCTTCAACTTTGTTCGTGTTACTGTCCGGTACCAAGTCAGGTATTGGCGAAAGTTGTAGTCGTTGTGTGGCGTCTGGTTTTGATACACATTGTCATATTGATTGTCCCAAGCATCCATGTGCACTCGGTGTAGCGTCTCAAACTCCACCGTCTTTTTTTGTTTTTGACGATTAATCCTGAAACATGTGCACTATGTCAACCACATGAACTACATCAACTAAATCAACTATGTGACCTAGAATAACTATGTCAACTAGAACAACTACATGGACTATGTCAACTAAATCAACTACATCAACTAAATCAACTAAATGGACTAGAATAACTATGTCAACTATGTCAACTAGAACAACTACATGGACTATGTCAACTAAATCAACTACATCAACTAAATCAACTAAATGGACTAGAATAACTATGTCAACTATGTCAACTAGAACAACTATATGGACTATGTCAACTAAATGATCAACTATGTGACTCTCTGAGGAAGGTGGTACTTACTTGTGCAGCTCTATGGAAGTAGAATACGGCGGGACTGGCCACTCCTGAGCCAGGCCAAACTGTCGTGCCACTCTCTGAGGAAGGTGATATTCAACAGCATAGAAGCATATGAGCGGACATATCATCATGTATAGGTCCTCGTCCGCGCCACACATGTTGCTCAAGCCAAATTCCTCCATACTTAGTTCCTTGTACGGCTCCCAGGTGACCTAAAAAAAGAGCAATTGAAGGACGTAAGTTGCAACAATCATAAGGTATAAGAATGAATGAATAACAATATGCAATGAACTCACTATCGAAGCTGTAAGACCATCCAGCTCGTTGGCGTACTGAATGTACGCACGGTCTGTCCTCGAGTAGGGGGCCGTCACCTGATCGTACAGATGTGCATATGTAGGAAGACGGCGAGGGTTGTGTACCGCGAACCAAGGCCGAGGTGTCTGGAGTGTAGGTCGGCCAACCGGTATACGAGACCACATCCACAGCTGAAGAAGGTACACACAACCCTCAACTGAAGAGTTCCTCGCACCTCGTCGACAAGCCTCGCAAAGGTGGCGATATAGGAACGCCAATACTGCAGAACCCCAGCTGTATGTGCATGCAGTGTCCCACTTACCCAAGCAGGGGAGGTACATCCATGACGCTGTGTCTCCTGTCGCGTCAGGAAAGAGAACACACCCGAACAAGTGCAACACCCAAGCTCTGCAGTAGGACCCAACTGTGGCATCGTCTGTGTCATCCGGACACACACCAAAGGCAGCCCTGATTCAAGTAATGGAAACACCTGTGCCGCGAGAATGCGTCGCCTCTGGAGGTAGTGGTCTCCCAAGGAAGGCCTCCATCTTATCCCTCCAACCGTTAGACCGACAGTGTCCGATGACAGGAATACCTCTAATGGAGAGACCAAGCCACTTCTGCATGTCCTCAAGACTGATAATCATCTCTCCACAAGGTAGGTGGAAGCTATGAGTTTCGGGCCTCCACCTACAGAACGTAGATAAGTAAAGATGTTACTTACATTTCAAAGAAACAGTGTGTAGTAATGAATTAGTATTGGATATGGTTATACCTATCGACCAAAGCTGAGATCGCCGCAGGGTTGATGACAGGCAACCCACGACGAACCTGATACGCCACAACGTTTAGTCCAACCCTCTCTAGTAAGGGCGTGTACCTTTCGTCGTACCGCATCTCGTGGAACTTATCATGGGTTCGAGGACGAAGAGGGGCCAGCACCTGCAACCATTACAAGTGTTTTAACGTAAGTACCACAAATTTAGCTCATATGTTTAAGCAAGATAAACTGCAGTAATTACCTCCCCCTGGGAAATGCGTCGTCCTCGGTGGTTCTCCTCGTAGTACGGATCGAGGAGGTCGAAAGTCGCCATCCTGTTAGAGGAAAAGAAAATTGTCAGTACGAAATTAAATTACATGCATAAATACTAGAAAGCGAACAAAGAGTAAACATTTATAAATATTATAAAGCATATATATATAACTATTGTCACCTGGCTAGGCGCCCAAGTGCATGTACGGGCATTGTGCCCAAGTCTGCCACATTTGCTACATTGGTTTTGCTCGGGATCAGTAAGAAAGGGTGTTGCTCTACCCCTCTTTGATCTTCCTGAAACCTGATCCATGACCATCTTGTATCTCGTCCTCTTCCTAGTCCCACGTTTGTCCCAACGAGCACCTGGGTCCGCAATGTATCTCGGGCCATGATATGGTGGCCACTGCTCTTCCTCTAGGTAAGGCTCAAAACGGGGAGCCCAAGTAAGTACAAGGCTGTCAACACTTAGCTCTCGTGGCATCCTACTCTCATATGCATAGTTGTGATGTTGAGCTGCTGCAATATAATGAGAACATGGAAAGTGGTACTGCCTTGGTTTCCCACACATGCATGAGAAATTACTAAGAACCATAATATAAGCCCTTGAAGGTCGAACCTCACCATCAGAGGTTGTCCAACCCCTTTCTATGACCTCATACTTTCCCGTGCTATGGTCAAAGCAATGAACTTCATGTGTTCTAGCCTTCTCCTTTGCCCTATCAAGATGGTGTTTTGGTTTAGGTGCCCATATCTGATTCTTGCTCTGTAGTGCCAATGCTGATGCATGTCGGTCATTGAACCATGCAACACACCTAAAGAAAGTAAATGACACAATGGCATTGATAGGCATGGCCCGTATACCCTTGAGCACACTATTAAATGACTCGGTCATGTTGCTAGTTTGAAATTCATACCTCCACCCGCCATCATCATAGGCTCTTGACCATCTATCTTTTTGACTCATCAAACCATGTAGCCACTACCTACCTTCTGCATTTGTTGCTGTCTTTAGCAGCTCCAACTTCTCTTCGAAGTAGCAAATCTCAAGCATGCGAGCAACCTCCTCGAACAGGCGGAAGTTGTCCTTTGAACTGTCCTTCCGGAGTAAATTCTCTGCAAGGTGGCGAGTGCACCAGCGGTGATGCAATGGTGCGTACCCGGGAATCTGCTCCTGTACGGCACTAAGTATGCCCTGGTGTCTGTCAGATATGACACCAACCTCTCTCCCAGGGCCTACAACATGTATCCGAACAAGCCGCAAGAACCAACCCCAACTGTCTTTGTTCTCCCTCTCCACCAAAGCGAATGCTAATGGAACCAATGCATTGTCCGCGTCACAACCAATGGCTATCAACATTGTGCCCATGTACTTGCCAAGAAGAAAAGTACCATCAATGGACAATACAGGACGACAATGCCTAAAGGCTTGGACACACTGAGGAAAGCACCAGAATGCACGGAAGAATATCTCTCTGCCGTCCTTCCATTCATTTGGTTTTGGGATGTACTCGTAATGCATGCCCGGATTAGCTACCTTTATTGCATTGAATAATGCAGACAGCTTCTCGTACCCCTCCTCCCAATCACCATATATCATCTTCCAGGCACGTTGCTTTGCCCTCCATGCTTTTCCATAGCTCACCTCATACTGAAAATGCTTCTCAGCTAGGTCCATGAGCGCCTTCACTCTCAAATTAGGTTGTTTCTGCAGTGTTGTGTAAAATTTTCTAACAATAAGGGTAGAGGTCAACTGTTGATGCTTCTCTTTTAGATCTGTCATTGCACAAGTATGTGGACCTACAATTTTGGTGATCTTAAACTTCTCACTGTTCTTCTGTTTCCTCGCGCATACCCTCCAATTGCAATCATTTTTCTGACATACCACTGTGTAACGGCGCTCCACATAAGAATGCTGCACCTTGAACGGCCTTTTACGTTTCACAGAATACTCCTGTAACCACCTTCTCAATGTTGGCAAGTCCTTGAAGATCATGCCCTTGAAAATTTCTATGCTTTCCCCATCATCAGGGGCCTCTAACAACTCTTCTTCCCTTGCTACTGCATAAGCACCATGAGAGTGTCTGAGATCGCTAAATTCATGCACTAGTGGATCAATATCGGGACAACACTACCTCATGAGCTCAATCTCTTGTTCACTCAATGCAGCCATAGGACGTTCATCATCGGAACTAACAGCTCTTGCGGTCCCATAAGGCTCCTTTCCATCATCAATCTGAACATCAACACTATTAGATACGAAGCCTGTATGCACCGCAGTGGATGACGAAGGCACACGATGACAACCAACATTATCAGGAATGTCTCCTACATTTAAATGAGGATGTCATCATTGGAATAACATATTACAAGGGTGGTTCAGAAAAGGTAAAGTGTTACTACAACACTTACTTGGATGATTTTGGGTCAAAGGGATCTCCTGAGGGGCCGTGGAAACATGAGGTGAAACAACATTAGGGCAGATTCCAACCTCATTTGGAGCGGATTGCGCATCGGGCATCACAACCACATCTTCCACATGCACCTCTTGATTGTGTAACAGAGGATCACATGGTAACGGATCGTATTGTGGTGGTGACAAGCCATGAGGGGATGAATGCCCAATAGGGGATGAATGGCCAAGAGGAGTTGGCTCATTGGAGAGCTTTCGCACAATCAAATCCAAACATTAAAATTCACTCTTCATCACAGTATTGACATATGTCTCCCATTGAGCCTCTGATGAGATTGGGACCAACCGCCTAAATATTTGGCCTGATTTACCATGGTGAACTACTCCCTCAACTGATATGACATTTTCAATAGAATTACAATGAAGCTCATCACGAGCCCTATCAAACAACTCCATAAAAAACGGCCGCTCATCGAACATCAAAGGCACCCTTTGCATTTCAACTAAGGTGATATTACCGAAACCATCTTCCGCTTCCTCCACTCTTCCTCCATGATACAAGGTCACTAGGTTATCCATCTAGTTGATATACACAATACGAAAGTTCTTATTATGGGTAAACTAAATTATCAATGACCTAACTATACATATATATATATATATATACATATACCTATTTAGCTATAAATAACTATCTATCTATGAACTTATCAATCTATCTATTTAGCAAAATAACTATCTATCTATCTATCTATTTGTCATCCATCTATTTAGCATATTATATATATATAATATATCTATTTGTCTATCTATTTAGTTACAAACCTAACTATACATATTTACATATATATATATATCTATTTAGTTACAAATTTAACAAACTAACTATCTATCTATGATAAGTTAACTACCTATTTATCTATCTATCTATCATCTAAATTTGTAACTAAAATTTCGAAATACAATTGCTAACTAAAAACTCTAAACTAAACTTGACAATAAAACAAATTTACCTAACGAGGATGAGCTCGACGGAGGACGTGGCTAGGGGCTCGGCGGCGGCCGGACGGGCTCCCTATGGCGCCGGCCGAGACAGACAGAGCGAGAGAGAGAGACTGAGCGCCGAGCTCGGCGCCCGCGGGCTATAACACAGCTCGGCGCCGTGGGGCATGGCGCCGAGCTCGCGGCGCCGAGCCCCTGGCCACGTCGGATCCACGCTGGATGCGGGCTAAGGGCTCGGCGCCGTGGGGTATGGCGCCGAGCCTCTGGTCCATTTCTGCATATAGTTTCTCCAGGGGTCCAAACGTGAAAATAATTAAAAAAAAGGGCTAAAATGTAAAAATTTGGGCTTCTGGGGGGTTTTTTTTTTTGGACGAACAGCTTCCCGTCTTTACTACCCAGGGCTGTTTCCTCTCTCTGATGATGAGGCTTCTGAACATGCTAGGAACCTTCCACAACCTTCCGCGTCTGCGCCGCTGGCCCCACCGCGCCTCACTTCTCCTCCCCCGCTTCTACACCCGTGCGCCGCGGCCACCGCCGCCGCTCCACGTCGGGGACATCGGCCGATGGAACTGTGCCATCATGGCGCATTTCCGCGCCGGCAGGGTCGGGGCGGCGCGCCGGGTGTTCAACGAAATGCCCGAGCGGAACGTGTTCACGTGGAACTGCATGATCTCGGGCCTGGTCAGGAACGGGATGCTCGCCGACGCGCGCGGGGTGTTCGACGCGATGCCGTTCAGGAACTCCGTCTCGTGGGCCGCGCTGCTGACGGGCTATGCGCGGCGCGGGAGGGTGGCCGAGGCTAGGGACCTGTTCGATCGGATGCCTGATCGGAACGTGGTCTCATGGAACGCGATGATCTCGGGCTATCTGCGGAACGGGATGGTCAACAGGGCGCGGGAGCTGTTCGACCTGATGCCGGCGAGGAATGATGTGTCGTGGCTCACGATGATCTCTGGATATATGAAGAGGAAGCGCGTCCGTGAAGCTAGGGAGGTCTTTGACCGTGCGCCTTCTCCGCCCACTTCAGTTTGCAATGCGTTGCTGTCTGGTTACACTGAACATGGTTACCTGATGGATGCAGAGGAGCTGTTTGGACGGATGCAGAGACCGAACATTGTTTCATGGAACGCCATGATCACAGGTTACACACGATCTGGGATGATGCAGGTTGCACAGAGACTCTTTGATGAGATGCCTGAAAAGGATATAGTATCTTGGACAGCCATTGTGCGTGGGTATTTACAGAACCGAGATGTCGATGCTGCGTGGAAGATGTTCCAGGACATGCCTGATCGTGATGTCCTTGCTTGGAACACAATGATGGGTGGTTTCGTGGTGAGTGAGAGGTTGGATGATGCGTTGAGATTGTTTGCTGACATGCCTGATAGAGATCTGGTATCATGGAATACAATCTTACAAGGATACGTCCAACAAGGAGACATGGATAATGCTACTACCTGGTTTAGGAGAATGCCAGAGAAAGACGAGACATCATGGAACACATTGATCTCTGGGTACAAAGATGAAGGAGCACTGAGTTTGCTGTCTGAAATGACCCAAAGAGGATATAGACCGGACCAGGCCACTTGGAGCGTGGCTATTTCTATCTGCGCCTCTCTTGCTGCTCTTGGGTGTGGAAGAATGGTGCACGTCTGCACGATCAAAACCGGCTTTGAGCATGATGCTCTGGTGATGAGCTCATTGATATCTATGTACTCCAAGTGCGGGCTAATTACTGAAGCTTCCCAAATTTTTGACCTGATTGTGCAACGGGATACGGTGACATGGAATGCCATGATTGCGACATATGCTTATCATGGTCTAGCCGCCGAAGCTCTGACACTCTTTGACAGGATGACCAGAGATGGGTTTAGCCCAGATCATGCAACGTTTCTGAGTGTGTTGTCTGCATGTGCACACAAAGGGTATCTATATGAAGGCTGCCACTATTTTAGAAGTATGCAACAAGATTGGAACTTGATTCCAAGATCTGATCACTATTCGTGCATGGTTGATCTCCTAGGAAGATCAGGTTTTGTACACCAGGCTTTTAATTTTACCAGAAAAATCCCTTCCAACCTTCAAATAAATGCATGGGAGACACTGTTTAGTTCATGCAATGCTCATGGGGATATCCAGCTTGGGGAACTTGTAGCAAAAAATGTTCTTCAGTCGAGACCTTCTGATGGAGGAATGTATACACTCTTGTCAAACATATATGCTGCTAAAGGGATGTGGAGCAGTGCGGCTAGTGTTAGAGGTCTCATGAAAGAACAGGGGTTGAAGAAGGAGACTGGGTGTAGTTGGATTGAGCTGAAGGGGGATGTTGTTTCCTTCTCATCAAATGATAACGCACATCCTTTGATTGAGCAGATATGCCAAGAAGTTGATAATCTTTCTATTTTGATAGAAGAGGCAAGTTGAATGGCAACATTCTTTGACATGGTTATCAAAAGGAATTCAGATGGTTTCTTTGAGATTATTCACAATCACATGGATTCAAACACTGATACATGGTAAAAGCAATGAATGCTTGAATTGAAAGCCTTTGGAGGAATTACACAGGGATGGTTTGCTGGAGCTCAGTCTTCTCTTGTGGAGATTCCTTTAAGATTACAATCCAAGAATTCAAAACAGCATGATGGTGACATCCTTTGGAACCCTGGTGATTGACTAAGTGAGTCAATGCGAGGTAATGGACCCTCAAGCCAGATCCTTTCAGTTGAATTTATCATACTATGGGCCATTGGGACTCAGAGTTGGTGATTGACATTTTCTCTGAAGATGAGCCTGAGCAAATTTGGCCATGCAAGATAGTTGCTTGATTGCCTGACTGAAGGGTATTTTTTCAATTAAATTGCATAAAATTAGGCATACAAGTGCAGGATCAGATGGCAGAGAGAAATGCTTCATCTTCAAGTCACTCTGTTCATTGGTTTTTGTATATGGAACATACAGGCACTAAATAATTTAAAAAATGTTCTTCAGGAAATTACTCCAGAATAGTTTACTTTTGATGTGCAATATCAGAAGGCCTGATGTTAAACTAGACAAAATGCACCTGACCTGCTAGAGGATGGATGAAGATGGAGCATTGGAGCTTATTCCCCCTTCAAATGCAAAGCAGTATGTGCTTGCTGGTGACATCACAGTTAGAAGAGCTGAGGTGTAATGGTGGTGCTTAACAGCTATGGAAGTTGTGCTGAGTTTATGGGAGAGGAAGCATAAAACCAGCTTATGATCTTGGTCCTCATGTTGATGCAGTGCCAGACAAGAAATAAAATGAACTCTAAAGAAACAATGCAAGTATAGCCGGAATTTTGAAAAGTTAGTGGTTAATGGAATTGATTTTCCATCTTAAGAAACAGTACCAGTTGAATTTTATTTTCAGCTAATATATATTTTTTTTCCGAGAAGCTGTCACTTATATCCTAATTAATCACGATTCTAAAATATGCAGGGCAGGGGAAAAGTCTACTTCTTATGAGCTGAGCAGCATGTTCACACAATCATGTAACTGCCAGTAACAGACAAGATGGTCCCCATCACAGCAACTGGTGACCACACAGTAAGGCCCCGCAAAGGCATTGATATACATTTTCCCTTTAATATTTGCACACCTTCTCTTTCTCTCACCCCCACTCCTCACCCCAGTTCCCACGCACATATCCATCCACACACAGAATCCATGGCCATGGCAACCAGTTATGGTTCCATGGCTAACCCTCCAATTACCTCCAAAACCCCCTTTCTCAATAAACAAGTACCCTGCCCCAGACAAACTATATATTTTGTTTGCTACCTTTTTTTAGCCTTTCTCATTCTTTTTTTTTTGGTTTCTTAAAGGCCTCCAATTGGATACCTGCTACAATCAGCAATGGCACTGGTGGTGTGTTCACTGTGGCAAGCAGAAATTCGAGAAATGGGTTCCAAGTTCGTGCTGTCACTGGAGACCCGGGCTCTCGCAATGTGTCTGATGTAAAGTTCCCAACTGATTACACAGAACTTCTGATGCAGGTAATTGGTGGAGAACTC
The DNA here is from genome assembly GCA_022036555.1 of Microstegium vimineum. Lineage (NCBI taxonomy): Eukaryota > Viridiplantae > Streptophyta > Magnoliopsida > Poales > Poaceae > Microstegium > Microstegium vimineum. Next base: position 2,356,375 of record CM039122.1, on the reverse strand, counting down.
AAAATTCTTGAATATCATTAGCTTTATGGGCTTGCTTGATGACACACTGCGAGTTTTGCATGCCTATATTAGTTGCTTAGCAAGGATGTGCTTCTTTGTAGAGAACTCAACTGGGGGTAGGGTCCCCACTTAACTTTTCATTTATAATTTATGTCTCAAGTATGTGGGTTTCAGTTTTTAAGAAGGCAAGTTATTTATCAGCAATTTCTTTTAGATATACTCGTGATGGCATTAACTATCAAATAAAAAACTGTTCATCAAAGGTTAATACGGAACGCTTACTGTCCCCTTGTCCTGTGTGGGCTCTCTTCCCCCAAGTGAGCATCTGACAGATTGGTACTCAGGCCTAGGTGCTTCTGCTGCAAAATGAACTGATGGGAAGTTAACAATCAGATGGAAACTATGGCTTATATAATGTGGAATTTCCAGAATTTGACAATAAAATTATGATGTCACGGAGGACCAATATTTTGGGAAGGATGCGTCCACACCATTCCATCCTCATCCTGTTAGAGATAACAATCCCCAAATCACATTCTGACAGATTATCTAGTCTAGTTATGAAAGTGATGAGGTTTGCTAGAATATTAGAGACAGAGATAAGTCTGGATCCTGTTGTAGTAAAGGTTTAATTTCTTATGTGTTAAGTTGGTCCTCCCTATATATAAAGGGATCCAAGTACCTTATTGGGAATCAAGCAATGAAATAAACAAAGTTTTGAACAAGGCTGATCAGTCTCCTGGCATTCAGGATAGACCCCATGTCGATGAGAGCGATCTTACCCTTTTCTGGTCTTCAAACCCTTACCCTAGCCAGTACCTTATTATTTGGCATCACATAGCCACTGTTCCTTCTGCCGTCCACCTGCTGCAACTTTCCACCATCATTGTTTCCCCTGTATCTCTTGCATTTAAACTGTACCTTTCAGAATCTCAGATGATAGCAATTGTTCGCACTTTGGGCCATTCTTATTTGATTTTTTTTTTAAAAAAACTAGATAATTGGATGACTAATGGGACACACCTGTAGTGATTTCAGGCTAAAGAAGCTGCTGAATCAGCTTTTAAGGATGGAAAGCAGTTGCTGGTTAGCTCCAATCTGGTCTTTTAATTGAATTTATTTATTTTTTGTTCGTGTCAACTATTAAGGGGTTGTGATGCAACATATACAGGAAATTGAGTTCCCTACAGCTGGACTACAAACTGTGCCAGGTTCCAGATTGATGACCTTTTGTGTACCTACTCCCTCTGATTCTGAACTTAAGTCGTTTTAGACTTGTGCATATGAACTAAAAAAGTATTGAAGTGACTTTAATGCCCTGCACTTATTACACATTGCAAAAGTTACCCCACTCATGGGTTGGGAGGTGATACCATTCAGTTAACAAAGGCGTAAGGGTGAAAATAGTTATGGACAGTTGCCTAGAGACAATGATGGTTTATACTTAAAGAGTACGGAAGTCTTACACTTAAAGAGTATGAAAGTCTAAGATGACTTATTTCAGTTTGGAGGGTGTACCTTGGTTCTACTTCATGAAAATGCTCTAGTTTGTTTCTATTCGTACTTTTAGGTGATGGCGAAGGAGGAATTGAGATGACTGGAAGCATGCTTCTCATTAGAGAATTTTGTGATCGCTTTGTACCTGCGGAGAAAGCAACTCGAACCAGAGTAGTATGTTCTTATCAGGATTTTCTAGTCATTAATATGTATATTTGTGAATGATTACTGCATCGTTTAGAAATGCTGGAATAGCAAAAAGCAGAGCTATGCATGGCTGGCCTTTGGCAACTTTTATAAGAGATTAGTACAAGTGGATATACTAGTTATGCCCCAACTCTTGGTTGACCGCATTTGTTCATATCTCACATGTTTCAGTTCTTCCCTGAGGCAAATGAGGTTTCTTTTGCAAGACAATCAGCCTTTGAAGGATGTTCGCTGAAGCTAGATTATCTTACAAAACCATCCTTATTCGAAGATTTTGGTTTTACAACAAAAGTCAAAATGGCAGATCGTGTCAAACCAGAAGATGAGACATTCCTTGTGGCTTATCCTTACTTCAATGTCAATGGTTTGCATTCTCTCTTTTGCTTGAGTTTGATATCCCCTCCATTAGTACTGATCTATGAAACTTGAGATTTCCTTTTTTAGTAATATATGGTGGCTTACAGAAATGCTTGTGGCTTACAGAAATGCTTGTGGTCGAAGAACTTTACAAGGAAGCAGTAGTTGGGACCAACCGGAAATTGATAATCTTCAATGGAGAACTAGATCGAATTAGAAGTGGATGTATCCTTTTGCATATATGAAGACTCGCTTATGCATTCGTTAATGTTTGTTTCTTATGTTAATCACGTTGTTCTACATTTCTATTATGGGAACATCTTGCATTTAGAAGCACTTTTGTCAACAGAAAAGTTCTTGTGCTGACTATACCTAAAAATGTATGCTTGTGAACTCTAATTCCTTTCCTTGACTAGCAAAGACTATCCATCGTTCTTCTACCCAAAACTTGCAGAGCTTTCCAAAACATTTCTCCCGAAGCTGGATACAGTTTACTATATTCACAATTTCAAGGGAGTTAAAGGGGGAACACTTTTCAGGTTTGCATTCTGATCCTATGCGGCTATGCCTGTTACAATTGGTTGGTTCTCCCCATTCCCCAAATCTAGCATAACATGCATTTACATAAGCAAGGTCGGCATAGATTTATAGATAGTTAGAGACGCTTCGTGTCCATTTGTACCCAGAATTTTGTTGATATCATTTCAGGATCAGTCGAAGTCGCTAACAAAATGAAATGTTAATTATTGTGGCATTTAAAACTTGTGATGGCCTCATCTTTAACACTTTGCAGAGGACCCTGAATTATGTTGCTCGCTGTAGTTCGGACTGAAACAAATCTGACCTTGTAATACAATTTTGTGATGGCACAAAGACTGCATATCTTTTTGTGCAAACCAAGCCTAGACATCTTATTGTGCCAAACCACTGTTGTCTGGCAGGTGTTACCCTGAACCTTGGAAGGTCCTGAGAAAAACATCGTCTGGCAGCTACATCTGCCTGCATCAACAAGAGGAAATGCCTTCACTGAAGGAAGTGGCCCTCGACATCCTTCCTTCTGTATAGCTAGGATCTTTCGGGAGTTACATGCCAATAAAAAGTTTACCAGAGAAGGCATAAACTGTTATCTGGTCAATGCTTCATGGCTATTTTTTCTGAGTTTTGCATTGGAAGGTAGAAATGATACAAAAACGATCAGGTCTTTATTTCCCACTTTTATTTGTTTTTTATAAACTTGTGCACAAGAGAGTAGATTTTTCTGATTGCTAAGTTGAATATTACCGCTGTCAAAAGATACCCATGGAGATTGGAGCATAGTGATTTGTGTAGGGAGATTTACCATATTGGAAACCGTGACAACACTCCCCTTATAAAATCCTAGCATTTTTTTTCTCCCCTCATATGCTACCATAACATTCTCCATCGGAGCCATCTCCTATGCTATCCATCTCCATCCTGGAGTGGAGCTTGCAGCATGAACTAAAGGTCCAAGATGGCAATCGAACCCATTTGGAATACGGGAATTATTTGTTTTTTCCTCTCTTTTCAGTTCTTTTTTTTTCCTGATAATATAAACTGATCCTCTACTATTCCTACAGAATTCTTTTTTTTTTCTCAAATATATGTCATTGTATTAAGTAGAAGAGTTTAAACAAACATACAACACGCTTCAAAAGAGCGCCAAGAAGGTCGATCGACCTAACACAGCTATAGAATTCTTATACTCGAGAAAGGACTCTTGAAGCGCGAAGTTTTCGTGGTGGTGCCAGCCAACATTTAGAGTCGACGGCTCTCGTAAAAGGAGGGTCGAAGAGGACCGCCGGCGAGAGCACGACACGAGGTCATCGTCATCCTTGATTTCGTGAGAGGACGAACTCCATCACTGACTCGACCCTCTGTCGGCGTTCGTTTTGCCAAATTTTCAGGACGGAAATGGCACCCAGGCAAACGGTGGGTTCCCTGAACCGGCTCAAGCTCAGTGACAGTTGCGGCACTACTCCTGTTCTTGCAGAGGCAGCCATGCTAAACATGATCAGCAACTGGCTGTGTTTTTTTTGTCTATACATGTAGTGCTGCCGTGTAGGATACTTGACTCTGTAGTCCTCCACTATTTCCCAATGACTCCAATTCCGAATATAATCTGAGGCCAAATTAATGAATGGAGGAGGATGAGCACTGAGACCGGGAGCACCTACAAGTCCCTCCGGCAGGTTTTAGAGCTGCATGTTCTGCGGCATCAGGCATTCCCTATTTATAGCTAGACCATCATTTTGCAGCGTCGGCAGGTCCAAATTAATAAAAACTGCTCCATTTTATTTACTTCCCTGCTGTTGGAGCCGCTTTTCACCTAAATGGTTGTTTAGCCCGTTTGCAACACTGTTTAATGACATACATTCCATTTAATCGACCTTTTATCATGTTTGTTAATCAACCGTTTTCCCATTTAAGTATCTAATTTAGCCTTCATAATGTTCGAATGATAAGTGACCAGCAACGGTTTACCATAATCGTTTCGGTAACACTAGGCGCTAAAGGCGTTCATGTACCACAATGCTAGGACATGTAGATAGGAGAACGCCGGACAATCCGCACAGTGGCCAAAGGTGCACGCTGGACAATTGAGGTCGGTAATAATGCCACATAGAAAGGACCTATCACATGACATAAGGTTGTTCTAGGGTCAGTATGCCATTTTTAGACATGGATCTCTTAAGACTTAAGACGTCCGTCTCTGTAAATAGGCCGAGCCTGTTATCAATCTGTGTAGCCCATCTCAGCACATCAACGGGTTGAGAGTATATGAGGAAACCTAGGGCCCATCCCCAACCACGCATCAGCCGCCGCTCACATTCTCTCTCTATCTCTTCACACTTCATCTTCTCTATTCGACGGTGGTGTGAATCGGCGGACCATGACTTGCCGGCAGGGTGCGCGAGGAGGAGGTACCCTGGAGCCTGGAGTTGATTCGGACATGGGTGGAGTGGAAGAGGCTCGCCTGGTTCAATTAGGCCAAGGAGGCGCACGTGGTTGGCTACTGATAGCACAATAGATCGATGGCATGAGCGAGTGGACAGGGACGACGACGACATCAGATCTAAGCACTGGTAGACAGTGTCTCGACAGTGAGCACATGGTTGTGACCTTGTTCGACAAAGATGGTTGGATTCTTAACACATGTGGTGCAAGCTTGGTAGATTCTAGACGAAAGTCTTGCTCGGCTTGTTTGCCAGGGGCGACGATGATGATGCTCGCAAGCGTCATGTTTCTTCTTGGAGGCGTCATATTGAGGTTTTCATCTGCCATCCTATTGAGTTCATTGAGTTTGATCTCTGGGTGAAAACCTAAACCGATGATCTTAGTCAAGCAATTGTGGCATCTTCCAATGTCATTGCCTTTATGGAGGCATTGCTTTATTGATCATTGGCACCTCCCTGTGTCGAAAACCTAGCTTTCCTCCCATCTGATGATTTTTGCACAATTTCTAACCAGCAAACAACGCCTAGTGTCTTACCTTTGTCATTCTCCATGACCCTTTGTTTGCCTTGTGACAAATGCCGGTAACGAAACCACGATCACCATAAATGGGTGTTGGCGGGCGTCAATTGGGTCTTGGATGTGCTTTAAAGACTTTGTACTCACGACTGTCGTCTATCATTTTGCCTCGAAGCTTAAAAGTCACCGTGGAAATGGAGGCCGCCGAAGTTCAGCTGCTTGGCTGTGGTGTTAGTTGGTGAACAACTTCATGCTTACCATGGGAGTTTCTTGTTCCCCTCTCTTTGTTTTGTGGTTGTTCTCTGTCTCATGTGTGTTTTTGGTGGTGATGTGTTGTAGTGTGTGTACTCTATTGTATCTCATTGAGCGGTAATTTATATTACCTCTTCAATGCTATATATTCAGGTGGGGAATCCTCCAATGTTTATCCAGTAACACATTATTCTGTTCTCTTTTGAAGGCCTCTCTGATTTTTTATGTCGGGCAAAAGATCACTTGGTGAATCATGTGCAAGACCTCCCTAGAAAGTAAAAACAAAACACACAGACGCACTGGACCTAGCTACGCAGGTGCCGATCAATCTGACTTCCACATGATTAGTCTTCTTGCCATCTTGACGGCTGCCAGAGAAAGCATGCACTAATTTTCTTTCGCCGACGGGCCTCTCTCCCATGGGAAGAGATGTTGATAGTGCTGCTTGAGCAGGCATGGTGTGATTTGGTCAGAATCTCCAATCTCAATGCGACCTGGTAGATAAATGTGTACACTGAATTCCTGAGTCCTCCTAAGCCTCTCCCTAAGCATGAGCACCAAGGCATCGATCAAAACAGACGACAAACATGAAAACTCTAAAGCCAAATATAGGAAACACTAAGCCCTTCGCTTTTTATTCTATATACGTATATATAGCAGTAGCTGTATATTGCGGTACTACTCATACGTACTACAGTATAAGTATATCTATAATATACTATCAACTTGAAGATCTGTATGCCTTCCTTTCTTTATATATATATCTACTAGGCTTCTAGTTATATACAAGCACTTTCTTGTGAGCATATGCTTCTGTCGTCAGGGCGGTAGAGCTCACCATGTATATATATACGTTAAAACAGCCATGTACGAGCTCCAAAGTACAGGTAGCACTAAACTACAGAGTTGGAGTTCATTACTACCCCTCCACGTCCATCATCATCAGTTAGTTGGAGTACATTATTACTGTACTCGGGTGTTTCTTTTCCCATTTATTTTAGGACAATTGAACAAATAGTACCTATATCTGAATTTTCACCCATCAGCTGTTATATTTAGTTTAATTTCTGTTAGGTACACTTACGAATAAGCTGCCACTGCAATCTGTTATTGGTGTGAGATATGCTGGTGAATCATTTAATTCACTTGACTGCATAGCGCTGAGATCATCTATAAAAGCAGAAGTTTCTAATGTTCGGAAAGGATTTTTTTAGGGTAAACAGGAGGGGTAAGCCCCTACTGTGATTTTATTAAAAAAAAGCCAGAAGCAAATAGAGTACATGCGTTACAAAAAGAGCAGAGAACTAGAGCTAGGGGAGAGTTCAAAGAAAGAAGTGAAAAAATGGGCGAAGAAGAAAAAAAAAAAAAGAACCAAGCTAGCATAGATTTGCAATCCATTGATTAATGCTTGGGCAGTAACTTCTCTTGGCTGGAAGCAGAAGAAGCTCAAGCTCTAATATGAAGTTCTTGTAGCTCTGCAATGAAGGCTCTGTCTGCCTAAATACCAAATCATTTCTTGCTTTCCAAATAGTACATCACATTAATGTAATTACCTCCATGAAGAATAATAACTGAAGTTGATCTTTAAAGCTTTGACGAAGCATCTGGAAAAGATCCATGTCACACCCAATTTTAAGAATAAAATTGAATGCGAATAACTCATGTGTGCCCAGAGATCAATCACACACATAAGCCGACAAATCTTTAAATAGTACCATCACTGAGTGCTTATCACATAACGAATAATATTCTTAAACATAACAGCGGAAATAAAGATAACTCTCGCGACGAAGCTCCACTTCACAGGGAACGCCGACTGGTTGACCACTAGCCTAGTACTCCTCACGATATTCTTCATAGCCATCTGATGAGGATGTTAAAGCAAGGGTGAGCACTTAAAGTACTCAACATGAGTAACACAGGGTTATGAAGCTCAAAGTCTGACACTGTCTGAACTGCGGTTGCTTTTAACTTGGTCAAGTTTTACCAACACTTAGCTTTAGTTATGCAAACCCAATTAATAACCACATGATAAGATTAATAATCAACATTAACAATTAAACAACATGATCATCTACACTGTGAGTTTTCCAGGCCGCTCGTGACCGTGAGCACGGCTATCATGATAGATTTACGCTCTGCAGAGGTTACGCACTTTACCCACAAGCCGTGTAGCCCATATGCCCGAGTTTATAACTCCCAAAACACTGCCAAGGTGAGCGGGCAGGGTACACTATGAAGTCTTTCAAAAGTCTTCCCAACATGTCGACAGACCCTACGGACCCAAGGGCAAGGGGTATGTAAAGCCCCTACTCGATGGTACCTTTCGAAGCGGTATCCACCCTAGGCCATGCCCTACAACCAGCTCGGCAATGGTGCCTTTCACGAACTGCCAACATTCCCATACGAATCTCCATACTTGACTACAGCCAGAGCCATATAGCACTCATGGTTGCATTATTATCCCAGCTTTTGCCCTACAGTGGTGTCCTATTCCATGTTGCTACAAAAGCCAATTTTATCTCATTGTTGCATATATCATTAGTCACGATTCTTCTTGTAATTCATAAAGCATAGCAGATCTACCCATATGCAAAAGTATCCCAAGGTGACAAGGTACAGGGTAACAAACTATGGTAGAGATCTAAATAGGAATCAATTGAGACACATGCAATCATGACTAGATGAATTATGGTGAATAGGACAACAAGGAGGATCCCATGTTAAACTTGCCTTGATCACAAAGCTCCTCGTGGTCCTGATCTGCTGCAAAGAACTCTTGCTCACCGAAGATCTCACCGGCTGATCTCAAACAACATCACCACGCAATCATCCGAACAATCATGCACGAAGCAATAAAGATATTATTAGAACCATACACCATAAACAATAAAGAGGTTTTGAAAAGGTTATAAAACAAATCTATACTATACTACGATCACAAAGACGCGTAAATCACGCTAACCGGATCTAAAACGAATAAACTATAGGTTAAACAAGATTTTAAAGAGCAAGATTAAAGCATTAAAAGAATTAATCTAATCTTGAATTTCAAAGGGATTAACATAGATGAAATCTATACTACTGGGTAGAGCATAAAATTACGGATCTAACGCAACTTGAACTGGTCGATTTGGATTAAAAACGAGCAAATTATAAGCATTTAAAGATCAGTGGCAAATCTGTAAATAGGGATTTTCATTTATTTTCGAAATAAAAATAGATCTAAAAAGGAATACGCTTTCCAGAGGGAGAAGCGTAGAGCTGAGGGTCGCCATAGGACTGCGGGTTGAGGGCTAGAAACCCGAGGGTCTCTTTAGCAAAAGTGCCACGCGAAGGGGTATGGATGGATCAGATCCATTGGATCGAGCTTGGACAGTTTAGATTAGAACAGGGGGAGGGAGAGGTGGCGCGGCTGCCGGAGCAGAGGGGTGCACGGTGGCGGCCATGGCCGGACAGAGCCTGTGCTCGCCGGCGCAAGGGGTCCCGAGGCCCTGGTGCTCGGTTTCGCACGGGAACGGGTCGAGGAGCAAGAGGAGCTCGAGGCGAACTCACCGCGGTGGTCGATGGCGAGAGGCGCGGCTCCGAGGCGCCTGGCGACGAGAGACAGCGGCGGCGGAGCCCCTGTGCAACGCAAGACGCTCGAGTGAGCGATAATCAAGAAGAAAAAGGGAGGGGGACGAGTTCTTGCCGCTTTGCGGCGACGATACGACGCTCGGTGGAGCTTACGGTAGCGGAGAACGGCGCTGCGACGGTTCGGCGGTGAGCGGCGGCAATGGCGGCTCTGGGCGGTGCTGCTGCTGGCTAGGGCTAGGCGACGCGAGAGCTCGATTGCAGATGAGGAAAGCGGCGCGACACCAAGCTATTTATAGCGGCGCTGAGGGAGGAAATCCCGTGCGGATTCGCCTGCACGCGAAGAAATCGCAGTCGGTTGCGGCCGCGGCGCGTCGAGCAGAGTCCGGAGCGGACTCGTCTGGAGGAGGGAGGAGACGGCTGACGTGCGGGCCCGGTGCATCAGGGAGAGAAGGGGGAGGGCGCTGTGCTGCGCGGGAGCTGGGCCGAGGCGGGGGAGGTGGCCGGCCCAAGCGGGAAAGGTGAGGGGGAGAGGGAGCAGGCCGGCTGGGCTGCTTGGTTGGGCCAGAGGCCGAAAGGAGGGAGGGGAGGGTGAGAGAGGGTTTTCTATTTTCTTTTTTTTTCCCTTTCTTTTGCTTTTCCAAATATTTTTCAAACTGATTTTCAAAGGGGTTTTGAAATCCTTTTTAAGTTTTGTAAATTCAACCAACACAAGAAAATATGCAGAGGCATGAAATGCACAACCATGTTGGACCCTAACATGAGATTTGTTTTATTATTTTCTTTATTTAATTCTATGATCACAAATTGTTTGAAATAAATCAAATTTAATTTAAATTCAAATCTAATTTCTATTTCAAATTTTAGGGTGTTACAAATCTACCCCCCTTAAAAGAATCTCGACTCGAGATTCCTAGATTTTACTTACTTAAAGAGTTGAGGGTAGGTTTTTCTTAGATCTTCCTCTCTTTCCCAAGTGGCCTCATTCTCAGTATATCAGTTCCACTGCACCTTGCACATCTTGATAACCTTACTCCTTGTAATTCTTTCAGCTGTGTCCAAAACCTTAACTGGGTATTCCTCATAAGTCAAATCTTCCTTAATTGTTAGTTCCTCCAACGGTAACTATTCTTCGGGTACTCACAAACACTTCTTGAGCTGAGATACATGAAACACATCGTGAACTCCTGACAAAATTTCTGGTAACTCTAACCGATAAGCAATTTCTCCATGTCTCTCAAGAATCTTGAACGGACCAATATATCTGGGTGATAACTTTCCTTTCATATTGAACCGTTTCACACTTCTCATAGGTGACACTTTCAAGTAGACATAATCACCTACCTCAAAAGACAAAACTCTTCTTCGGTTATCAGCGTAACTCTTTTGTCAAGACTGTGCTATCTTCAGATTATCCCTGATTACTCGGACTTGTTCTTCTGCATCTCTGAGAACATCTGGTCCAAACACTTGAGTTTCTCCCGTCTGATTCCAGAACAACGGAGTTCTACACTTTCGTCCATACAAAGCTTCAAACGGTGCCATCTTAAGACTTTCTTGATAACTATTATTATATGAAAACTCAGCATAGGGCAGACTCTTGTCCCAACTCGTACCATACTGCAAAGCACAAGCTCTCAACATATCTTCTAGCACTTGATTAGTTCTTTCTGTCTGTCCATCTGTCTGAGGGTGATAGGCTGAGCTAAAATTCAACACTGTTCCGAGGGACTCATGCACTTTCTTCCAAAAGTGCGAGGTGAACTGGGTCCCTCTATCTGACACAATCTTCTTTGGAACTCCATTCTGGCATACTATTCTTTCCATATATAACTCCGCTAACTTTGCTCCCGTATAAGTAGTTCGAACTGGCAAGAAGTGAGCTACCTTAGTCAAGCGATCAACCATGACCTAGATTGAGTCATACCCTTTCCGAGTAAGCGATAACCCAACTATGAAATCCATACCAACTTCGTCCCACTTCCATTCAGGTATCTTCAACGGTTGCAACAATCCTGCAGGTCTCTGATGTTCTGCTTTAACCCTCTGACATGTATCACATATTACTACATATTCTGCCACGTCACGTTTCAATCCAACCCACCAATATTTCTCTTTAAGATCTAAGTACATTTTAGTGCTTCCAGGATGTATTGAGTAGGTTGACTCATGAGCTTCCTGCAGAATCGTCTGTCGAATAGACTTGATATCGGGGACGCAGATCCTCTTTCCATACCACAATGTGCCATTATCATCTAATCGGAAACCTGGTGATCTTCCTTCCTTCATAGTCTCAACTATTAACTGCAGATTCTTATTCTGCAACTGTCCTTCACGAATCTCCTTCTCTAGCGTAGGCTCCACTACCATCTCCATAGCGTTAGCAACAATGCTCAAGTTGAGATGCTCAAGTTCAGCACACAACTCTTCAGGCATAGGTATTGTCCGAATCTCATTAGCATAACTTTTCCTGCTAAGAGCATCAGCCACAACATTGGCTTTACCAGGATGATAGTGAACATCTAAGTCATAATCCTTAATCAGCTCCAACCAACGGCGTTGCCTCAAATTCAGATCTGATTGAGTAAAGATGCATTTCAGGCTCTTATGGTCGGTGTAGATGTCACACTTATGACCAATAAGATAATGTCTTCATATCTTCAATGCATGAACCACAGCTGCTAACTCTAAGTCATGAGTCGGATAATTCAACTCATGCTTCCTCAGTTGTCGCGAAGCATACACAACAACTCTTCCTTCTTGCATAAGCACACAACCTAAACCAAGACGAGAGGCATCACAATAGATAGAGAACTTTTGACTCAAGTCTGGCAAGGTCAACACAGGGGCTGTAGTCAATCTCTTTTTCAATTCTTCAAAGTTAGCCTGACACTTCTCTGACCAAACAAACTTGGCATCCTTCTCAAGCAACGCGGTCATATGTTTAGCTAGCTTAGAGAATCCTTCAATGAACCTTCTATAATATCCAGCTAAGCCAAGAAAACTACGAACCTCACTTACATTGGTTGGGGATTTCCAATTCAGCACATCTTCCACCTTACTAGGATCAACTGATATACCTCCATTAGACACAACATGACCAAGAAAGGAAACTTCTTTCAACCAAAATTCACACTTACTTCTTTTAGCATATAACTGGTGCTCTCTAAGCTTCTGTAATACCAATCTCAAGTGTTCAGCATGTTCATCATTGTTCTTGGAGTAGATCAGAATATCATCAATGAATACCACCACAAACTTATCCAGATATTCTATAAAGACCTTGTTTATCAAATACATGAAGTATGCAGGTACATTGGTAAGACCGAAAGACATCACCGTATATTCATACAACCCATACCTCGTAGTGAATGCTGTCTTGGGAACATCTGAAGCACGGATCTTCAACTGATGATAACCAGACCGGAGATCAATCTTGGAGAACACACAAGCAGCCTTCAACTGATCAAACAAGTCATCAATTCTGGGTAGAGGATACTTGTTCTTGATAGTTACCTCATTGAGTGACCGATAATCAACACACATCCTCTGACTGCCATCTTTCTTGTCAACAAAAATAACTGGTGCACCCCAGGGTGACGAGCTAGGACGAATAAAACCTTTATCCGACAACTCTTTAATTTGTTTCTTAAGTTCTTCTAATTCTTTTATTCCCATCCTATATGGTCTTTTAGCTATAGGTGCAGTTCCAGGTAATAACTCAATTATAAACTCAATGTCACGATCGGGAGGCATACCTGGCAAATCTTCAGGGAACACATCCGGAAATTCATCAACAACTCGCTCTGCTGGGTTGTCATTCTCCTCAAGCTGATTGACGGCGGCTGTCGGTGGAGGTTGCATAACCACCTCAACACTGATCCTGCCCCCTGTAGGTGTAGACAATTCAACTATCTTCTTATCACACTTGATCACTTCACTATATGTCTTCATCCAATCCAATCCCAAAATGACATCAATTCCAGCGGTTCTCAGCACTGTAAGTCTAGCTTTGAAGTCTACTCCCTTTAGAGCAACAGTAACCGATGGACAATAATAATCGGTTCTCATAACCCCACCCGGTGAATTTACTATTATAGAATTTTGCATTGCTAATAATGATATTCCATGCATTCTAACAAAAGCTTGCGATATGAAAGAATGTGATGCTCCAGAATCGAAAAGAACAGAAGCAGGGATGGAGTTGACTTGGAACGTACCCATCATCACTTCTGGCGCTTCCTGAGCTACTTCCGCGGAGACATGGTTCACACTCCTTCCATGTGGTGATGGTTGGTTCCTTCCCCTTTGGTTATTGCTACCTTGGCTTGGAGCGTTCAACTGATTCTGCTTCTTGGGGCAGTTGTAGGAGATATGCCCAGGTTCACCACAGATATATCACTTACTGGGGGTATTGGGAGCATTAGCCTTTGCTGGGGTGTTGTTGGACGAGCCTTGACGAGGTCCTGAGTAACCACCTTGCTGCTGGAACGGTGGACGTTGCTGGTTCGGGTTACGGTTCCCAAAGTTGGATGTGCCTTGGTACCTCTGCTGGTAACCCTGCTGAGGGTAGTTGGGACGCTGGCGAGTGTTGCTCCCAGAAGCCTGTCCCCTAAGCTTCCTCTTCTTGTCCATTTCTCTGCGTTCATTGTCCAAAACAATAGCACGATTCACCAGAGACTAGAAATTCGGGCAAGTATTACCCTTCAGCTGCAACCGGAGATCATAGTAGATCCCCTTCAAGAAGAGACGCTGCTTATTAGCATCATCCCTTACTTCATTGGGAGCATAGCGAGCTAGCTGCGAGAACTTGTCATGGTACTCGCTGACTGACATCTGTCCCAACCGGAGGTTCCTGAATTCTTCTTGCTTCAGCTCTATGATTCCCTCTGGGATGTGGCACGCCTTGAAGTCCCGGGAAAACTCTTCCCAGGTGATAGCAGGAGCATTGTCGGGACGAGCATCTTGATACGTCTCCCACCAGGTCTGGGCTGCACCTTGAAGTTGACCAAAAGCATACAACACTTTCTCCTGGTCATTGCATTGGACGATGTTGAGTTGCTTCTCCACCGCACGCAACCAATCATCCGCCTCCAACGGATCACTGACATGTGAGAAAACAGGAGGGTGTCCTTGTAGAAATTCCCTTCGCTTGTTGACAGGTGGAGCCCCAGCAGGTTGATGGGGTTGGTTCTGCATGAACTGCATCATGGCTTGCATTGTCTGCATCATCTGAGCCTGCATCTGCTCTGGAGTCATCGCAGGTGGTGGAGGTAGTGGGTGCTGGTTATTGTTGTTGTTGTTGTCATCCTGACTTCCATTGCCACTGGTGTTGGATCCGGAGTTGGTCCTGGTGCGAGGCATCTGTCACATAGAACATAAGAACGATTTTAAAATCTGACACGAGATGAGTCTATAACTTTTCTGGATTTTCAGCACAACAGCAGTCTAGAAAAACAGTCATATCTGAAGTCCCCGAACTCAAACAGAGGCAAAGCTTACGTGGTTGGAAAGATAAAGAATTTATCTACAACTTTCGTAATTCTGACTTTTTCTGATTCTGATATGAACTTAATCATAATTTGCGTTTAAACAGATCTGTCCAGAATACCAAACTGCGCAGAAACATTAACTTGCAGGAATCGTTTCTCTTAACTCCGAACAGATATGAAGGTACTTCTTGCGGCCACGGAAAGATAAGAAAGTGTACTGTTTTCAGTTAAATTTTCGTGATTTTAGGACGTTCAGAATTAATTAGGAAAATTAACAAGACAGGGAGGTCTGAAAAGATAGATTAACGAAAACTGTAACTTTATTTATTATTCAACTTTTCAAGTAACCCAACCTAAGCTATGAGTGTTGCGGATAGACCCACAACCTCAACAATCATTACAAAGAACCAACTCACACACTAGCATAAGCACAAGAAACTAAACACATAGGAAACACTAGCACACACGACTCACGATCTAGCGAAAGCCGATAAAAGGGACTCCTAGTCCTAATTCTTCTTGATCTTCTTGAAGTTCATTGGCAACCCAAACTCTTCACGAAGCTCATCTTGTTGTTGGTAACTGCGCTTGAGCTCCTTGCGCAGCTCCCTTGCTTCTACTAAGAGATGACCATACATGCTCATCATCTCCTGAACGAAGTTGACGAGCTCATTCAGAACGGGGCCGCCTTCCCCGTTAGGTTCGGTGATTATCCAACCTTACTCCGCATCGAAACGAGGGATGTAATGACGCCGGGTGTTGGCGATTCTTTCCCTGAATTTGTTGTGGATGGCCATATATGCAGAGAACGCGGCGTCCTTCATGCTCGCTTCCATGGTAGGATGAGCAACACAGCTATGGAAGGTATAATCCACACGTTCAGCTGCTTGCCCATTAACACTTCCACAAATATAGATCTTCGCCTTCCAGTAGGTGTTGGCGAGGGGGTGTTTGAATTCCTTGCAAGTGTACATGGTTGCAATCACGGGTCCTGGGTGGCATTCTATCACAAGGTCCACCAGCTGGGAGTGAGCGTAGCTGCTGTGCGCTCCTCCTCGAATATACTTAGTGTGGATCCACCCTGGCTCTTCTGGCAGGTCTTCTCCGACAACATCAGGAGTAGAGAAATTAACGTCAGCACTTGGGGCATGGGGGCTCCCTTTCCCATGGTACTCTTCGCCATTGGAGATTTCCTGGATCTCCTCCTCTGGTTCTTCCTGAGATTCCACCATTGGCGCTTGAGGTTCAGGAGGGGCAATCTGGCGGCGAGGGCACGTCCTCCGATGCTGATGCGGGCTGACCGACGAAGGTTAGACATCTTGAACATGACAAAGATAGAGATAGATTAGAACAAAATTTTCATAAAAGAATAAGTCAAGTGAAGCATAAATAGTTTGAGAAAATATATATACAAGAATGTAAGCATGAGAAGAGAAGGACAAGATAAGAAGACCATTCTAACTAGGCTTGCGTCCTACAGTCAATACTTGCTCTGATACCAATTTGTCACACACCCAATTTTAAGAATAAAATTGAATGCGAATAACTCATGTGTGCCCAGAGATCAATCACACACATAAGCCGACAAATCTTTAAATAGTACCATCACTGAGTGCTTATTACATAACGAATAATATTCTTAAACATAACAGCGGAAATAAAGATAACTCTCGCGACGAAGCTCCACTTCACAGGGAACGCCGACTGGTTGACCACTAGCCTAGTACTCCTCACGATATTCTTCATAGCCATCTGATGAGGATGTTAAAGCAAGGTGAGCACTTAAAGTACTCAACATGAGTAACACAGGGTTATGAAGCTCAAAGGCTGACACTGTCTGAACTGCGGTTGCTTTTAGCTTGGTCAAGTTTTACCAACACTTAACTTTAGTTATGCAAACCCAATTAATAACCACATGATAAGATTAATAATCAACATTAACAATTAAACAACATGATCATCTACACTGTGAGTTTTCCAGGCCGCTCGTGACCGTGAGCACGGCTATCATGATAGATTTACGCTCTGCAGAGGTTACGCACTTTACCCACAAGTTGTGTAGCCCATATGCCCGGGTTTATAACTCCCAAAACACTGCCAAGGTGAGCGGGCAGGGTACACTATGAAGTCTTTTAAAAGTCTTCCCAACATGTCGACAGACCCTACGGACCCAAAGGCAAGGGGTATGTAAAGCCCCTACTCGATGGTACCTTTCGAAGCGGTATCCACCCTAGGCCATGCCCTACAACCAGCTCGACAATGGTGCCTTTCACGAACTGCCAACATGCCGGTACGAATCTCCATACTTGACTAAAGCCAGAGCCATATAGCACTCATGGTTGCATTATTATCCCAGCTTTTGCCCTACAGTGGTGTCCTATTCCATGTTGCTACAAAAGCCAATTTTATCTCATTGTTGCATATATCATTAGTCACGATTCTTCTTGTAATTCATAAAGCATAGCAGATCTACCCATATGCAAAAGTATCCCAAGGTGACAAGGTACAGGGTAACAAACTATGGTAGAGATCTAAATAGGAATCAATTGAGACACATGCAATCATGACTAGATGAATTATGGTGAATAGGACAACAAGGAGGATCCCATGTTAAACTTGCCTTGATCACAAAGCTCCTCGTGGTCCTGATCTGCTGCAAAGAACTCTTGCTCACCGAAGATCTCACCGGCTGATCTCAAACAACATCACCACGCAATCATCCGAACAATCATGCACGAAGCAATAAAGATATTATTAGAACCATACACCATAAACAATAAAGAGGTTTTGAAAAGGTTATAAAACAAATCTATACTATACTACGATCACAAAGACGCGTAAATCACGCTAACCGGATCTAAAACGAATAAACTATAGGTTAAACAAGATTTTAAAGAGCAAGATTAAAGCATTAAAAGAATTAATCTAATCTTGAATTTCAAAGGGATTAACATAGATGAAATCTATACTACTGGGTAGAGCATAAAATTACGGATCTAACGCAACTTGAACTGGTCGATTTGGATTAAAAACAAGCAAATTATAAGCATTTAAAGATCAGTGGCAAATCTGTAAATAGGGATTTTCATTTATTTTCGAAATAAAAATAGATCTAAAAAGGAATACGCTTTCCAGAGGGAGAAGCGTAGAGCTGAGGGTCGCCATAGGACTGCGGGTTGAGGGCTAGAAACCCGAGGGTCTCTTTAGCAAAAGTGCCACGCGAAGGGGTATGGATGGATCAGATCCATTGGATCGAGCTTGGACAGTTTAGATTAGAACAGGGGAGGGAGAGGTGGCGCGGCTGCCGGAGCAGAGGGGTGCACGGTGGCGGCCATGGCCGGACAGAGCCTGTGCTCGCCGGCGCAAGGGGTCCCGAGGCCCTGGTGCTCGGTTTCGCACGGGAACGGGTCGAGGAGCAAGAGGAGCTCGAGGCGAACTCACCGCGGTGGTCGATGGCGAGAGGCGCGGCTCCGAGGCGCCTGGCGACGAGAGACAGCGGCGGCGGAGCCCCTGTGCAACGCAAGACGCTCGAGTGAGCGATAATCAAGAAGAAAAAGGGAGGGGGACGAGTTCTCGCCGCATTGCGGCGACGATGCGACGCTCGGTGGAGCTTACGGTAGCGGAGAACGGCGCTGCGACGGTTCGACGGTGAGCGGCGGCAATGGCGGCTCTGGGCGGCGCTGCTGCTGGCTAGGGCTAGGCGACGCAAGAGCTCGATTGCGGATGAGGAAAGCGGCGCGACACCGAGCTATTTATAGCGGCGCTGAGGGAGGAAATCCCGTGCGGATTCGCCTGCACGCGAAGAAATCGCGGTCGGTTGCGGCTGCGGCGCGTCGAGCAGAGTCCGGAGCGGACTCGTCTGGAGGAGGGAGGAGACGGCTGACGCGCGGGCCCGGTGCGTCAGGGAGAGAAGGGGGAGGGCGCTGTGCTGCGCGGGAGCTGGGCCGAGGCGGGGGAGGTGGCCGGCCCAAGCGGAAAAGGTGAGGGGGAGAGGGAGCAGGCCGGCTGGGCTGCTTGGTTGGGCCAGAGGCCGAAAGGAGGGAGGGGAGGGTGAGAGAGGGTTTTCTATTTTCTTTTTTTTTTCCTTTCTTTTGCTTTTCCAAATATTTTTCAAACTAATTTTCAAAGGGGTTTTGAAATCCTTTTTAAGTTTTGCAAATTCAACCAACACAAGAAAATATGCAGAGGCATGAAATGCACAACCATGTTGGACCCTAACATGATATTTGTTTTATTATTTTCTTTATTTAATTCTATGATCACAAAATTGTTTGAAATAAATCAAATTTAATTTAAATTCAAATCTAATTTCTATTTCAAATTTTAGGGTGTTACAATCCAGAGGATCATCAATCTGAATACTTATCAAGGCCCAACATTGGGAAGCAAAAGGACATTGGATAAATAGATGGACCAACGTTTCCTATGTCATATCTAGACAAAGAGGATAGTTGTAATCTTGCAGATTCATGTTATTTCTTCTTAGAAGCTCTCTTGTACTAAGTCTATCCTTTAGTAGCTTGATTACATTTTTTTCACCAAAAGGACCCCTTTTTCGAATTTCTAGGCAATCTAGCTACCCTTATTGTAGTATTTCTCCCAAACAAGTGATATCCAAGGTACATCTTTCGTGTTGAAAAATTTATGTAGGTACTTAATAAGGAGAGCTTCATTTTGTGTTTTGATGTTGAGCACTCCCAACCCTCCATCCTTTTTTGATCCGCATACCATTGGTCAGGCTGCCTTTGGCTTTTGTTTTGTATTTTTGTCAGCTGCTCTCCACAGATAAAGCTTCCTGAACTTGCCGATTTGGTCAATAACAAATCGACAAGTTCAGAAAGCTTCACTTAGCAATATCTATTTTTGCATCTAGATGTTGCCTTCTCAGCTTGACGATTAACACACAAAATCCTGATTACTCCCAAGCCTAAGCTGAGATGCACGCAGAGAGAAAAGAATGAGCCCTGCACTAAACGAACATAGCAGGGTGCGAAGAAATGTTCGAAGTTCTATCATTCACGTGGAGATGGTATGGACACATATAACAAGCATCCGTCTCATCTCCTATTTATAGCAAGACCTGCTCCATGGTCTGGTCCAAATTTATAAGCAACAAATTCACTTTCTTTTGTTGTCTTTTTGTTCAAAATTGGGGAAAATCATGTTTAACATCAAGATTTAAGTATGGAAGCGAGATTGCAAGTGCATGTGTCTGCAAACGCCAATATTTATGTATGACCTACCAACAACCTCTTACAATGGGGCACACGCAGGAAGAGAAAATCTCAATCATTTGCGGTGTAGGAAGCTTAAGTGCATCCTCTAAAAAATCGAGCATCTCTATTTGTAGCTATACCTTGATGAAACGTGATTACTGTGTTGGTATATGCTCCGAATTTCTAAAGGCTTCTACATGCACACTGTTGGACGAAGTTTAATTTAGTTTGTCCTATATTGGTGCAAGGCATTTTGTTGTAGCATGCTTCAATGTTGCATGGGTTTTGTTCAGCCATTTGGTATTTGGATTGATTGCATGCATCAGCCTATATAAATCAGTTGAACATCGTACGAAAAAATTAAAACAATTAGCATAACTCTTCTGCGTTTCAATTCCTCTTCCTCTTATAATCCATTTGGATTGAGTTACCACTCGTTGTAATTCATTAAGTTTGTAGACCTCTAGATATATTGAATAATGAAGATTACCTTGCGTATTCGTGTCTTGATTTCCAGAGAAGTTTCCACATAAATTAGTGTCACATGGTTGTGATCATATTGATTTTGTTAGTTATTTTCTAACATACAATGTTCTCTTTTCAAGGCCTCAGATTTTTTTACTTCGGCCAAGATCAGTTGCCGTAAGTACAAGACCCCGCCCCCCTAGAAAGTTTAAACAGAACACAGATCCATATTGGACCTAGCTATGGAGGTGCCAAGCAATCTGATTCCTCGATAATCATCTTCTTGCCATCCTGTTGGCTGCCAGATATATAGCATGCACTAAATCCCTTTCACCAACGTACGTGTCACTCTCCTAAGAGAAGAGATGTTGATAGCGCTGCTTGGGCAGACATGGCGCAACTTCCACAGGATCTCCATGCGAACGTTGGTGAAACTGTCTCTAAGGTATAGCTATATATCTGGATTCCCGAGTCCTCCTAATCCTCTCTGTCTCTAAGTATGAGCGCACCAAGGCATCAATTAGAACAGGCGGCCGCAAACATGAAAACTAAAGCAAAATAGCAAATGCTAACCCTTTCATTGTTTATGTTCTATATATCTCTATATATCAACTTGTAGATTTATAGGCCTTCCTCTCTTTATATATCTAGCTACTCTTCTATACCTAGCTAGTTATATATAAGCATAGGCGGAGCTAGGTTGGGGCCATAGTGGGCCCCTCTCTTGTCTCTGTAATTTTCGAATCAAT
This sequence comes from Microstegium vimineum, assembly GCA_022036555.1. Taxonomy (NCBI): domain Eukaryota; kingdom Viridiplantae; phylum Streptophyta; class Magnoliopsida; order Poales; family Poaceae; genus Microstegium; species Microstegium vimineum. The sequence goes on along the minus strand of CM039122.1, from coordinate 2,335,075 downwards.
GTGTTATTTACTATAGTCCAAATGTCCAATAACCTTAAGGATTGAGGAGACGGTAAATTCATTGAGTCGAACTTGAGATGTTCTAAGTTTTCTCTAATGTATAAAGTCCCATGAATCATATAATAGGGCTCGTGACATCATTAATTAAAAAGGGTAAAAGCCGTCAATACATTACAGAAGTTTCAAACAGCTGATCAATGGATTTTTTTTATTCGTTACAGACTGGTCTTTACAGTAAAATTGGTCTCTAGACTTATTTAGCTGAGGTCGGTCTTATAATTAAGTACATTTTTTTTTGCTTCCTTCTTCGATCTCTAAAATCTACAAGTTGTGCGTACTAGAAGTCACCAGTGAGTAACAATATGTTTTCTTTTGATATATTTACTACTCCCTCCATTATTCTAAACTGTATGTCATTTCAAAAATCTCAAAGAATCAAAGTATCTCAAGTTTGACATGTGTGATTTGTAAGTCATCTCAAGGGTCTTCAATTTGTAAGTCATTCCAAATTGTACAATCTGTGTGTGTCGGTGTTATGACCCGGGGGTCAAGGCCACCAACGAGTAAATTTGTATATCGCGTGCTCCCTCTCTCAGACGTGATGCAAGATGGACACAAGATTTATCCTGGTTCGGGCAAAGAAGGCCCTACGTCCAGAGGGGGAGGATGACTTGTGTTATCTCGCACCCAAAGCGTGCTCGTACAGGGGGGTACAAGCAGTGTTACACGGAGTCGGCCACCCGAGGGGTCGATCGAGCGGCTGTGTGTGTGGTGTGGTCTGGGGTCCTTGAGAACCAAGGTCGGATTGGATTCCTCAAAGAGAAACCTGGAAAAAGAAGTCTCTGACGAGAGCCCCCATTTCATCTACCTCGGCGTCCCCCTTTTATAGACCAAGGGGGAGACTCGAGGGTACAGGGTCCAAATAGTAGAAGTATGGGCGGCGCATCTACGGCACAGTGTTGGCGAAGAGACATCGAGCACTGTGGCGGCGTGGTCTTCCCGTCCTTCAGCGTCCCCGGTCGTGGCATCAGTAGAAGTCCCCTGGCCGAAGCGGGACGGGGCAGAGGGGACGTCTTCCGTACCGGAGTTGTTGAAGAGGAGGGGGTCGAGCCCTCGGTCGAGGGGGGGGGGGGGGGTCGAGCCCCGCATGACTCTGTCACGTTCCCGAAGCCGTCGTCGAGGGTCGCACTGTTCACTTTCCGAGGGGTACTGTAGAAGTCCGTACTCGCGTAGTGGCGGCAGTGGCGGCACAGTCGTCGGGAGTCGGGGACTAGACCGGGAGTTGGCGGATTTGACAGTGGACGCAGGCGCCCATGTCGTCAGGTGGTTTTACTTTTACCCATGCCGGAGTGGTTGGGTCAATCGAGCCCTCGTCCGTCGACGGCGCTTGGAAGGTCGAGGCGTCGACAGGTTGAGGGGGTCGAAGTCGAGGTAGAGGTCGGGGGGTCGTTCGTCCGACCCCTCGTCCGTCGTCGAGGTAGAACCGGGGTGGTCGTTCGTCCGACCCCTCGTCCGTCGTCGAGGTAGAACCGGGGGGTCGTTCGTCCGACCCCTCGTCCGTCGTCGAGGTAGAGCCGGGGGGTCGTTCGTCCGACCCCTCGTCCGTCGTCGAGGTAGAGCCGGGGGGTCGTTCGTCCGGCCCCTCGTCCGTCGTCGAGGTAGAGCCGGGGCCAGTGGCTGGTTTCCGCGGTCGGTGTAGCGGGGGCCCTCGATTGATGGGCCGTGTCTTACCGAACAGTAGGCTGATCCTTGCCTTAAAAATGGTTGCTATGTTTAGCGTTAATTTATCGAAAGGTTTAGGGTACCCCTTACCTTCATTCCCGACAGTAGCCCCCGAGGCCCCAGAGGAGTGATTTAGAACTCCTCTGGGGGCTATGATACGCGTTTCTCGGGGGGAGCAAGAATTGTCCGGAGGGTTTATCCTTGGCCTGCAGGGTTAGTGAGAAATCCGATTCTCTGGGGGGTGCGTGCAAGCGCACCCCGCGGGGGTAGCCCCCGAGGCCCCAGAGGAGTGATTTAGAACTCCTCTGGGGGCTAAAATACGTTATGTAGTGGGGTCTTTAAAGGATACCTGGAGACGCGGCACCCTGTCGAGGGTCGATCCCGTTCCTTTTCCTGCAAAGAGAAGTGTTCGAGGGCGGCTGTCGAACCCTACCGAGGGCCAGCCTTCGCTCCCTCGAGCACCGCTGGAGTCAGAGCGCCCCGCCCGAGAGGTCGACTCTGTCTGCCAGGTTACGAGTTTTCGACCCTCTTTCGTCGAGGGGTGCCGTGCGTAGTCGGGCCCTCGAGCCCTCGAATGGCTAGGCCTTCACTACCTCGTAGCGTCCTTCCCACGAATCCTTTCGCTCGGATCGTGGGGTGAAGAGTATCGAGCTATCCTCGTTAGGACGACGAGCCCGAAGTCTTCGGTGAGCTGTTCTCGGGCATGAGTCCATTAGAAATGGTGCCCTGTACGGGTAAAAATCCGAGTGAGAACTCAACCCCGTTCGATAGGGATCGACTAGCGGCCCGGAGGCGTTCTCATTGTTAAGCAAGCCGTACGGCTCGCTAAGCACGACCATATGGACCACCAAGGTGCCAACCCCGTTCGATAGGAGTTGGTGGCTCGATGCCTCCCAGCGTAGGGATCCTTAGGTGTTCCTAGGTATGCCTCGGATATGTCCCAGGGAGTCTCGAGAGTTCGTTCTCGAGCCTCCGGGGCATCCCTGACTCGTGTACTCGAGGGCGGCTGTCGAACTCCGTTCGTGGAGCCAGCCTTCGCTCCCTCAAGATTTGGGGGTGGACCGGAGTCCGATAACCATGGGTCCTTCCTGACCTCAGGTACTCGAGGGCGGCTGTCGAACCCTATGTAAGGGCCAGCCTTCGCTCCCTCAAGATTTGACGGATGGTTCGTCATCCGACGCTATCCTCAGGAGGAGGAGTCCGACCTTGTGGACCGCCGAGGGGAAAAGCAGGTGGTTGTTGTATTGAACTTGGGGACATACCTGTGTCGGAGCTCTCGAGGGAGGCTGTCGAACCCCCGGACGGGCCAGCCTTTATCCCTTCGAGGCCATGTATGATCTGCAGTTGATGACCCGAGGCCCTTATCAGGCCTCGAGTACTCGAGGGGGGCTATCGAGCCCGTTCGTAGGCCGGCCTTTGTCCCCTCGAGATTTTGGGGGCGGACCGAGGTCCTAACCCGAGGTCATTTCTGGCCTCGGGCACTCGAGGGTAGCTGTCGAACCCTCTTTCGAGGGCCAGCTCTTGCTGCCTCAAGATTCCTTACCCTCGAAGGCGACGTTTCCGTCCGCGCGCCTTTTTAGGCGGTGTCCGTTCGGCGCAACAGTGCGGTTACAGCGTGGAGTGCGGCGCGGAACCCAATGATGGGACGTTACGCCTTATCCTGGAGGGAATACGAGGAAGGAAGTACAGGCAAATTAAATGCGGAGACTCTCTTGCCTGTGCCGGATCCGTCCGTTGGCCTTCCGCGTATAAATAGTGAGGGCGACGCATCCGGTGCCCTTTACGCGCACTTGCCTTCCCCGCCTCCTTGCCTTCGTCTTCCTCGCCTTCTTCTCTCCGCCTCTGCCTTAGGCGTCCCGCGAGCAGGAAATCTGCGCGAGTGAGAGAGAAAGGGAAAGATAGGGAACGTACCTTCCGCCTCCAAACCCGAGCAACCCACCGTTCCCATGGCCACTTTCCAGCTCTTCGGCGCCGGCGCCTGGCCTCGTTCCTCGGTCCGTCAGTCGTATCTGGAGGGGTTAGTGGAGAGCGGGATTCTCCGGCCCGTCACCTCGACGGAGAGGCCGGAGTGGATAGCTCCACCGCCAGACCACGCCGAGCCCAACCCGCCGGAGGGGTACGTGGTGTCGCTCGAGGCCTTCCACCGGGCGGGACTGGGGGTTCCACCCAGCCGCTTCCTGCGCGCGCTCCTCCACCACTACGAAGTGGAGCTCCAGCACCTCACTCCTAACGGCATCAGCCAGGCGGCGGTCTTCGCCGCGGTGTGCGAGGGCTATCTGGGGGTCGAGCCCCATTGAGATCTGTGGCTCCACATCTTCAAGGCCAACCTCTTCACCACCTCGATCAGCAAGGGCGTCCGTCGGGAGGTCAGGGCCGGAGGCTGCAGCATCTACGCCCGGCGGCCCGAGCTCTGGCTCCCTGCGAACCCATCCTCGAGCCATTCCGGGTGGCATTCGGGGTGGTTCTACCTGAGGAACGACGACGGTTTGCTCCCAGCGTACACCGGGAGGACACTCAACGCCGAGCCCGAGCGCTGGAGGTACGGAGTTCCGACGGACAAGCAAAAACACCTCAAGGGCTTGCTAGACGCGGTCAGGCGTCTGAAGGAGAAGGGCCTTACCGCGGAGATCGCTGCATCAGCGTTCCACCGACGGGGGGTTCTGCCGCTGATGGCTCGACCCCTCCGTCTCGACGAGATGGGTCCGGGGGTCGATGTGTCGGGGTGCCGCTTCGTCGAGGAGGAGTTGACCCCAGACCGCGTGGCCAGCCGCGTCCGCCGCTTTTTCGCGGGGGGGGGGGGGGGGGGGGTTCGCCCTCAAGGATGTCGCGAAGGTCCCCATGAAGCCGGACGAAGGCTTCTATGAGCTGGTAAGATCCTTCCTTTTACTTTAAGTCCTCGCGCCCGCCCCTCCCGTCCTTTCTGCTTGTTCTCTGACCACCTTGCGTCCCGCAGGGGAATGTGTCCTACAAGCGCTCGCTTCCGCCGGTGCCGGAGGACCGGGCCACGAGGGACGCGAACCGCCTCCGCGCGGAGAAGCAGAAGGCCGACAAGGACAAGAAGAAGGAGAGGAAGACCAAGAAGGCTCTAGAGAAAGAGCAGAGGAAGCAGCGTCGGGCCCAACAGAGGCGGTTGGGCCTCGATGAGGAGCTGTCGCCCTCGGAGGAGGAGGACGAGGAGGAGGATGAGGAGGACGAGGAGGAGGAGGACGAGGAGACAGCGCCTGAGCAGGCGGCTGCTGCTACCGGTGGGGAGGGGGGGTCGACCTCGAAGTCGGCCCCTCCTGTTGAAGTTGGGCCACGGGCGGAGCGCCCCGTGGCCTCGCCAGAAGTCGCGCCGCGGCGGACGCGGTCGCAGACGCCGCGGCCCTCGTCGGGGGGTCGATCGAGCGAGCCCCCGACGCCCGCCGCGTCGACCGCCCGGGTGCCGGGCCCGCCGGCGCAGGCGGAGACCGGCAAGAGGGCGAGGGTGGCGTCGCCGTCGAAGAGTCGATCGAGCGAGCCCCCGAAGCCCACCGCGTCGAGCGCGCGGGCATCGGACCCGTCGGTGCGGGTGGGGGCAAGCAAGAAGCCGACGGTGGCGCCGCCGGCCCCTGCTCGGGAGAAGGTGGCAAGTGCCGCCTCGACCCCCGCCCCCAGGCAGTGGCATCCCAGAGCTCGACCAGCCCGGCGGGCGCCGAGCCGAAGCGTTGGGCTCCGAGGGGGTAAGTCGAGTTCGTAGTTGTGCGTTTTTTCCTTTTTTCGTCGGTGAGGACTCGTGCTTATTATCGCGCACGTGCTCCTTTTTCAGGTCGAAGCGCCGGCTGGGGGTTGCGCTCCCCTCCCCTGCTAAGAAGCTAAAGACGGGGGCTGTGGTGCAAGCCGCCGTCGAGGTTGGTCCGGCAGCCCCGCCCCCTTCGACGGTCGCCCCCGAGGCGGCACCGGCAGCCACGACCCCGGAGGTGGCGGCGCGGGGGGAGGCACAGGGGGCCTCGGCGCCTACCCAAACGGCGGAGGAGGCGGACCCGCCGGCGGTGGTAGCCGTCGAAGCGACGGCCGCGGAGCCTGCGCGACCGTCGGAAGGGGTCGCGGCCGGCGCCCCGGGGGCGTGGAGCTCCTACCGACAGCGGGCGCGGCCCAGGAGGTGGAGGTGGTCGAGGCCCAGGTTCCTGCGACCGAGCGGGAGGCCCCGGCTCACCCGACGCTGGGGCGCTGGCCCGAGGGTCTGGCGGCGTTGGAGGCTCGACTCCAGCTCGAGCGCGTCGAGGGCCCATCCGCGCCGGCTCAGGGTGGGATGCTGATGGAGTCCACCCCCGCCCAAGTGGACGAGATGGTGGCCGAGTTGGTGGACCCGGCGGAACTGGCCATCATCGCGGCTCCTCGGGCGGAGCCGGAGGTGGCTCGACCTCCCCTCGAGGTTGGGGGGTCGACGTCTCAAGGTAAGTTGCACTTTGATTCACTCGAGACGCGGTAGGTTTGTCTCGCTAGTTATTAACCTTTCGGAGCCCTTCATCGCGCAGGGCCGTCGACGTCCTCGCGAGGTGGCGCCGAGGAGGAAACCTCGCCCCTCTCCGATTACCAAGGAGGGGGGGACCTGCGCATTGGCGTCATCGGGCCGATGGAGCAGAGGATCGCCGCCCGCAGCGCGGCGTGGGGCCAGGAGGTTCTCGAGGTGGCGGACCCTCGAGACCCCGAGCGACTCTTCCTCACGCTCGACGACCAGTCCGAGCTTCGACGGTGGGAGAACGTCGAGGAGCTCCGGGGCTGGTTCGAGCACTCGGTGCGTCGCGCTGCGGAGGTCGCCGCCGCGGACATACGCGAGGGAATGGAGGTAGGTTCTATTCCACCTTAGATAGCGCTTTGCACTGCCTGGTTGCCGTTTGTTGACGATTTTCGCCTTTATCCTTGTCAGTCGCTGCGGGTGAGGTCGTACGAGAAGTCCCGGTACATTCTCCGGGTACAGGGGCAGCTCTCGACCCTCCACGCCTCTCTGGAGAAGGCGAGGGATGAGGCCGCCCGTGCGAAGGCGGAGACGGCGACTATCCAGAAGGATGCCGAGTCGAGGGTCGCCTACGCGAGGGCCGGCTACGAGGCTGTCCAGAAGGAAGCCCGGGAGGCCTTGTCGTCGGCGCAGGCGAAGCTCGATGATGCCCTTCGGTCGACCATCGTCGTTGGGCAAGAGCGGGATGCCGCCGTCGAGGCCCAGCGCAAGGCCACGGAGGAGGCCGCCCGGCTGAGGGGAGACCTCGACGCCCTCTCCCGCGAGCGCGACGCTCTGGCCGCCTTTGAGGAGAAGGCTCGGACCCGCGCGACCTCCTTGGGCATGGTGGCGATGAAGCAGAAGGAGGCACTCGGGGAGGCATACAAGACCATCGAGGGTCTCGAGGCCCCAAGTCAGGGACCGGTCCTCTGATTTTGACGCCGTCCGCCATCAGCTCGAGGAGGCCGAGCAGGCCTACTCCGCCTTGGACGTGCAGGCCCAAGGTGAGTGTTTCGGGTGTTTGCAGGGTCTATCCTGCCTCGACCCTTTTTCTGCTTTCGGGTTTTTACCGTTATGTGTTTGTTTCGGCAGAGCTCGCGGAGGAGAATGCCCGCACCCAGAAGGACCTGGACAATCTTCAGGGCCTGCTGAGCGCCGAGGTGAACCTCAACACGACGCTCTCAGCGGCCATCAACACCTTCTGCGACGACCTTTCGGTCGAGCCGGAGCCGGAGCTCGAGGAAGACACTCGGGGGGAATCCCTGCTGCGCCGCTTCTACGCCATGACGCGGGGGGTGACGGAGAACGTCCGAGCCGCCCTGCATGTGGGGGTGAAGCGGGCCCTCGCGGTCGTCAACTCCTTCTACGACGTGGATCTCAACCTCGTTGTCGACGGGTTCGCCACCGACCCGGATCTGACCGAGGAGCAGAACGACGCGAGGTGTCAGGAGCTGATGGACCACGCGAAGGTGCCCGGAGGTCAGCTGGCGAAACTCTTCGAGCCCGACGTGATCCCCTCGGCGGATAAGTAGTCGTCGGGAGATGTCGATGGGTGGTCGCGGGCCTGCGAGCCATATCTGGACAAAAAGGTCCATGTAATAGTTAGGCCAATGTACCGACACAATGCCAAGCCCCTGAGGGCTTTTTGTATATAATGTGTTTTGATCGATGTGCACAGAGTTAATTTCATTTTTTCGAGCTTTCCCTGCTTTTCTTTGCCTGGGTCGACGCCTGTGAACTAAGTGTTCGACGCACGCTCTTATCCTTGGAAGGGGGGTGGCGAGTAAGGATACCGTAGCCCTGGGGCGTAGGTGAGTCCCTGACTCGACGGCACCCTCGACCCCTAGGGAACTCGAGGCGTTTTTACTTAGTTCAGAAGCGTACTAGAGGGAAAGAACGAGAGGGAGAGTCGAGTTTCGAAAAAACGTTCGAGTTTTTCGGAGACCTAGGAGGGGGGTGCCCCCCCTGTTAGCCCCCGAGGGAGGCTCGACTTTGCTGAGGCAAAGTCGAGGCTACCTTAGTGCTGCGGATGGGTTGTCTCGTTACTTCTACTTCTCGGGCTTTCCCTGCTTTTCTTTGCCTGGGTCAACGCTCGTGAACTTAAGTATTCGACGCACGTTCTTATCCCGGGAAGGGGGTGGCGAGTAGGGATACCGTAGCCCTGGGGCGTAGGTGAGTCTCTGACTCGACGACACCCTCGACCCTTAGGGGGTTCGAGGCGCCTTTACCTAGTTACGAAGCGTGCCCGAGGCGAAGAAACGAGAGGGGGTCGAGTTTCGAGAGAAAGCGTTCGAGTTTTTGGGAGACCTGGGAGGGGGTGCCCCCCCTGCCAGCCCCCGAGGGGAGCTCGACTTTGTCCGGGCAAAGTCGAGGCTACCTTCGGGCTATGAACGAACCTGAAATGTGTTTCGAGAATATTTTATTCATTCGGGAATTTGTACATAAATGCGGAAATGTACAAGGCCCTGGGGCCTCAGGGATAGAAGCGACGTAGCTGTTCGATGTTCCACACGTTGGTGAAGAGCTCTCCCTTCTCGTTCTTCAGTTTGTAAGTGCCGGGCTTCAGCACCTCTGCCACGATGAAGGGTCCCTCCCAAGGTGGTGTCAGCTTGTGACGCCCCTTGCTGCTCTGTCGACGGCGCAGAACGAGGTCACCGACGTTGAGGTCCCTTTTGCGTACGTTCTTGTCGTGGTAGCGTCGTAGCATCTGCTGGTACTGGGCCGACTTGAACAGGGCCATGTCACGAGCTTCCTCGAGCTGGTCGAGGGAGTCCTCTCGGGCTACTGTGTTGGCCTGCTCGCTGTAAGCTTTCAGTCGAGGGGACCCGTACTCGAGGTCGGTGGGGGAGGACGGCCTCGGACCCATAGACCAAGAAGAACGGGGAGAACCCCGTAGCTCGACTCGGTGTCGTTCGGAGACTCCATAGCACAGCGGGCAGCTCTTCAACCCATCTCTTTCCATGTCTGTTCAGCCGGTCGAAGATCCTTGGCTTGAGGCCCTGCAAAACCATGCCGTTGGCACGCTCGACCTGACCGTTAGTTCGAGGGTGGGCAACTGCAGACCAATTCACCCTGATGTGGTGATCGTCACAGAAGTCCAGGAACTTTTGGCCGGTGAACTGCGTGCCATTGTCGGTAATGATGACGTTGGGGACCCCGAAGCGGTGGATGATGTCGGTGAAGAATAGCACGGCTTGCCGAGACTGGATGTTGGCGATGGGCCGAGCCTCGATCCACTTCGAGAACTTGTCGACCGCCACGAGAAGGTGAGTGTGCCCACCCTTGGTTCTTTTCAGGGGACCGACCATGTCAAGCCCCCATACTGCGAACGGCCAAGTTATGGGTATCATCTGAAGAGCTTGGGCGGGTAGGTGAGTCTGCCTGGCGTAGAATTGGCATCCCTGGCAGGATCGGACGAGTTTGGTGGCGTCGTTGACTGCCGTGGGCCAGTAGAAGCCCTATCGAAAGGCACTTCCTACCAGGGTTCTCGGCGCCGCGTGGTGGCCGCAAGCCCCCGAGTGTAGGTCCCTCAGCAGTGCCCTCCCCTCCTCGAGGGTGAGGCAGCGTTGGAGCACGCCCGACGGGCTGCGTCGATATAGCTCGCGGCTGTCCCCGTACAAGACGTAGGTTTTGGCACGTCGAGCTACTCGACGAGCTTCCGTGCGGTCTTCCGGGAGTTCGCCTCGCGTCAGGTACTCGAGGTAGGGCGCGCGCCAATCCGTCGGAGGGTTTGGCACTGTGACGGCCCCGTCGATCTCCATGACCTCTCCCCCGCCCGAGGGGGGATCGGTCGAGGGGGGTGGGTCGACCCCGTGCTCGAGGGCGGGAGCCCCCGAGCCTAGGTCGACGGACGGTGTGTACAGATCCCTCAAGAAGATGTCGGGGGGGACCGTCCCTCGAGTAGACGCAATTTTGGCCAGCTCGTCGGCAGCCTTGTTGTACCGACGGGCTACGTGGTTGAGCTCGAGGCCGTAGAACTTGTCCTCGAGCTTTCGAACCTCCTTGCAGTAGGCTTCCATCTTAGGATCGTGGCAGTTCGAGTCTTTCATTACTTGGTCGATCACCAACTGAGAGTCCCCTCGCACGTCGAGGCGTCGGGCCCCGAGTTCGATGGCGATGCGCAGGCCGTTGGCGAGGGCCTCGTACTCGGCGACGTTGTTGGAGGCGGGGAAGTGGAGGCGGATGACATATCGCATATGGACCCCTGAGGGTGATACGAATAGCAATCCTGCGCCTGCTCCCGCCTTCATCAGTGATCCGTCGAAGTACATGACCCAGAGCTCGCTCTGCACCTGCGCCGGGGTAGTTGGGTGTCGGTCCATTCGGCGACGAAATCTGCCAGTACCTGAGACTTGATAGCCTTCCGAGGGGCATAGGAGAGGGTCTCCCCCATGAGCTCGGCGGACCACTTGGCGATCCTTCCCGATGCCTCCCGGTTCTGGATTATCTCTCCGAGGGGGAAAGATGAAACCACAGTGACCGGATGGCCCAGGAAATAGTGTTTGAGCTTCCGCCGAGTGAGGACGACCGCGTATAACAGCTTCTGGATGTGGGGATACCTCGTCTTGGTGTTGGAAAGGACCTCGCTCACGAAATAGACAGGCCTCTGAACCGGCAGGGCGTGTCCTTTTTCCTTCCTGTCGACTGCTATGACCGCGCTGACTACTTGCGTAGTTGCCGCGACATAAAGCAGGAGGGGCTCGGCCGGGCTCGGGGGGACCAAGACCGGGGGCGAGGTGAGCAAGGCCTTGAGCCTCGAGAGGGATTCCTCAGCTTCGGCGGTCCACGTGAAGTGTTCCGTCTTCTTCAGGAGTCGATAAAGGGGCAGGGCCTTTTCTCCGAGCTTCGAGATGAAGCGACTGAGGGCGGCAAGGCACCCAGTAACCCTATGCACACTCTTGAGGTCTTTGATCGGGCCCATCCTCGTGATGGCGGTTACCTTCTCGGGATTGGCCTCGATGCCGCGTTGGGAAACTATGTACCCTAGGAGCATGCCTCGAGGGACCCCGAAGACACACTTCTCAGGGTTTAGTTTTATGCGGTTAGTCCTGAGGCACCCAAACGCAATCTCGAGGTCTCCGACTAGGTTTCCGACGGTTCTGGACTTGACCACGATATCGTCGACGTAGGCCTCGACGATTGGCCCTATGTGTTTCCCGAAGACGCGGAGCATGCATCGCTGGTAGGTGGCCCCGGCGTTCCGCAAGCCGAAGGGCATTGTGAGGTAGCAAAACATGCCAAAAGGAGTGATAAAAGAGGTCGCGAGCTGATCGGACTCCTTCATCTTTATTTGGTGGTAGCCGGAGTACGCATCAAGGAAGCAAAGGGTTTCACATCCCGAAGTGGAGTCTACTATTTGGTCGATGCGAGGTAAAGGAAAAGGAACTTTAGGACATGCTTTATTTAAACTGGTGTAGTCTACACACATCCTATCTTTCCCATTCTTTTTCTTTACAAGCACGGGATTAGCTAACCACTCGGGATGATGTACCTCCTTGATGAATCCGGCCTTCAAAAGCTTGTCGACCTCCTCCCCGATGATCCTACGCTTCTCCTCGTCGAAGCGACGCAGGCGTTGCTTCACCGGTTTGGACCCGGCTCGGATGTCCAAGGAGTGCTCGGCGACTTCCCTCGGGATGCCCGGCATGGCCGAAGGACTCCACGCGAACACGTCGGCGTTCGCTCGGAGAAAGTCGACGAGCACGGCTTCCTATTTGGGTTCAAGGGTGGCACTGATCGTCAGCACCTTCCCATCTTCGAGTCTGGGGTCGAGCGGGATGGTCTTCGTGTCTTCCGCCGGCTTGAAGTTGCCAGCGTGGCGCTTGGGGTCGGGGATCTCTCCGGACAAGTCGTCGAGGGCCGCGAGGATAGCGGAATCCTCACGGGCTTCGGCTTTTTCCACGCACTCGACGTCGCAGTCGTATGCGTGCTCGTAGGAGGTGTCGACGGTGATGACCCCCGAGGGCCCCGGCATCTTGAGCTTGAGGTAGGTGTAGTTCGGGACCGCCATGAACTTAGCGTACCCCGGTCTACCGATGATGGCGTGGTAGGTGCCTCGCCACGCGACCACCTCGAAGGTCAGCTCTTCCTTTCGGAAGTTTGAGGGGACGCCGAAACAAACCGGTAGCTTGACGCGGCCGATCGGGAGTGCTTTCTTCCCCGGGACGATTCCGTGGAACCCCCCCGCGCTGGGCAGGAGCATGGTCCTCGGGATCCCCAGGAGGTCGAGGGTCTCGGTGTAGACAATGTTGAGGCTGCTCCCCCCGTCCATGAGCACCTTGCTGAGGCGGGTGTTGAGGATGATCGGGTCGACGACGAGCGGGTAAACCCCTGCGTTGGGGATGCGCTCGGGTGGTCGTCCTGATCGAAGGTGATCGGCGTGTGGGACCAGTCGAGGTACCGTGGGGCCTGGGCCCGAACGGAAAAGACCTCTCGACGCTCCCTCTTGCGTTGGCGCATGGTGAGGCGGGTCGAGGGTCCCCCGTAGATCATGTAGCAATCATGGATCTCGGGGAAGCCTCCCTTTTGAACATCGCCCTTGACGTGGACGTCACAGGGCGGATCTTCCTTGCCATCGTCTCTCCTGGGACCAGGAGGGACGAAGTGCCTTCGAAGCATGCGGCAATCCTCGAGGCGGTGGTTGGCCGGCCCCATATGGTAGGGGCAAGGCTCTTTCAGCATCTTGTCGAAGACGCCCCCGTCGGGAGGGGGCCCTCGAGGCTTCCGCTTGTCCGCTGCAGCGACAAGGTCGTCGGGGTCGTCGTCGTGCTCGATGTTGGGCTCGACGTTGCGCCGGCCCGGTTGGTTCTTCTTCTTCTTCTTCTTCTTCTTCCGGCCGCCGTTGCCGTCGTTGTTCCTCCTGGGCCCCTTGTTTCTCTTGGGCCCATCGTCCGAGCCCCCGGGTTCGTCCGCGTCGCCCTTCCCCTTCGCTGGGGGAGTCTGGAAGAATGCGCCAACGGCCTCCTCGCCAGCCGCGTAGTTGGCGATGACGTCCATGAGCTCGTTGGCGGTTTTGGGGATGTTTCGCCCCAGCTCCCGCACCAACTCTTTGCAGGTTGTCCCGGCGATGAACGCCGTGATGACCTCGTGGTCGGAAATGTGAGTCAGTGCGGTACGCTGCTTCGAGAATCGTCGGGTGAAGGCGCGGAGGGTCTCTCCTGGTTTCTGCTTGCAGCCGCGAAGGTCCCAGGAGTTGCCCGGCCGCTCGTAGGTGCCCTTGAAGTTGCCCTCGAAGATCCGAACCAGGTCGTACCAGTCCTGGATCAAGTCCGGGGGTAATTCCTCGAGCCACCTTCGAGCGGTGTCGGAGAGGAACAACGGGAGTTGTCGGATGATGACGAGGTCATCTTTGGCTCCCCCCAGCTGGCATGCCAGCCTGAAGTCGGCAAGCCAGAGCTCTGGCTTGGTTTCGCCGTTGTATTTGATCAGGCTGGTGGGTGGACGGAAGCGTACTAGCAGGGAGGCCCGCCGGATAGTCCTTCTGAAGACTCGAGGCCCCGGTGGCTCCGGAGACCGACATCGATCTTCGTCGCTGTCGTAGCGCCCGCCTCGGTGAGCGCTGTAGCCTCGAGCCTCGGCGTCGCCGTATCGACGTCGATTGTTCACTCGAGGGGGGAGGTCGTCGACGAGGCGTTCCCGGACTGGTCGTGGCTCGACCTGGCCCTGGGGCGCCTTGTTCTGGTGGACAGAGGCTTCCCGATTTTGTCGAGGGGCGCTGCTTGCCGCTCAGAGGCAACCCCTCGACGCCTCGAGGCCGAGCTCTCCGCCTGCTGGACGGCCGCAGTCTGGAGTAGCCCCTGGATTTCCTCCCTAATACGTTGTGCCTGGGGGGTCGATGGCGCCGGCATGTCGCGGAGCAGCATCGCGGCTGCTACAACATTCTGACTGGCGCGGTTGAAGACTCGGGGTTCGGGGTTCCCCTCCTCGACGATCTGCCGATGGACCTCCCGGGCCCGCTCGCGAGCTCCTCCACCCTGAGGACGCCCTCGATCCCGCTCGAGGGCATGTTCAAGCTGCTGAAGACGCAGGCGCTCTTCCTCGAGCTTGCCGAGGAGCTCTCGGACCTGCGTAATCTGGACGTCGGGGGGTGGATCGGCTCTATCGGGATTTGGGGGGACGGCGTCTCGAGGTGGCGTGGCGTTGGCACCCCTCCCTTCTTCGGTGTCCGCTGTGTCGTCGACGTCGTCCTGAAGGACGGTTTGCTCGTCGAGATGGAAGCACTCCCGAGTGGAGTCGTAACCCTTGTCGGGAGAGTCCGAGTTGAAGTCGGCGTGGTAGAAGTGGGGGAAGAGCCTGCCTGTTTCCTCCTCCTCCAGGCGCCGCCGTAACGTGCCCCACGTACGGGGCAGCTCTGGCTCGCCCAGTGAAGGGGTAGTGACGGGATCGATCGTCGCCCACGACGGCGTCCATGGAGACTCGTCGTAGGTACGTACTCGCTGCCCTGCGAAAGCAGAGTAGAGCCCGGCGCTGTTGCGGAGCCCGTACGGGAATGGGTCGCGCGGTGGTGACGGGGTCGTAGGTGTCGGAGAAGCCACGGGAGCCTCCGGGGACGATGACGCAGAAGAGTCGAAGTCCCACTCGGGGAGACGCCTACCCTCGGCCCACAAGCGTGGGTCAAGCGGACCCCTAGGAGAGGGGGCCGTGTCGCCAGCTGGGACCGAGGGAACGGTATCCGGCACCCCAGAGCTCGCACAACGGCGAGCGCGTCGAAGTCGCTCGCGCCTCCTCCTGATCGCAGGCCAGAGTCGCAAGCGGAGGGGTCGTCGTCTGATCCTAGCTGGCTCAGGTGCAGCGGAACTGCTGACGTCTACGCCACGGGCGGAGGGGAAGACTATGAAGTCGCCCTGGTCCGTAGAAACGAACCCTAGACTGCCGAACCAGATGACGGTGTTGAACGGGAACGGTGGGATGGTGGAATCCATCTGAGAGAGTAGTTCGGAGTTGATCGACACGCGAACCCCCCTACCTGGCGCGCCAACTGTCGGTGTTATGACCCGGGGGTCAAGGCCACCAACGAGTAAATTTGTATATCGCGTGCTCCCTCTCTCAGACGTGATGCAAGATGGACACAAGATTTATCCTGGTTCGGGCAAAGAAGGCCCTACGTCCAGCGGGGGGGGATGACTTGTGTTATCTCGCACCCAAAGCATGCTCGTACAGGGGGGTACAAGCAGTGTTACACGGAGTCGGCCACCCGAGGGGTCGATCGAGCGGCTGTGTGTGTGGTGTGGTCTGGGGTCCTTGAGAACCAAGGTCGGATTGGAGTCCTCAAAGAGAAACCTGGAAAAAGAAGTCTCTGACGAGAGCCCCCATTTCATCTACCTCGGCGTCCCCCTTTTATAGACCAAGGGGGAGACTCGAGGGTACAGGGTCCAAATAGTAGAAGTATGGGCGGCGCATCTACGACACAGTGTTGGCGAAGAGACATCGAGCACTGTGGCGGCGTGGTCTTCCCGTCCTTCAGCGTCCCCGATCGTGGCATCAGTAGAAGTCCCCTGGTCGAAGCGGGACGGGGCAGAGGGGACGTCTTCCGTACCGGAGTTGTTGAAGAGGAGGGGGTCGAGCCCTCGGTCGAGGGGGGGGGGTCGAGCCCCGCATGACTCTGTCACGTTCCCGAAGCCGTCGTCGAGGGTCGCACTGTTCACTTTCCGAGGGGTACTGTAGAAGTCCGTACTCGCGTAGTGGCGGCAGTGGCGGCACAGTCGTCGGGAGTCGGGGACTAGACCGGGAGTTGGCGGATTTGACAGTGGACGCAGGCGCCCATGTCGTCAGGTGGTTTTACTTTTACCCATGCCGGAGTCGTTGGGTCAATCAAGCCCTCGTCCGTCGACGGCGCTTGGAAGGTCGAGGCGTCGACAGGTTGAGGGGTCGAAGTCGAGGTAGAGGTCGGGGGTCGTTCGTCCGACCCCTTGTCCGTCATCGAGGTAGAACCGGGGGGTCGTTCGTCCGACCCCTCGTCCGTCGTCGAGGTAGAGCCGGGGGTCGTTCGTCCGGCCCCTCGTCCGTCGTCGAGGTAGAGCCGGGGCCAGTGGCTGGTTTCCGCGGTCGGTGTAGCGGGGGCCCTCGATTGATGGGCCGTGTCTTACCGAACAGTAGGCTGATCCTTGCCTTAAAAATGGTTGCTATGTTTAGCGTTAATTTATCGAAAGGTTTAAGGTACCCCTTACCTTCGTACCCGACAGTGTGATTTGTATGTGTCTATATATATACGCTCGAGAGTATAAATATAATTTATTTTATATTCTTTTTACAAACATATGCCATGAAGATTCTTTCTCTATTTTTTTATCTCCCTGAGATATATATAGCGCGCTAATCTTGCAAAAAATTTTTTGTCGGCTCTATGGTCATCAGGTCCAAAGCAACATGTATATAGCTTGATTTTGATGTGCATTTTCTCCTCAAAATTGAAGAGGGGGGCCGGGGTGTTCTAAATGCCTGCAAAAGGCAGAATATATATGGCCTACCTACAATGTGTCTAATGTACCGGAGAACAATAGTGGTCAAGCTCCAACTCATCTAATAAGTGGTATTTTTAATTCAAAATATACTTCAATTGGTAGAAGTCTAGAAAAATAAAAACCTTTTTAATTTTATTGAGCATAATAACTGGAGATTTTTTTCTTAAAAGACATTAGTAGAAAAGAGGTCTTTGCTGGCGCTCTCCAAGTATTTCTACAAGCGGTTTTAGTTAGCGTGCGTCAGTATAAATAAAACGGTTACGAATCGTCACTGGAAATCGATTTCTACATATGGTATTCTTAAGAAATCTGCTTGTAGAAATACTTAATTTCTACATGCGGTTCCTTAAGAAATCCGCCACTAGAAATACCTGGACACTGTTTTTTTTATTTTTGTAAACGATCTCGAATGGAAAAACTTTCTTCATAAAAATTTTAGATCTCAAAATTATGAAACTTTGTAGTTTACAACTTTTTCATTTGAAATCATCTTGTCATCGAAAACTCCGTTCGAATGTGTCAAATTTGAAATTCAATTTTTTGTGAACGACCTCGGATGAAAAAACTTGCTAAATAAAAGTTGTAGATCTCGAAAAGTTATGAAACTTTGTAGTTTACAACCTTTTCATTTGAAATCGTTTAGTGGCTCAAACAATCAATTTACACTCGGTTTAATATAAAATGTTGTGAACTAGAACGAAATCTAGACACAAGTGACTTATAAGTGGAGTAGTAGAGGAGGGATCACGTGAGGGTGAGGTCTCGGGTTCGAATCCCCGCCGGAACGCAGTTTGCGATTTTTACGCGAAAAATGCGACTTGTGTAGTTCACCATTTTACGTGATTTCACTAGCATGTATAGTCTAGTTTTGTACTATTGAGATACTCCCTCCATCTTAAAATAAACGAACATATCACTTTTCCACATGTCAAACTTTTAACAACTTAAGTAGTTATGTAGAAAATACTATTGATATTTGTATATCTAAATGTGTTTATTATAAAGTATTCCATAATTAATGTAATAATGTTTATTGCATATCATTAAAGATTAGTGTTTTTGTCTATAATTTGATGAAACTTACACAGTTTGATTTCTCGATAAACGAGATGAGCACAATTCTTGTTGGATAAAGGGTACTACATACACCTATTTTAATTTGTAGGTATTACACCTATATCAGGCTGGCTAGGTTGTATACTTGGAGGGGGAAAAACAAGTGCTCTCTAGTGCTCGTGGGCAAATATATATATGCAATGTTCCATGTACGAATAACATGATTAACTAGCTTTCATTTCTATCTGAATTAGTCGTATCTATTTTTCTTACATGAGTGCTAACGCATGAACACATGCTTTGTCTCATACGGATCGGAATACATCTCAATTTATAAATAAAACTATAAAAACGGCAAAAGAAATAAAGAATCAGTAGTCAGCTTGAACAGTCATGGCATCGATGATACCGTCAATGGCTTTGATAGGAACAAAAAAACACATCCAAAGTCTTCCACGATTCAGGATCTCATCACCCGGCCGGCCGGGCATAAAAAAGTACTGGTTTGCCCTGTGCCGCGCCAGTTGCCATCTCGCAACGGATCCTGAGTCGTTCACAATCCACCAGGGAATGTTTGAGTACAGTAGTGCTAATTATACCTTGAATCGAGCTTGTTCGCTTGAGCAAGAAGCCAGCTTCTCCTGTTTTGTTATGCGACAAAAACATTATATATATATATATCATAACAGATAAGCTAGACAAAAATAGCTCGAGCGCCGGCGGTGGCCTAGAATAAATTAAGCTGTATAGCGAGGATGAGATAGTTGTGGTCCATGGAGGACTTCTGGATCTATGTCAAAATTCCAGGTCACTCCCAAGCCTATCTAGCTAACAAGCTAACATGAACAGATCGACGGTGAACTACCTATGCAAAGAAACATACAAGAATTGCTAGCAACACGAGCTGGCAGGAAGAGATTTGCATTGCATCCCTATAATTCTCTACTACTCATCGACAAGCCTAATATAAGCACGCTTGGCGTAGAGGAATGGAGAATGAGCTAGGCAGTACTAACAAAAGCACATTCAACTCAAGCAATGGTGGGGTGGGGGGGGGGGGGGGGATTGAAGAAATGCTCTATTATTTCCTCTGTAGTTTGTGGGCCTATATATTGAGACATCAACACCTCATCTCCTTTTTATGGTTGCACGTACTTGTGCGTTCGATCGGGTACTCCAAAACAACTTCACTTGTATTGATTTTTTCCGGTCCTTTTATTTCTTGGTCAATATTGGTGAAAAATTGTCCTCTTATCAGCAGAAAAGTGTACTCTAAATTCCTGATGAGTTCTCCTAACTAAGACAACCCTAAGCATGAGCACCATGGCATCGATCAAAACAGGGACATTGCTAAGGTACCCCCATTACTATATAGGAGGTAAGATCTCAAATAAATCCTAACCGTTGATTTCTAAAGTACATACAATAATTAAGTAATTGATAATTAATTAAAATATTTAGAAAATATAAATAGAAAAGGCAACAAACCAACAAATGTACACACGAAATCTGCTATTCAAGAACAGTTTGTTTTCTTACCAGATACAGACATACAGGTGCCTGTGTACAGCATGCAACGCATATACGGGTGCATGCATGCCGCATAGCGGCATAATACTCCAATACAGAGCGGCATATTTGATTATAAAATAAATAAATCATTCAAATGCCAATACGTTCAAGACTTATGTTCTCATTATCAACACACTTTCACGTTCCACATTGAATAAATAACTAAAAGACACCTCTACTTTTGTCACATTTGTAGAAAAAAACACAGCTCACGTTTACCTACAACTAACTTTTAAAAAAAGATAAATTAATTTCACATATCATGTTAGGAATCAAAACCATATACATTCTTTAAAAAAATACAACCATACAAACGCAGGCCACATGCGGTTGCATAAATGTTAATTAGATCCAATTGATAGATATTTTACCTAAAATTTTGCTTAGTTCCATGTTTCTCAAAATAAAAAAAAATACATTTATTGTATTGCCTCTTAGAAGGTAATATGTGATTATAACCATCTAGATCGACGGTCCACAGTTATTTAGATGTACCGTAGCAAAACCCTCAAAACATTTGGCAAACATGAAACCCAAATGGCCAATCCCAATTGGGCAGGCTTAGCGCCCGGACGTCGGGCTCCCAGACACATCCGGACGCACCTCAGAAAATAGAAACCGAGTAAAACAAACAGCGTCAGCATGTGTCCGTGCGTCCCCACGCCTATCTCCTTCACATCTCCATCCCACCACCACGCTGCCATCTCAGGCACGCTCCCTTTGCAAACCCCCCACCAAGCCCCCGCAATCTCATGTCGTGCCACGCAGCGACACGCCCTATTTCGCACTGCACGCATGGCCCACAACGTCAGAAACGACAAGAGGGGAAAAGCGTACAACGCCTTCGATTCAGAAGGATCCGGTCGCGGTGCTGTATGGATGCCCTGTCGGCTTCAGGAGAGAGGATGCAGTAGAAGGTGGGGAAGAGAGATGCAACACCCGATCTAATTTTGAAACATTCAAATACAGTGGTTGCAACATATGTTTAAATGCATTTGAAACACTTGAAACATGCTTCTGAAACACTTGGAAAAAACACTTGAAACACACTTGAAAACCATTATATCCATATGTAACATCCAAATAAAACACAAGTAACATATGCGTGAAACATATGCAACATCCAGATGAACACAATTGCAGCATTCGTCCACAAAACACATATAAAACATACATCAGAAACATCTGAAACACTCGAAACATATCCTTGCAACATGCTTATGAAACAATTACAACCTGTGTACCATTCCCCGATCTACTTTTGCAACATCCATGTGATTCAATTGCAACATACCTTTGAAACGTCTGAAACAATTGAAACATACGATTGCAACATAGAGAAAAGAGAGACTGTCTGACGTCAGAGTGCCATGGCCACCAGATCTACGGACATTAGGGGGCTCCTGATGGGGGAGAGGTGCCACCAGGGTGAGGGGGAGGACGCGCTAGGGGTGGGGGAAGGAGCCACCAGGGTGTGGGGATGAGAGAGAGGTATGGGTCGGTCGATTCCGACGGATAGGTGGGAGCCAGCGGCGAACGGCAGTGTGTCAGCACCACCCACGTCATCACCAGCGTTGTGCGTGAGCACCACCACTAGAGGCGCCTTACCAAGGTTGGAGAGAGTCGGCGACTCCCCTGCAATAACATCACACCATCTCCATAGATCTTGCTCGTGCTCCATGGATCTCGTCAGTGTGGAGGAGAAGGCCGCCGAGGCCGCTGTGTTGAGAGCTTTTCATTGGTGAGGATGCTAGAGTAGGGGTGGGGCGCTACAGGGGTGGGGAAGGAGCAGCCGGCTTAGGGGAAGAGGAGGACGGAGTGGGGGAGGGCGGCACCAACCTGGAAAAGCAGCCATGGCCGCTGGTCAAGTGGGGGAGAAGTGTGGAAGGGATAAGGATGAGGAGGAAGGGGATAAGGCCAAATACGTAGGCGTTGGGCCGGGTGGAGGAGGCGTTCGGTCTCACGTATGCGGGGGCCATGTCCGGACTCAAAGTTTTGGACAGACGTCCTTGATAGAGTATTATCGATCCCAATTCATCCACTGTTTTGTCGGCACACCCTTCTAGCACAAGATAACTCTCCCAACATATGGGACATTGTACATTCTTAGAAAACACAGTAGAAATATACATGTACTTATTTAGACCCTTCGCTCAATAGATGCAACACGTATCTAGGACCATCAATGTGCGGTCTGCTGCCAGTGGCCACCCCACAATGGATCCACCGTTCAGCTGCCTTGGCAGACATACAACGATGCATACGACAGTATGGATGGATCTACCACAATCTTGAATTACCTTGAGTGCTTATGATTTTCATGAAGGTCAAAACAAAACCACCAAGAAATGTGTAGTTTTCTTGGCTGCAGATATAAACCTTCAAGAAAATGAATATTCTTGAGTGCTTGACGGTTCATGGCCAAGATCATTTTGATGGTTTAGACTTTTTCCTCGGTGGTTTTGTACACTTATGATAATTCACTACTGGAAACTTAAAATTCCCTGACCAACGTCAGGCAAAACTGGAATTACCCTGTCGAGCTAGCCCTGTGAAAGGACCGTGATGCCTAAGAGGGGGGGTGAATTAGGTCACTTAAAAATACTCTCTCAATCTATGGCCTCTTTTTATAACCTTAGCAAAACCTATGCAAAAGATAAACTATCTAGAAGTGCAACTATGGTTTTGCTAAGTGTTGCTATCTCTACCGCAAAAAGAGTTATGCAACCTAGTTTCCAAACCTACAACTAGCCTATCAACTAAGTTAGGAAAGGTAAAGAACAAAAGGTAAACAAAGTAAGTGCGGAAGGTAAAGAGCAAGGTAGAGATGCAAACTCCCGTCGACGACTCCGGTATTTTTACCAAGGTATTGAGAAGCGCGCAAGCTTCCCCCTAGTCCTCATTGGAGCCCCTCACGAGGAATCCCGCGCAAGGGCTAAGCTCCCGGTCGGGTAACTCCGTGGATAGCCTCGGGCTCTCCCCACGCGCAAGTGGGTCTCCGATGTGTCTTCCGGCAAGCCTCTCCCGGATGCTCTCCGCCGTCTTCACTATCAAGCTTCCGGCCGAAACGCCGTGGGCCTTGTTCCCTTCGGTACACCAGTGGCGGCCACACCACAAATACGATTGGTGTGATCGCGCAAGATTACAAGCCCCACCGAGTACAAACTTGGTGCACGCAAGCACCTATGATCAAGAGGTATGCAAACCTCACTCAACACTACGCTTACACCTAGAGCAAGCGCAAGAGCAATGGTCTAACTAGCCTATGCACTTCGCAAAGCACAAATGCTAATCACCAAGTGTATCACTAAGCTCTATGCATATGGAGATCACTAGATTTGTGTATCAACACCCTTGTATGTTTCCTCAAGTCTCCACTGACTCATTTGGCCGACCATGGGTGGTATATATAGGCCCCAAGCCAAATGGAGCCGTTGGAACCTTGATGCCGCTCCTCTGCGTAGCTTCGGACGCGGACACCAAAGGGGTCCGGACAATTGCCTGTGCGTGCGTACCTTCCAACGGTCTTCTGTGCGCTGCGGCTGACTCGTGGGTCCGGACGCTGTCTATGGTCCGGAGTCCATAGTCCGGACAGCGTCCGGAGTCCTCGCGCACCTCTAGAACCTCTCTGCATGAGGTCCGGACGCAATCTTTGGTCCGGACACCATACTTCGGACAGCGTCCGGAGCCCTTGGAGCTCTCGGGTTCTTCTCTGAGTGCCTCCGGACGCAAGCACCTATGGTCCGGACACGCACTGTTTATAGCGTCCAGACACACTGACTTTCGCAGACCAAACCCTAGGCGTTCGGACGCATCCGCAATGGTCCGGACCCTCCTGTTTGCAGCGTTCGGACCCTTTTTCTTCAGTGTTTTTGTCCGGGCTAATTTTCAAAAGTAGGTTCCGAGTAGGTTCCATCCTCCATGCTTGAACTATGCTTGATCTTTTAGGTCTTCTATATGCTTCAAATGCCTTGCTTGCGGTGTTGCCTAAGTCCAAAGCATGATTACACCCTATTGGACTACAAAATAAACATTTGCAAATACGTTAGTCCAATTTGGTTATGTTGATCATCAAACACCAAAATCTAAACTATATGGGACTTGGGGTCCATGTTCCTTACACCCTGACGGTATTTTTATTTTCCCTGACGGTAAGTGTATCGTAAAAAATTTCATAGCGATATTTTTATTTTTACGATGATACGTACATTTTCATGACGATATTTTTATTTTCCCTGACGGTAGTCCACCGTGAGGGAATTTTAAGTTTCTAGTAGTGATTTGGGACTGTGGCAGTGACACCGGCAGCACCAGTGTCCTCAAATCGAGTTGCATGAGAAGGACAAAAAAGCTATGGCCCATGAAGGATGCATGGATATATGTCAAAATTCCCGGTGGCTCCTAAGCCTAAGGTAACATGCATGTCAAAACAAGCTAACACCAATAGATCGACGATGAGCTAACTAGGAAACAAAACGTATAAGAATTGCTAGCAACACAAGCTGCGCAGGAAGAGATTTGCATTGCATCCCTATAATTCCCTATTCGTGAACAAGCCTATTTATAAGCACGCTCGACATAGAGGGATGGAGAATGAGTTAGGGAAGTACTAAATAAAAGCACATTCAATTCAAGGAATGGGGGTGGCAACTGAAGAAATGCTCTATCATTTTATCTGTGTAGTTCATTGGCCTATATATTAAGACATTATAACACCACGACCCAGAGCTTAATAGGATTAATAGGATACTCATACCAACAAGTTGCAACTTCTTTTCAAAAGCCCATATGTTGAGAACTCCAGGGTTAAGCGTGCTTAGCCTGGAGCGATGGATTAAGCGTGCTTAGCCTGGAGCGATGGATGACTGACCGGGAAGTTCTTTCGGAGGGCGCATGAGTGAGGACAAAGTGCGTCGAAAAGACTGGTGTTGGTCTGTGAGGGCAGTCTATATCCTAAGAAAGCTCGGGGCATTACAAATGGTATCAGAGCCGACCCTCGCGGTTTCACGGACGTATGGCTCGGGAGCTCGGACAGGTTGCACATGGCTCCAGAGAGGGCATGGCACTTGGGCTGGGGAGCTGGGAATACGGACGTGGCCAAGTGGGGAAGTTTGTGGCCTAGGGTTGACCGATGAGGACATCAGTATCCTAAGGGGGTGAGGATATAACACCCCGAGCAAGTTTCTGGTCTAGGGTTTGTGAACACATGGTGGATAAATACCCATGTATGTTCAGTTTTGTGATGAGTGATTGCCCAACACTTGAGCGTTTCAGTTTGAGTGGCTTACTACTAATCTTTGCGAAAGCAAATGTGTGCCTATCTATCGGCTTGTGGTGTCTAGGTACTATGCCTAGTGACAGTGGTCAATGGCGTGGAGAAGGTCGAGTAGAGGCTTGCCGTGCCGATGGACTGAGAGCGGTGAAGGGCGGAAGCGGGGCTCGGACTGAGGGACCATGGGCGCCGGCGGACTAGCTGTGGTGGCTAGTACTTGGCACCGGCGAGTGCGAAAAGACATGGAGGTAGACCGAGTCGACCAAGTCAAGACGGTGGACGCGCGAGTCGAGCGGAGGCTCAGGGGACTCGGAGTCTGACTGGGCGAAGACAAGGTGGCTCACATCGAGTGGTTTGGTGGTTTGGGCCTCAAAACCATCCGCGTTGGTTTCCGAGTTTGGACCGCAAAACTCGGGGTTCGGTAGTTGATCCCAAAGCTACCGGTGGCGGGTTTCCTGGGTTTGGGCCTCAAAACCTAGGCGGAGCTTCCGAGGAAGCGGGGATGGCACGTGGCAGAATCCTGGAGGTTGCGTCGAGGCGACGACAACTCCTGGTAGGAAGCGGGGCCGTCCATTCAAATCGAGGGAGATATTTTCCGGAGCTTGGACTGCAATGCTTAGGCTAGGTAGTTCACTCAATGTATCTAGGGGGGTCTTTGGGAAATAGCCAAAACCCGGATAAATAGGGGGTGAAGGGGTATCCCTCATCCCATCTCTTGAACCCTAATCATTTGCCCCAACTCTCTCTCTCTCTCTACCCTCTCTCTAGTTCATGAGATCCCTAGGTTGATTTCACCAACCTCTGTAAGAACTTGAGTTTGTTGCGAGGAATCGGAGGCCATAGCCTCCGTAAGCCATGGTGGCTTCGCTTTCTTGATCGTGTCCCCGTTTTGCTTGTGTTCTTCGCGTTTTGCTTTTGCTTTCTCTTTTTCCCGAGATGATTTCTCTTTGTAGGGAGTAGCTCTTGCAAATCCGTTTGAACCAAGTTGTTCGTATTCGAGAGGAGCATCTTTGCACCGAAGGATCCATCCTCAAACCTCTCGAGTACACAGATCAGGCGATTTCTTTGCGGTGTTTTCGTTTTTGAGCTTTTCCCCAAATCTCTTCTCCTCCCCTTGCTCTAAGCCAAATTGAGCGATGATTTCTTGGGGATAGCTCCCCAACTGCACTAAGATCATGCCTACAAAGTTTGGTTGCAGTTGGTGATCATTTGGTTGGGTTTTGAGAAGATTTGGCGGAGTGAAAATCGTTTTCGCGGGTTTCAGAGTTTCTGCTCGAGAGCGTCGGACGACTTTCCCTTAGCTCCGGACCATAGCAAGTGGTCTGGTGGTCTTGACCTCAGACGTGTCAAGCAGCGAAGGGCGTCGGACCAAGCTCCGGACTACTCGCTTTTGAGGCTCCGGACCATTCCCCATTGGTCCGGTGGTCTCTGTCTGAGAGTCTGCCAAGCGTCGGACCAGTTGGCTTAGTCCGACGGTGGTGATCCGACGGGTGGTCCGGAGCAAAGGTGCTCACTGCTAGTTTTCGGAAGTGTGGAAGGTGAGCACCGGACCACTCTCCTTGGTCCGGAGGTGGCGTCGGACTAGTCCGGAGCAAGTGGTCCGGAGATCGAGTGCTCTCTGCTCGTTTTGGTCTCGACTGGTGAGAGCGTCGGACCAGCCACCGGACCACTCGTCATTGGTCCGGTGGTCCAGTCTGAACTGGTCCGGAGCCTCTGTTGGGTTGCTGTTTTCGCCCGTTTTTCCTAGGTTCTTGCCTTTTTTCATAGAGGTTGAGAACTTGGTCTTTGGGGTTTCCGGTGAGTTTTCCTCCACTGCCAGTGAGCTCTCATTTCTCTGATTTCGTGTGAATCCCTACTCGCGTTGCTCGGGGAGGTTGAGCACCCAACAACTGGGTTTGGTTTTTGGGAAGAGTGGCCCGAATATTTCGAGAGAAATTTGAGGCTCCCATTCACCCCCCCTCTGGTCGCCGTTCTCGGTCCTTCAGGGTTGACCGATGAGGACATCAGTATCCTAAGGGGGTGAGGATATAACACCCCGGGGAAGTTTCTGGTCTAGGGTTGACCGATGAGGACATCGGTATCCTAAGGGGGTGAGGATATAACACCCCGCCCTAGAGCTTAATAGGATTAATAGGATACTCATACCAACAAGTTGTAACTTCTTTTCCAGAAGCCCATCTGTTGAGAACTCCAGGGTTAAGCGTGCTTGGCCTGGAGCGATGGGTGACTGACCGAGAAGTTCTTCCGAGGGGCGCATGAGTGAGGACAAAGTGCGTCGAAAAGACTGGTGTTGGTCTGTGCATGAGTGAGGACAAAGTGCGTCGAAAAGACTGGTGTTGGTCTGTGAGGGCAGTCTATATCCTAGGAAAGCTCGGGTCGTTACAGACATCAACCCCCACATCTTATTTTTATAGTTGCATTCGATCGGGTACTCCAAAACAACTGCACTTGATTTTTTTGCTGTCCTTTTATTTCTTGGTCAATATTGGTGAAAAAATGTCTTGTCAGCAGAAAAGTGTACTCTGAATTCATGAGTCCTCCTAAGACAACCCTAAGCATGCATATGACCACCAAGGCATGATCAAAACAGGTGGCAAACATGAAAGCCAAATGGCCAACCCCAATCCCTCCATTAGTTTTGTCAACACGCCCTTCGAGCACAAGATAACTCCGCCAACATTGTGGGACACATCATTTTTTAGAAAACACGGTAGAAATATACATAGTACATATTTGAACCGTTCAAGGAAATGAATATTGTTGAGTGCTTGATGGTTTGTATAGCCAAGGATCACTTCCTTTGATGTGTTAGACTTTTTTTGGTGGTTTTATGCAGTCAAGATAATTTAGGATTGTTGTAGTTGTAGTGCAAGCGCCAGCACCAGTGTCCTTAAATCGAGCTACATGACGAGGACGAAAAAGCTACGGTCCATGAAGGACACGCACGGATATATGTCAAAAGTCCTGGTGGCTCCCAAGCCTATATTGAACGGAGGAGCTTGCATTGCATCCCTAATTCCCTATATTGATCGACAAGCCTAATATAAATCCGGCTCCGCGCAGAGAGATGGAGAATGAGTCCAGCAGTACTAAGTAAAAAACATATTCAACTCAGGCAATGGGGGTGGGAATTGAACAAAATGCTATATTATTTCTTTTGTAGTTTATAGGGCTATATATATATATATATATTGAGACATCAACCACCACATCTCTCCTTTTTATAGTTGCAACTTGTCCGTTCCATCCGATACTCTAAAACAACTTCACTTGATTTGTCGTCATCCTTTTAATTTCTTGGTCAATATTGGGAAAAAATGTCTTCTTGTCGGCAGCCATCGAACACAAAAAACTTGAATTGACAGTGTCAACTGCTCAACTACATGCACGTGCACCTATCAAGGGAACGTGGCAGGATATATATACCACAAGGTATCGCAATTTATACCAAAAACTTATGGTATAATTTTCAATCGACTTGGCAGGGTTTAGGTCTAAAAATTTAAGAAAATCATATTTTTTTTAGAATTCTAGAAAATAATATCTTTTCTTGAAGTCTATATACAAATCTCTGCGATTCACGAACCATGATAATTTCAGGCGTGTATGAAAAATCCGGAAACTGACATTGAAAACCTGTTGTTTCTTCTAACTATCTTTCTTAAATACATTAATTCTAGGGAACTAAAAAAAACTGATTGTGTTCTTTTTTTTTTGGAGTTACACAGCGGTGATGTTCACACTCACCCCTCTTTCAGCATTTCTGAAGGATTGAGCCGATAGATCTTGAGATTCACGACGAAGTCACCATAGATGTCTCACTCACCACAAATGTCTCACTGTGAACGAGAACTTCAGTCTGTGTGCATACAATTGTGGTTGCCATGTCATGATAGGATCAGCCGCTAACTTGCTGCTTTGCAGCTGTCCATGTTGCGGTTTCGATACAGCTCGTGGTGCAGACAGCATCCAAGCTACTCCAATGAGTATAGCACGTGGATGTGTGCGCTGTTGTATGGTGGTAGTGCAATTTTTGTTCTTGAAAGTTGTCCACAAATTCCCGGTGACTCCAATGCCGAATACAATCTCAGGCCTAGAGGCCAGAACGTTGGAGGATGAGTTCATAAGCACGGAAACCGAAAGCAGGAGAATGCAAAGCCAGACAGAGGAGCAGAGAACATCATGTTCCCAAGCCTCAGGCATTTCCCGTTCAATTTATAAGCTGTGCGCCTCACTTTGGAGTTTTTGACAGGTACACATTAAAATAACTCGATTTTTATTTACCACACGGCTGGCAGGTCCTCTCTTATTCATTGCAAGTAGAGATGGTGAAAGTAATTAATACAAGTTGTTGTAGTTATTCACTTTATGAAAACCTGAAGCATGTCAGATGCTATATCACCATTATTTGTGCTCTTCTGCATTGCATTCTCAAGCCGTCAGCGAGTCACAGCATTAACCTGGTGTCTGTCACATGTCGCTCTATAGTATAAATAATAAATACAGCAACATGTTTCATTTTTGTCTAAGGTATTTTTTTGTACAAACATATTTCACTCTAGAGTATAAATAAATGCAGCACCATCTTGCCAACTAATTAACTGATTTTTTCCTTTTCTAAGAGACTAAGACTACGTACTGTAAGACAGTAAGATAATAGAAAATATGCACATACATACATATACATGCATGTACATGAAGCAGATCACTGCTAGCCAAGCAATCCTAATAAGTGGCCTAGAACCCGGGATCAGCACAGAGGAGTAGAGGACTGAGTAGAGCACATGCAGCCACTAATACAAGTCACACATGTAGGACTAAACTACGAGAGAGTAGCAGTACTAGTAGGACTAAACTACGGAGTTGGAGTTCATCGCTACCTCCACGTCCATCAACTTAGCTTGCCAGAGTCTTACATTATTAATACTGTACTCAGGTGTTTCTTTTCCATTTTATTTTAGAACAATTGAACAAAACTCATATATATCAGCCTGAATATACGTACAATCAGGTGTGTTATATTTAGTTTAGTTTCTGTCAGGTACGCTGATGAATAAGCTGCCATTTTCGCTGTGAGATGTGGCAAATCATTTAATTGACTTTACTTAATGATGAGATCAATTTATGGCCCGTCAATAGATCAGGGTCCAATATGCACTTCAAAAAGAAAGAAGGCGCAGCGTATGTCCTGATAGGTTCTAGGATCGTCTAGGAGCGGATCCAGTGGAGTAGAAGTAGTAGTTCGGGTAGTAGTAGATGTATGCAGTTCATATGCCGTGTACAGAGAAAGAGAGAGAGAGAGAGAGAGAGAGAGAGAGAGGGGTTACAGACCAGAGGGGTCAACGGGAGGAGTCGCAGTGGTGGCGGCGATGTTAGGGTTAGAGCCGCCGTCCGCCATGGCCGTCGTTGTCCCGTTAGCAGTCGCCTCTGTCGTCATCCGGATGCTCGCCGCGTCGGTGGTACTTCCCGCCGCTTGCAGCGCCCCCTATAGATCGGTCTAGGGTTTAGGATGTCGGTGGGGTGTGGCGGCGCACAGGTGAACCTTGGTTTGCGTGCCTTGCGCCCCGGCCCCCACCTTTCCTTATATAGCACTGTGCGACGGGGGCCCACCAACCACATGGTTGGGCGCCCCCGATCAGGGCGTAACCTAGGGCCCGTTAGTCCGTTGGGCCTAACGGGAGGAGATCTAATTCTAACATTCTCCCCCTAGATCTCATACAATTCTTTTAATTCTTCAATTCTTATTCGAGTTCAATATTCCAATTCTTTTCAATTCCATCACAGATCAGTATATAGAGCATGCTTCATCGTCACAACAATTCATGTTGTTAGACTAACAGCTACTACACACCTTTCTCTTTTGGAAATAAACTTTTCATCATTCTGGGCCCTTCTTATTCTTCGGGAATCATAGGCTCTCCCTTAAACTCATGCCGGCTATGTGTCCTCTGAACACACTGGGTGGAAGGTCTTTTGTGAGCGGATCCGCTAGCATCTTTTCTGTTCGTATATGCTCAAGATTTATAATATGATTCCGAAGTTTATCTTTCACAACATAGTACTTTATGTCAATGTGTTTGGCAGCACCACTTGACCTATTGTTGTGAGCATATTCTACCGCTGGGTTGTTATCATAATACAACCGCATCGGTCTTTCTATACTTTCAATTATTCTCAATCCGGGTACAAATTTCTTCAACCAATTTACCTGCCCTGAAGCCTCATAACAAGCTACAAACTCGACGTACATTGTCGAGGATGTAGTCACTGTTTGTTTCGAACTTTTCCACGATATCACTCCTTTAGCAAGAGTAAATATATATCCTGATGTGGATTTTCTTTCATCTCCAGCATAGTCAGAATCTGAATACCCCTCTATGTGCAGGGAATCAGACCTTTCATATGTCAACATGAGACCTTTCGTACCTTGCAAATAACGCAAGACTTTCTTCACTAATTTCCAATGTTCAATTCCTGGATTCTTTTGATATCTGCCAAGTAACCCGGTAACAAAAGCTATGTCAGGGCGAGTACACGTTTGAGCATATTGTAAACTTCCAATTACCGAAGCATATGGTACCGCTTTCATTTGATCAATTTCATATTTGTTCTTGGGACACTGATGTTCCCCATATTTATCGCCCTTGACAATCGGAGCAGGAGATGGACTACACGCATGCATACTAAATCTCTTCAAAACTTTTTCTATGTATGCCTTTTGCGATAATCCCAATACCCCTTTTCTTCTATCTCGATGAATCTCAATTCCCAAGACAAACGAAGCTTCACCGAGATATTTCATATCAAAGTTCAAGGACAAGAATTTCTTCGTCTCCAATAGTAGATTGACATCATTACTAGCAAGTAAGATATCATCCACATATAGGATCAGGAATATGTATTTCTTATTCTTGAATTTCACATAGACACAATTGTCCTCGACATTTTCTTTAAACCCAAAACCCTTTATAGTTTTATCAAACTTCAAGTACCACTGTCTCGAAGCTTGTTTCAAACCATAAATTGATATTTTCAGACGACATCCCATATTCTCTTTTCCTTTTACGGCAAAACCTTTCGGTTGTGCCATATAGACATTTTCATCCAAATCCCCATTTAGGAATGTTGTCTTTACATCCATCTGATGTAATTCTAGATCGTAGTGAGCCACAAGTGCCATAATGATTCTGAAGGAATCTTTACAAGAAACTGGGGAAAAAGTTTCATTGTAATCAATCCCTTCTCTTTGGGTAAAACCCTTAGCCACAAGTCGCGCTTTATGTCTTTCAATATTCCTTTGGGAGTCATATTTCGTCTTGTAGACCCATTTGGATCCTACTTTCTTAGCTCCTTTAGGAATATTTTCTAGAACCCAAACCTTGTTGGTATTCATAGATTTCATCTCATCTTCCATGGCCTGAAGCCACTTCGATGAGTGTTCGCTTCTCATGGCTTCTTCAAAAGTTATAGGGTCATCTTCCATATGATATTCTTCAGTTTCATAGATTTCATAATCATCTGGAATAGCTGACCTTCTAGTTCTTTGAGACCTTCTAGGGGCCTCTGGCACTTGGTCCACTATGGGCTGTTGTTGTTCTTCCTCATTAGCAACATTTGGTTCTACAGGCTCCTGATGGATAGGTTCCTCTTGTTCATTCGTTGTTGCTATGGGAGAACTCACAACAGGTGTTGTCGCCACAGCGTCATGTACTGTTGGTGCAACAACGGCAGTAGGTAACGTAAAATATGGTTCTTCAACCATCGGGGTAGGTACATGTACCCGCTTCTCCTCAAGGCTAATTTCACGTGTTACCTTGCTCCCCCTGATCATGTCATCCTCCAAGAACACAACGTGTCTTGTTTCAACAAATTTCGTGTATCTATCAGAACAATAGAATCAATATCCTTTCGATCTTTCTGGATAGCCAATGAAATGGCAGCTGACAGTCTTGGAGTCTAACTTTCCAATATTTGGGTTAAACACTTTTGCCTCAGCTGGACAACCCCACACACGTAAATGCTTAAGTGAGGGTTCTCTTCCTGTCCATAATTCATACGGTGTTTTCTGCACCGACTTGCTTGGTACTCGATTAAGTATATGAATGGCGGTTTTCAGTGCCTCCATCCATAAACCAACCGGTAGTGTGGAGTAACTCATCATGCTTCTCACCATATCCATTAGAGTACGGTTTCTTCTTTCAGCCACTCCATTCTGCTGAGGCTCCCCCGGTGTGGAGTATTGAGCGACTATGCCATGTTCCTGTAGGAACCTTGCAAAGGGACCTGGAATTTGGCCATACGGGGTATGTCACCCGTAATACTCTCCACCACGGTCTGATCGAACTATCTTTATTTTCAAGTTGTGTTGATTTTCAATTTCGGCTTTAAATATCTTAAATTTATCCAATGCTTCTGTTCTTTCTTTAATTGGATAAATATAGCCATAACGAGAGTAATCATCCGTGAATGTTATGAATGAATCATAACCATCCACGCTTTTCATTGGGAATGGACCGTAAATATCCGTGTAAATTATTTCTAATACTCTCGTGCTTCGTTTAGCATCTTTCTTTATTTTCTTAACATATTTTCCTTTGATGCAATCAACACATTGTTCTAAATCGGAGAATTCTAAGTGCGGAAGAATTGATTGTTTCACTAAGCGTTCTATTCTCCCCCTCGAAATATGGCCCAAACGACAATGCCATAATTTCGAAGAGTCGCTTTCATTTCTCTTCCGCTTCTTATTCTCATTTGTAGATTGGGAGACATTCACATCATTCACAACATGATTCACATTATCAGCAAGAGATAACAAATAAAGCTTGTCTTGTCGGAAGGCAAGACCAACACATTTATTATTATCATCAAATAGTTCACATCTGCCATTACCAAAATGACAGCCAAATCCATTATCATCGAGTTTCGATACACTTATTAAATTTCTACGTAAAGAGGAAACATAGAGTACATTCCTAAGCTTAAGTACAAAGCCATCTTTTAATTCTAAATCTAGATCGCCAATGGCTTCAACTCCAGCTTGTACTCCATTCGTGACTTTAATCGTTCTTTCTCCTCTTTGCAGGGTTCTCCTCCCACTTAACCCCTGTAAAGAATTCGAAACGTGAATTGTTGCACCTGAATCAATCCACCAAGAGGTATTAGAATAACATAAAAATAGGGATTCATCTACAAATGTGATAGTGTCATCACCTTTCTTTAGTAGCTTTTTCAGGTAGACAGGGCAATCTCTCTTGTAGTGCCCTCTCTTGAAACATTCCTTGCACTGGTCTTTCTCAGCATTGCCATATTTTCTATAGTCCTCATCCTGAGGGTCCTTTTCTTTTCCCTTTGCAAGTGTGTTTTCTTGTGGCTTGGAGGGAGAGCCTTTATTCCACTGGGTTTCCCCTGTGGTTTCTTGTAAAAGTTCTTTCTTTTATTATCCTTCACAAGATGAGCTGATTCACCCTGTGCAGACTTGATTCTCTCTTCCTCCTGGACACACATTGCAATGAGCTTTTCAATGTCCCAGTTTTCAGGCATCATATTGTAATTCACAGCAAAAGTTTCGAATTCTTTTGGCAGTGAAAGAAAGACCAAGTGGATGAGGAACTTGTCATTGATCCCCAAATCCAGTCTTTAATTTCGCTGCCATGGTATTCATTTTCAATATGTGCTGACGCACACCACCACCATTGTATTTCTCAGATACAAGTTTATGTATCATTGTGCTTGCTGTGGCCTTGGAAGACGCAGTAAACTGACTCTTTACCCTTTCAAGGTAATCAATGGCGGTGATGCATTCTGGGATAGACCCTCGGATTTGATCTTCAATGGTGGCTTTCGCCACCAACAGGCATTTTCTGTTGGATTGAATCCAACGCCTCTGTTCGATGTCATATTTCATTCTGACTTCTGCAAAATCACGCTTTCGGGCGTGAAAAGCTTCGTCAGTTTCATCGGTTCTCTTCTCCGGTTCCTCTGGAATAGTAGGACACGGGGAAGTAATGGCAAGATCAATCTCTGCCAGTGCAAGTTCTAGCTCGTACTTCTCCCGCCACACACGGTAGTTGGTACCGTTGAGCGGAGGAATGTTGTTTATGTTCACCATTCCCTTAACTCCTGAAGTTTATCCAAAGAAAAGTGAGAAACATTCATCATGAAATTGCATGCCTTAACTTAACGTTGGTCAAAATTAAACATACAATTCCTCTATGCAAAAATTTATACATCACGTTGGGCAGAAGTAAAATTAATGCATAGCAATTCATTAATAATGTTATTAACAACGTTGGTCAGAAAATAACAGTATTATAATCTCAACAAAATTATCGAAAAATCATAATTCACTCAAAATTAAATTATCCCATTGGTTCAAATTTAATTAAGAGTCAAATCAATGTTTTCTTCGCAGCGGAAACAATTAAAATTGTTTATAATCTTATTTTCTAGAAAATTCAATTTGAATTGTTCTTTAAACAAAAATTATCGTTGGATAAAATTTGTATAGAGAATAATTCATTCAAATATCAAGTGATTCGATTTAATGTTTCTAGAAAAATAAAATAAATGAAATTGTTCAAAATATTATTTTCCAGAATGTTCTTCAAGTGATTATTCTCTGAATCAAAATTATCGTTGGATAAATTTGTTCAGAGAAACAATTCACCAAATTTCATTTCAAATTTATTCAAATATCAATTCTATTTAATTTCTGGAAAATAAAAAAATGGAAAAATGCAATGTTCATTCACGGGTTAGGTCAAACGAAATGGCCTGGAGGCCAAATCGCCCAGCCCAGCACGCGCTCGGGCTCCCCCTTTCCCCCCAGGCCGCAACGTGGGCCTGGGCCGGGAAAGCGGCATCCCGCCTGGGCCGCAAGTGGCCCAGCAGGCTCAGATCGGCCGCGGTCGTCGGATCTAGGGCAGCGTCGATCGGACGGCTGAGCGCGCGTCTCGCGGGATCAAAAACCGCCGACGGCCGACTGCCCCCCCCCCCCCCCGCCCGAACCCTAGTTCATTCCGCTCCCTCTCCCTTCCCTTTCCCTCTGCGCAGCGGCGGCGGCCGAGAGCAAGAGAGAGCGGCGCGGCGGCGGCTCACACCGAGCGCGACCGGCCGAGAGGAGAGGAGAGATCACCACCGCCGCCGCCGGCCTTCTCGCCGGTGCGCGCGCCCACCGAGGGGTGGACGCGCCGCCGTCGAGCGGGCTAGCCGCGGTGGCTTCGCGTGGAGCGGCCGGGGAGGAACACAGTGCCGCCGTGGAACCCCTCGCCGGCACGCGCGTTCGCCCTACGGCTGAGCGCGCCGCCGTCGAGCGGCTCTGTGACGATGCGGATGCATCAACCGCACGGAGTCAAGGTAAGTTTTCGTTTTCTAGGGTTCATGTCGGTTCGATTTCGTTTTTGTTTCATGATTTTCGAGTCGGATCGGGTTTCCCTAGTTAGTTAGGGTTTCGATTCTTGTGTTCTCGATGCCGATCCGTGGTTTGTTCTTGTTCTTCTTCCCTAATCCCTCTCTGTTCTTGAGATTTAGGGTTAGGGTTAGGTTCGATTCAGCCGATTAGGCTTGATCCGAGTGGATCCCCTCTGTAGGAGGTCTCCGATACCATTGATAGGTTCTAGGATTGTCTAGGAGCGGATCCAGTGGAGTAGAAGTAGTAGTTCGGGTAGTAGTAGATGTATGCAGTTCATATGCTGTGTACAGAGAAAGAGAGCGAAAGAGAGAGAGAGAGACAGAGGGGTTACAG
This sequence comes from Microstegium vimineum, assembly GCA_022036555.1. NCBI lineage: Eukaryota > Viridiplantae > Streptophyta > Magnoliopsida > Poales > Poaceae > Microstegium > Microstegium vimineum. The sequence continues at coordinate 2,298,791 of CM039122.1, read as the reverse complement.
ACCAGAGGGGTCGACGGGAGGAGTCGCAGTGGTGGAGGTGATGTTAGAGTTAGAGCCACCATCCGCCATGGCCGTCGTTGTCCCGTTAGCAGTCGCCTCTGTCGTCATCCGGGTGCTCGCCGCGTCGGTGGTACTTCCCGCCGCTTGCAGCGCCCCCTATAGATCAGTCTAGGGTTTACGATGTCGGTGGGGTGTGGCGGCGCACAGGTGAACCTTGGTTTGCGTACCTTGCGCCCCAGCCCCCACCTTTCCTTATATAGCACTGTGCGACGGGGGCCCACCAACCACATGGTTGGTGCCCCCGATCAGGGCGTAACCTAGAGCCCGTTAGTCCGTTGGGCCTAACGGGAGGAGATCTAATTCTAACATGTCCTGCTCCTGATGTGGCGGCTACTTGAGTTTGGGATGGCGAGCGACAAACACTCGCAACGAATTAAACATATATACAGGTGCAAAAGCCATCCATGAAAGCGGAAATACAAGTAGAATTTCTACTATTTGAAAAGTTGTGGAAAACATCAAATAATGGAGAACATCGATATCCCTAATTAAGATCTCTCCAAAACCGCACCTCCTGTCCTCTTTGAACGTAATAATACAAGACGCCATCATTTCGACATTTTCTACCAAAACCAGCCAACTGGACTTCTCGAATGAGGAGGAGCACCTCTCTTTGTTACAATAATAAAGCATGGACTTCCGTGTGAGAATTAACCCACGACAAATCAGATTTATTTAGAGAGATCTTAAACTTCTGTAGAAATGGAGCAAGAGTTCGTGAGAGCAAGTCAGGTAGAGGAATAGCTGCTATGCTATGTTTCTTTTATTGGTTCCTCGCACGTTCTCTTTCTGTGTCGCTTAGAGGGGAAGTGCCTTGAGGACTGCAGTCTGCAGTGTTCCTCTTGTAAGCTGGTTATCTCAATAAACTCAAAACTTTGCTTGTAACAAGTGGGACCAATGGGCGTTTGGACTAAATAATCTCACTGCCCTTTAATCTCTCTAGCTTTATTGTATTTGCCTCTGATTGTTTTGCTGCTTTTTGGTTGTGGAGTGGAGGTGTTATGTCTCTGCATAGTTTTACATGACCACTAAGTCTAATGAGCGCTGTTCTCCTGCTAAGTCCTGCCCTCTCCCTTTCTTATTGTAGCACACAAAATCCTGACACCTCCCAGGCCTAAGCTCAGATACAGAGACTGAGACAAATAAAATGAATAATGAACCGATCGAGCACTAAAACAAACAAGCAGGGTGTGTGCCAGGAATTTTTCATCATTCTCATGCAGATGGAGTGCGTGTATATATGAAAGCACCAGTCATGCAGCTCCTATTTATTTCACTAGTAGAGAAGGCTTTTAATTTCGGTTGGGAACCGGCTTTAGTTTCGGTTTTTTCAGTCGGGTCTACAGATAAGATATTTTTCTTTAGTCCCGGTTGTCACAACTGGGACTAAAAGTTCTTCTAACTTAAAAAAAACAATGTTTTTCACAACTATGTCCCATGAAATTCGAACCCAAAACCTCATACACTATCTCGCACGTGTAACGTCCTGCCTTCTCGAGGCTAGGCCCGCTTACATCTAGTAGCTTTCCTAGGACATAGACTACCCTCATAGACCAACATCAGTCTTTTCTGTGCACTTTGTCCTCACTCATGCGCACCCGGAAAGAACTTGTTGGTCGATCACCCATCGCTCTAGGCCAAGCACGCTTAACCTTGGAGTTCTTAAGATATGGGCTTCCGAAAAAAAGTTGCAACTTGTTGATACATCTAACAATGAATGAGACGTTTTTTTTTAAACCAACCCATCAAAGTACCTTTAGTCATGGTTCGTAACACCAATAATAACTAAATTAGTCCCGATTCATAACACGAACGAGTTCACAATCAAGTTGGTGGCTTGGATATGATTGTCCCTGTACCGCAAGTGGCCATCTCGCAACGGATCCGCAGTCGGCAGTTCACAATCCACCAGGCAATGCATGTTTGAGTACAGTTGTGCTTACTAGACCCTAGCAGCTAGCGCCGCCTGATCCGGTGGCCTGGAACGAAGCAGCATGCGTATAGTAGCGATCGAGGATGAGACAGCTGTAGGTACATGGTCCACGAAGGCCGACGCCCTGGATCTATGCCAAAATTCTAGGTGTGACTCCCAAGCCTATCTAGCTAACAAGCTTACACGAACAGACGATGAACTACGTACCTGGGCAGAGAAACGTACAAGAATTGCTAGAAACACAAACTGTGGATCAGGAAGACATTTGCTTTGCATCCCTATAATTCCCTACTCATCGACAAATTAAAGCCCGGCACAGAGGGATGGAGAATGAGCGGGGAGTACTAAATAAAAGCACATAGTAAATGCAAATTCAAGCAATGGGGGTGGGAATAATTGAGTGCTCTATCATTTCCTCTGTAGTTTATGGGCACTTCCTCTGTGTGTTTCTTTCTTATAATCAAGACTTTCTCCCGAGTAAATGCACTAATTTGGGGGATTAAAAACCCCCCATCCTGTTTTGTTCACAGACAATTACGATTACCATATGTCATGACAGGATCAGCATGGCTAACTTGCTGCGGTTTCCTTCGCCGCTCGTGCTACTCCGCTCGTGCTACAAAAAGCATCGAAGCTAATCCAATTAGTATATATAGCATGTGGATGTGCGCTGGTGTCTGGTGGTAGTACAATGTGTGTTGTTGCATAACTGTCCATAGCTGTCCACAAATTCTCAGTGACTCCAATGCCGAATATAAATAATCTCAGGCCTAGAGGCCGGAATGGAGGAGGATGAGCTCATGAGCACCAAAACGTACCGGGAGCAGGATGACAATGCAAAGCCAGGCAGGGAGCACAGCGCATTTTACCAAGCATCGAGCATTTCCCTTTTATATAGCTGCAGCCTGCAGGCCTGGACCTTCACTTTGGAGTTTGGGGCAGATCCAAATTAAAACAACTCGATTTTATTTATCACACGGCCGCTGGTTGGTCCTCTCTTATTTATTCAGTAGTTCATATATATAGGGCTATCTATACTGAGACATCAACCACCACATCTCGTTTTTATAGTTGCACTTGTGTGTTCAACCCGGGTGCTCCAAAACAACTTCAGTTGATTTTTTTGCCCTTCCTTTTATTTCTTGGTCAATATTGGGAGAAAATATTCCATAAAAAAATATTGAGGGAAAATAGTATTCTTGTCCACAGCCATCCAACACCAAAAACTTGAATTCTGAGATGTGTCAAGTGGTCAATTGTACTGCATGCATGTGCACCTATGAATGAACAAGCTAGGGAACGTGGTAAGATACACGATAAGGTATCACAATGTATTACTTGGGAGGTACAAAAAGTAATTACTAATTAATTTGGTACTCCATGGAGTCGTCCTTATTAGCTTCTACACGTGCTAGATTTTTTTTAATAAAAGATACAAATAATAGAAGTTTGTTTTTAGTACCAATGTCTAATGACATCATTATTATGACTTCCAAATTAATTTGTATATTATTATTTTTTACAATTTTTACTTGTTAAATTGAAACTCTTGTACACAGTCATACATCATGCATTCTCTCCTGGGTTCTGTTTATGAAAATCATATATTTTCTTACAGTTCTAGCTAGAAAATCATATCCTCTAAGTCTACAAATATCAGCGACATAGAGCTCTGATAATTTCAGGCGTCTCTGAAAAAAATCCGGAACCGAAACTGAAAACCTGCCTATATCTTCTAACAAGGTCTTTTTCCCTGGTAAAGGCATTAATTCTGGGGATTAAAAGAACGCGACCGCGTTCTGTTCGCACACAGTTGGTTGCCATGTCATGACAGGATTAACGTAACTTGTGCTGGTTGCAGCTCGTCGTGGTGCTGAAAGCATCCAATCTACTCCGATGAGTATATCACGTGGATGTGCATGAGAGTGTCTGGTGGTAGCGCAATTTGAGTCTGGTGTCCATAGTTGTCCACAAATTCCTGGCCGGCGACTCCAATCTCGAATACAATCTCGGCCGGAGGATCGGAATGGAGGAGTATGAGCTCATGGGCACTATATCTGGGTGCAGGACAGTTCAAAGCCGGCAGGAGCAGTGCACACCATGGTTGTCCACAAATTCCTGGTGACTCCAATGCCGAATACAGTCTCAGGCCTAGAGGACACGGAATGGAGGTGGATGAGCTCATGAACACTGAAACCAGAAGCAGAGACGACATTGCAAGAGCACATCTTCCGAAGCCTCAGGCGTTTCCCATTTATAGCTGGACTGTCACTTTGGAGTTTAGGACAGGTCCAAATTAAAACAACTAGATTTTCTCTTTACCACACGTACGGCTGGTAGGTACTCTTAGTTATTTCTAGTAGAAATGGTGAAATAAAGTAATTAATAGAAGGTTTGTAGTAATTCAGTTCATGGACGACTCGGGCGGCTCCTCGCCGCGCCGCCGCCAAAGCCAGCCCCGGGAAGCCCGGCCGGAGGCAAGGGTGGCGGCGGCAGGGCTGGTTTCTTCTCCTCTTTTCTTCCTCTCTCCCCCATTGCCGGATCAGCCTGCGCTGGGCGTGGATCGCCCGGCGGTGATGTGAGATGGCGGCCTGCTCGACGGTGCGGCTGATCTGGCTCGCGCCTCGGTGGGCTCGGCGACGCGGACGGCGGCACCGTTCTCCCCCCGTTTTGTGGATGGACGGACTCGGCGGCCGGTGTAACCGCACCGGTGAAGGGGTCTAGCGGCGGCGGGCCGATCTGGGTATCTCAGGCCTGGATCCGCTGGCTCCTGCCCCGTGTTGCCCCCTTCTCGGTGCGGGTGGTGCTCCGGCGATGCGGACTCGGGCGGGCGTTGCCTCGGGTCGGGGACATTTTCCCTGGCGGCGGCTTGGGAGTCGATTTGGACTCCTGGGCACCGGATGGGGATGCCAGTGTTGGCACCGGCCATCTCGACTAGCCGTCCAACCCGCCCTCCCACAGACCACGTCGCTCCCAGGCGGCCCGTGAATCGGCTCCGACATTCACATCAAAGGACATTGTCGCCCCCTGTTTTTCTGCTGCCGCGCTGCATCTGGTGAAGACCCTGTCGATCATCTCCGGCATCTAGTCGTATGCAGGTTCGGCTTGGATGTGCATGTGCAGGTTCTTGGAATACGGGTGAAAACCCTGCCTAGCGGTGCTGGGCCGGCGGCGATGACGCAATCAACGTCATCTTCCCATTTGGAGGCGTCGCTGTAATTCCCTCTTCCTTTCATTAATGATGGCGTCTGCGGACGTCATTTACCTTCTTGAAGGCATCAACACAAACACAACTGCTCCTAGCCATGCCCTGCACTACGACATTTGAGACTCAGCTGCGGCGCCAAGAGCAAGCCAAGGACGTCCTCTCGTTCAAACAGAGGGTCGAAACATTTACCGTTTGCTTTATTGTCCTGGTCTATGTATAAGACTATGATTTTTCTCTCTTTTATTTTTTCTATCTCCTTTTGTAACAATTGGCTGTGTACATCCCCGGATGTAGAGACCGGATATTGAATATGCTTTGTCGAAAAAAAAATGAAAACTGAAGCATGACAAATGCTATAGACATTGGAACATGGTGCTACACACCTATTTTGTAGTTATTACACCTATATCAGGCTGGCTAGAGGTTGTATACTTGGAGGGGGGACAACAAGTGCTCTCTAGTGCCCGTGGGCAATTATATATATATATATATATATATATATATATATATATATATATATATATATATATATGCAATGTTCCATGTACGAATAACATGATTAACTAGCTTTCATTTCTATGTGAATTAGTCGTCTCTATTTTTCTTAGATGAGTGCTAACGCATGAACACATGTTTTGTCTCATACGGATCGGAGTACATCTCAATTTATATAACTATAAAAACGTCTAAAGAAATAAAGAATCAGTAGTCATCTTGCACAGTCAAGGCATCGATGATACCATCAATTAATGGCTTGGAGAAACAACAAACACATCCTTTATCTTCCGAGATTCAGGATCTCATCACCCGGCCGGCCGGGCATAAAAAACTACTGGTTTGCCCTGTGCCACCAGTTGCCATCTCGCAATCCTGAGTTCACAATTCACCAGGCAATGTTTGAGTACAGTAGTGCTAATTATATACCCTGGATCCAGCTTGTTCGCTTGAGCAAGAAGCCAGCTTCTCCTGTTTTATTGTGATAGAAAAATATTATATCGTGACCGATAAACCAGCCAAATGTAGCTCAAGCGCCGGTGGTGGCATAGAATAAAGTTGTGTAGCGAGGATGAGGCAGCTGTGGAGGACTTCTGGATCTATGTCAAAATTCCAGGTGACTCACAAGCCTATCTAGCTAACAAGCTAACACGAACAGATCGGCGATGAGCTAGCCGAGCAGAGAAATGTACAAGAATTGCATGCTAGCAACACGAGCTGGGCAGGAAGAGATTTGCATTGCATCCCTATAATTCTCTACTCATCGACAAGCCTAATATATCTAAGCACGCTCGGCGTAGAGGGATGGAGAATGAGCTGGGCAGTACTAAACAAAAGCACATTCAACTCAAGCAATATGGGTGGGAATTGAAGAAATGCTCTATCATTGCATCTGTAGTTCGTGGGCATATATATAGACACATCTCCTTTTTTATAGTTGCACGTACTCATGCGCTCGATTGGGTACTCCAAAACAACTTCACTTGCATTGATTTTTTTTGCTGTCCTTTTATTTCTTGGTCAATATTGGTGAAAAAGTGCTTTCTTGTTAGCAGAAAAGTGTACTCTAAATTCCTGAGTCCTCCTAAGACAACCCTAAGCATGCATGAGCACCAAGACATGGATCAAAACAGGTGCCAACATGAAAGCCAAATGGCCAACTCCAATCCCTCCACTAGTTTTGTCGGCACGCCCTTCGAGCACAAGATAACTCCACCAACATGTGAGACACATCATTTTTTAAAAACACGGTAAAAATATACATAGTAGCTATTTGGATCGTTCAAGGAAATGAAGAATATCATTGAGTGCTTGACGGTTTGTGGCTAAGGATCATTTCCTGGACGGTTTATTTTGGTGGTTTTGTATACTCAAGGTAATTTAGGATTGTGGTAGTGGTAGTGCGATCATCAGCATGAGTGTCCTCGAATCGAGCTGCATGACGAGGACGAGAAAGCTATGGACCATGAAGGCCGTATGGATATATGTCAAAACTCCCGGTGGCTCCCAAGCCTAAGGTAGAGGAGCTTGCATTGCGCCCCTAATTATCTTCTCTATATGGAGCGACGAGCCTAATATATAAAAACCAGGCTCGGCACAGAGATGGAGAATGAGTCCAACAGTATTAAATAAAAAGCACATTCAACTCAAGCAATGGGGGTGGGAATAATTGAACAAAATGCTCTATTATTTCTTCTATAGTTTATAGGGCTATATATATTGGGACATCAACCACCACATCTCCTTTTATAGTTGCACTTGTCTGATTCATCTCGGATACTCCAAAACAACTTTACATGATTTGTCGCCATCCTTTTAATTTCTTGGTCATATTGGAAAAAAAATTCTCTTCTTGACAGCAACCACCCAACACCAAAAAAACTTGAATTCTGACAGTGTCAACTGCTCAACTGCATGCATGTGCACCTATGAACAAGGGAACATGGCAGGATATACCACAAGGTATCACAATTTATTACTTGGGAGGTACAAAAGGTAATTATTATCTAGGTACCAAAATTTGGTACCTCAATTAATATATTTATTTAATACTATCTCCATCCATGAAAAAATCAATTCCTAGAATCTGTGACAGTTAAACTTTTTTAACTTTGACTAACTTTATAGAAAAATACAACAACACCTATGACTTAAAATAAGCACCATACAAAAATATGTTCTTAGATAAATCTAATGATACTAGTTTGATATCATAACATTTAATATATTTTATTCTAGAAATTTGGTTAAAGTTCAAAAAGTTTGACTTAGGACAAACCCAAAAATTTATTCTTTCGTGGACGGAGGGAGTAGTCCATGGAACCGTCCTTATCCTAGAATTTTAATAAAATGAAGATATAAATATTAGAAGGTCCTTAGTATCAATGTCTAATGGCATCATTAATTAATCTTCATTTTGACTTCCAAATTTGTATAATATTATTTTCAATCGACTTGTTATAAATTGAAACACTAGTCATACATCATATGTTCCAAAAAAATACTCATAAAATATATGGTAATATTTTTGTTTAGGTCTAAAATTTTTAGAAAATCATATATTTTGTAGAATTCTAGAAAATTGTATCTTTTCTTGAAGTTTAATACAAATCTTGGTGACATTTCACGAATTATGATAATTTCAGGCATGTCTGAAAAATCTGGCACCCTAAGTTGAAAACCTCTATGTTTCTTCTAACCAAGTCTTTCTTCCGCGTAAATGCATTAATTCTGGGGATTTAAAAAAAACCGACCGTGTCCTGTTTGCATACAATTGTGGTTAGCACGTGGATGTGTGCACTGGTGTCTGGTGCTAGTGCAATATGGGGCTGATTGGTTACTTGTATTAACTTGCGTAGCATACATATCCTATTTAGTATATCTAATTCTGAATTAGGTAACATAATTTAATATTGTTTGGTTCAACTGAATAGGGAGTTGTATAGTACTGTGTGCTTGATTGGTTGTATGCATAATCGTCTAGTTTGTATACTTGGTGCATAGTGGATGCAATGCAATGCTTGCATAGCTGAATACGATCAATTTCTAGAGGATAGTGAGATGCAAGTTCAGCCTGCTTTGAGAATAGTGCTAGCTCGCATAAGACTATATGCAGTCAACCAAACAATTTTAACTTGCATTTCCCTATCCTGGAGAAAGAGTTATACGAGTAACCAATAAACCCCTATGTGATGATGAAAGTTTGTCCACAAATTCCCGGCGACTCCAATGCCCAATGCAATCTCAGGCTTAGAGGCCAGAATGGAGGAGGATGAGCCCGGGTACTAAAACCAGAAGCAGGACAATGCAAAGCCAGGCAGCAGCACAGAACATCTTCCCAAAGCCTCAGGCATTTCCCTTTCAATTTATAGCTGTCCGCCTGGACTGTCACTTTGGAGTTTGGGACAGGTCCAAATTAAAATAACTCGATTTTATTAGGGCATGTATAGTCAGTAGCGGATCCAGCCTAATATATCACAGATGTCAACTCTATTATACTATAGATAAAGTTCATATATACGCATAAATTTATAGTAAAAATTGGAGGAAGTCACTGACAGGGCTGGATCCGCCCATGTGTATAGCGTGTCTGTACAGCCCGTCTGTGTGTTGTCTATTTTACACAAAACACCCCATGCCAGAGCAGACGGCCTCTTCCCGTCTCTTCGTGAGACGACGAGCGTGGCTCGTGGTCCAACACACGCTCATCTCTCTAGAGGCCGTTGAGGCTCGGACAGCACCAGTCCAGCGTCTTCGTTTCTGCGTTCATATCCAACATGGCAAGGCATGCTTATGCAGGCACATGTGTAAAGTGTATTGTTTAGTGTGTTCGTGCGTATGTATGTACGCATGTGTAAAGTGTTAACATAAGAGCACTTCCAGTGTTGCTCGGAACCGAACCGTGGGCAGGTCCAAACCAAACCATGAATACTGGAGTGTTCGCACCGTACGTGTCAGACAAAAAATCGAACTCCGCAAACGAACCAAGGGCATTAAAATAGCTTATCCCATACACACATGGAAGAGAGAATAGGAAAGGTGCTCTTCCCCTGGCCATGAGATGAGGAGAGAGAACTTTTTTTAATCACCAGTGGACCCCGCGACTTGACCTGTAACACTGGAGCTGTCGAACTTTTGCTTGGTTCGATTTATGGTTCCATAGAACACTGGAGGTGATCTAAGGATCGGGAAACATGCTGCATTTTTTTTTTGAAAAGCAACGGGGGAGGCGTTCCCCACCTGATTGTTTATTGGCTCAAAACGGCCGTGGTAGAGGTGAGTACATCATTGCTTACAGATGATCACAAGAATGTGATTTAGGATGTGGTTAGGAAAGGTAAAGAGAGCTAATTACAATGTCATCGCCGATCGGAACACCTGGCACCAGTGGTCAACAATTGGTCGTTTCCTTCGCGGAAATCTGAAACGCCATTGCTCCGCCGTCTTTCTGCAGTCTGGCAAAAACTTGTGTGATGGTGCGGCTTTCGACTTTCGCATTTCGCGCCTTCCAGAGTTGCCAGCAGGCTAAAGCGATGAAGGTCAAGTACTCGTCCTTAGGGACCCCGTCCCATGGTGTTGCTGTGTGTAGGTTGGAGACGTTGATGTGCAGCATTGGTACAGCTCCAAGCTTCTCCCAGAACTGCTTAGCAAGGGTGCACCCATGATTATGTGATCCGGTGTTTCCTCGGCTTCAATTCGTTGCAAATCTGACAAGAACCGTCAGGCAGCACATGTTTCCGGTGAAGCAGGGAACGAGACTGGATCCTACCCCGCAGGAGTAACCACATGAACATTTGCACTCTCGAGGTGCAGCGTTTTGCCAAACAAATTTGGCCCTTCCATCGGACGGCTGTCCACGCGCCTTCAGGAGTTGGTAAATGGCACCGCTGTCCAAACATGCTGCATTGCCTCCCTGATTTAGTGATTCTCATTAGTTTTTCACAATTACTAGCAATAGCACTGAACTGGAACTGTTATCGAAACTACTGCGTGTTCTTATCAATTGAATTGCTTATTAGAAAGCTTATCTTTCTGAAAAGGTTTTGGCTTATCTATTGGCTGAATTCATTGTGTTACTGTCGGAAACAACTTGTCTAAACTGCTGTCTGAAGTTTTGTCTAGTCTATCTAGTACCGTCCAAACTACTATTTGTTTTACTATTGCAGAGTTGTTTATGTGGAAGTAAGAATTCTGATATGCATGTGTTTTCATTGTGCTATTTTACCAAATTTTTTTGTCATTCGGCTATAGCTGCGTATATGTAGATTTTTGTTGCTTGTTTCGGTAATGGAAAATGCTTGTCTTCAACCAAACAGCATACATAATGTTGTACACAATAATATTCACAATTGATCTTTGGCTTCATATAAAACATTAAACTGCTTACAGACAACTCATTGTCTGTGGGTTGTATAACCAGTCTTTTTAGTTAGATGCCTTTATGATAGATTCGATGTGTTTAGAGACGATCGATCCCTCGTCTGTGAGCTGTATATGTCCTTACCACACGGCTGGTAGGTCCTCTTATTTGTTACTAGTTGAGATGGTGAAAGTAATTAATACAAGTTCTTCTAGTTATTCAGTTTATGAAAACCTGAAGCATGTCAAATGCTATATCACCATTTGTGTTCTTCTGCATTGCATCCTCAAGTCGTCAGCGCGTATTGACGTAGATGTATAACAGCATAACCTATCATATAAACCTGGTGTCGTCACATGTTGCTCTATAGTATAAATAAATTATAGCAACATGTTTCATTTTTGTACAAACATATTTTGCTCGAGTATAAATAAATGCAGCACCATAGCCGACTAACTGATTTTTTTTTCCTTTCTAAGAGACTAAGACTACTGTAAGAGAATAGAATTGGAAAAGAACGCTCAAATTCATTCAAAGACAATGTGCACATACATATTTTGTTTCTGTTGTGGGTCATTGTATTTAGTCCTATGGTTTTTGGGTCCAGTTTCACTCAAAAAATTAGGTCGTCATCTTTTTTGCTCTTCTTCTAATAAAAAATATGGCAAAGCTTTTATTGTTCTTTCTAAAAAATAACAATGTGCACAAATGCGAAATGCGAAAGTCGAAAGCCACATGAAGCCGGGTAAATATGGCAAGTTTTAGATAAAAAAAATCTTTTCTAGATTTAATTGATGTATGCGTGATCTCTAACTGATATGGTAAAACTTTTTTATTTTATAACTTTGAATTTGATATATTTTGATTTGCATTAAATTTTTAACGTGTGTATGCATTTTAGGTGTTAGTGCATGGAACTTAATTTCATTTGTAAATTTAGAATTTGATAAAAAAAATGTTTGTAAGGATTTAATAAAAGTTTGTATGGTATATATTAATTTAGTGAACTTTGCGGCAAACTCTAAATATTGATAAAAAACTATATTAATTATTGATATTCAGAAAACATCACACATATTATATGTGTATATGAATCGAATAGTTAAATTTAAATTTAATTTGGATAAACACTTGATTTTGAAGACAACAAATATGTACTTACTTTATCTATTATTTACTAGAATAAATAATTGTGCATGCTCAAATTTAATACATGTGTCTCTACGGAAGAAGGGAGGGGCTAACTACGTGTCCGTGATTATAGGAGATTAATCAGCTTGCATGTAGGGAATTGGGGGCATGTCTTCTAGATTTTCCTTCCATCATTACAGGATGCGCCGAGATTTTATTTTACTTTTGTATTTTTTAAGTTTATTAATAAACTTATTAAATGGTAAAAAAAATCAATGGCTCAGTTTGATTTGAAATTTTACCTCTTCAGAGATAAAGTTTGTATCGTAACTTTGTCCATTACTTTTACCATTATATTTTAGGACAATTGAACAAAACTATATATTATACCAGCCTGAATATACAATCAGGTGTGTTTATATTTACTTTAATTTCTGCCAGATACGCTATGAATAAGATGCCATTATTACTCTGAGATATGACAAATCATTTAATGACTTTACTGCTTAAAGACGATGAGATCAATTTATGGCCGTCAATAGATCAGATCTTCATAATACATGCATTACAACAAAGACATTTGCTACAAGCCAATATACACTTCGTTGACCTCAGGGTCTGGTCAGCAAGAAGAAATTAAGAAGGCGAAGCGTATGTCCTCCTCGTGATGTGGCGGCTACTTGAGTTTGGGATGGCGATAACCCCCGCAACGAATTAATTAAACATACAGGTGCAAAAGCCATCCATGATAGCGGAAATTAATAGAAGCAGAATTTCTACTATTTGTAAGTTAGGGAAAAAAACACCAATGAAGAACATCGATATCCCTAATTAAAGATCTCTCCAAAACCACACCTCCTGTCCCCTTTGAACGTATACAAGTTAACAAGACACCATTATTTCGACATTTTCTACCAAAACGAGCCAACTGGACTTTTTGAATGAGGAGGACACCTCTCTTGTGTCATAATAAAGCATGCACTTCCGTAGTTCCGTGTGAGAATGAACCCACGCCAAATCAGATTTGTTTGAAGAGAACTAAACTTCTGAAGGAACATAAGGCAGAGAAAAACAGAAATGGAGCATGAGTTCATGAGAGCAAGTCAGGCAGGAATAGGAATAGCTGCTATGTGCTATGTTTCTTTTGGATCATCGTACGTTCTCTTTCTTTTGTCATTTAGATGGGAAATGCCTTACTTGGAGGACTGCAGTCTGGAGTGTTCCTCTTGTAAGCTGGTTACCTCAATAAACTCAAAACTTTGCTTCATAAACAAGCAAGACAAATGGGTGCTGGGACTAAATATCTCTCTAGCTTTGCCTTTATTGCCTCTGATTGTTTTGCTGCTTTTGGTTGTGGAGTGGACGTGTTCTGTCTCTGCATAGTTTTACATGACCGCTAAGTCTAATGAGCGCTCATCTACTGCTAAGTCCTGCCCTACTCCATTTCTATTGTAGCACACAAAATCCGTGACACCTCCCAAGCCTAACTCAGTTACAGAGATCGAGACAAATAAAGTATAATGAATAATAATGAACCGATCGAGCACTAAAACAACAAGCAGGTGTGTGCCAGGAATTTCTCGTCATTCTCATGCAGATGGAGTGCGTGTATATAGTGAAAGCACCAGTTATGCAGCTCCTATTTATTTAATGAAGAACCTGGTCTTTGGGAGGTCCATATTAACGTCCTCGCGCTCGCGCCGACAAAGATGAGGAGGAAGAGGCGCCGTGCCGCCATCAGGAAGAAAAGAAGAGGGAGCAATGGAGCTCACTGGTGCCATCCTGCCAGGTAGGAGACGAAGAAAAACTACAATGGCGCAGCTTAAGGTTATGACGGCCGCGCCCACCTTTCTTCACCAAATCCGGGCAGGCTTATTAGAAAGGGTATGCCAAGTATATAAACCTACAACTGCATTGGGTCGTAATTGTATATTGAAGCATAATATGTCACGCCTAACTCAACAAGGTGGCCATTATTTTCACTGAGTTATGTGTTTCAAATTCCCGGTTTACCCCCCAAACCAAAGCCGAACGGAGGAACGAAACTCGGATGCCCGAGAACCAGACTGGCCAAACTAGCTACCTTCCCTCATTGCATTGCCGTGCGTGTAGCATGGCAGCGTGCATTTTTCTTTAAAAAAATCATATCGGCACCTCTACCATATATTAATAAATTTATACACACACCTTAATTATTGCATGCAACTTGCCACAGGCCGGCAGTATGTTTACACCGTTGACACATCACTACATTAATCATAAATAATAAGACATTGGATGGAGTACACCATTTATTTAATTAGATAAAACTCATGCAAAATTCTTTAACTTGTGAAATGTGTCATTTGAGTACTAAAACTATGTTCTTTGGGTGTCAAAATATCATGCCAAAAAACGGGGGTATGTGATCATATGCCCCCTGCTTGGGCCAGCGTTCACCGATCCAGAAGAGAGACTTGAGATAGCTTGAACTAAATCTTACAGGGGGTTATATTAAACAAATTGACTAGACACCAAAAAATATCACAAAAATAATTATATAAACTTATAAGAGTGACAAAGGTTTGAAAAAAAAAGTCAACTTCTTCCCTTGTTGACCACGCGCCACCATGCTGGCTAACGCATGAACTTTAGTATATAAATTATCTCTATAACTTTCACAACCAACCGCGAATATTGGGGGGGGTGGGGGTGAGGGGGGGTGGTTGGTGGGGGTGGGGGGTGAGGGGGTGAGGGGGGGGGGAGATATAGCTAGTATTCTTGACCACACCAACCAACACCAAAAAACTGAATTCTGACAGTGTTCAAGAGAAAACTGCTACTGCAGGCCATGTGCACCTAGTATGCATGACACAAGTGGAACCTGGAATATCCCACGGAATCACGAATTTATTACTTGTACAAAAAGGAAATTATTAATTTTGTTACACTATGTACCATGGAGCCGAACCAATAGCTTCTAACACCGTGCTCAGATTGATTAATAAAAGAATACAAATAATACGAATTTGATTTTTAGTACCAATGTCTAATGAACATCATTATGACTTCCAAATTAATAATTAGTATGTTATTAATATTAACAATTTTTTAATCGACACTTGTTAAAGTGGAAATCGTGGTACATTCATACATCATGCATTCTCCTGGTTTCTGTTATATGAAAAATCATATCCTCTGTGGAAGTCTACAAATATCATCGACATATTCACACGAGTTCTTAAAAATTACAAGTCGTCTCAGACAAAAATCCGCAAACCGAAACTGAAAACCTGTACTATATATATCTTCAAACCGAATGTCTATTCCTTGGGTAAAGGCATTAATTTTGGGATTAAAAGAACGCAACCGGTGTTCAGTTCGCAACAGAGTCGTTGGTTTAGCCTAGTCATAACACGATTAAGCGGCTAGAAACTTCAATTGCTGGTTGCGCTCGTGGTTGCTGAAAAGCATCCAAATACTACTACTCGGATGAGTCCCTGAGCAACGTGGATGTGCGCGAGAGTGTCTGGTGTGTATTTGCCATTTAGTGAGTCTGGTAATCACATAGAAATATGTCCACACAAACCTCGGCCGCGTACGTCCAATCTCCGAATACAAAATCTCGGCCGAGATCGGAATTGAGTGATTGTTTGATGCTCAAGAGCACTAAATCTGTAGTGCAGGACAATTCAAAGCCGGCTAGGAGCAGTGCACCCCATGGTATTCCAAAAATTCCGGTGACCGTCCAAATGCCGAATACAGTCTCAGCCTAGAGGAGACACGAATGGAGGCGATGAAGAGCTCAGAACACTGAAACCTGAAGCAGGACCAATGCAAGTTGAACATCTTCCGAAGCCTCAGGCGTTTTCCCATTTATAGCTGGAAACGCCAGGACTATCACTTTGAGTTAGGACCAGGTCCAAATTAAAACAACTAATCTATCTTTAACCATACGGCTGGCAGGTTTACATCTTATGTTATTACAAGTTAAAATGGTGAAAGTAATATAATATAAGTTTGTAGTAATTCAGTTCATGAAAACTGAAGCATGACAATGCTATAGACAAAGGAAACATGTGCAAGCACCTATTTTGTAGTCTATTACACCAAAATCTGGCTGGCTAGGGTTGTATAAATTGTGAGGGGGGAAAAACAAGTTGCTCTCTAGTGCTCGAGGGCAACTTATATAAATAATAAATATAAAAAATAAATAAATATATATATATTATGCAATGTTCCTTGTACGAATAACATGATTAACTAGCTTTCATTTCCTATCTGTAAATTAGTCGTAACAAATTTTTTCATACAATCATGAGTGCAAACGCATGAACACATTTTGTGTCTGCGATGACGAATCAGAGTACATCTCAATTATATAAAACAAAAAAAACGGCAAAAGAAATAAAAAAGAATCAGTAGTCAGCTTGCAAGCTTGCAGCTTGCACAGTCAAAAGGCAACGATGATACCGTCCAATGCTTGGAGAGGAACAAACACAATCCTTCATCAGTCCTGCGCGATTCCAGAACTCAATCACCCAGCGGCCGCCCAATGGCCCAGGGGACCCCAGTACCCACCGTCCGGCCGTGGCATAAAAAAGCTACTGGTATGCCCTGAGCCGAGCCAGTTGCCAACACGAGCAACGGATTCCGAGATCACAATCCCCCAGAGGCAATGTTTTTTGAGTAACAGTTGTGCTTACTAACCCCTAGATCATCTTTGATTCACCCTTTGAGCAACAAGCCATCTTCTGTTGTTTGTCGTGAATAGAAAAACATTTATTAATGACCGATATGGCCGGACAAAGAAGCTCTTGCAGCCGCCGGAGTTGGGTCTAGAATCCAGCTGATGATATCGCGAGGATGAGACAGTGTGGTCCCACGAAGGACTTCTGGATCAATGTCCAAATTCCAGGAGACTCCGAAGCCAGAATCTAGCTAACAAGCTAACCACGAAGCCTGAGGCTGGGGCAGGAATAGAATTGCATATTGGCATACCTATAAATTCGCCTACTACTCAAATCGACAATGCTAATATAACGCGTCTCGCCGTAGAGGAAATATGGAAGAATGAGCCGGCAGTACTAAACAAAAGTACCATTCAATTAACAAGCAATGAGTTTGGGGTGTGTGGGAGGTGGGGTGGGATGGGTGGGAATTGAAGAAATGCTCTATCATTTCCTCTGTAGTTACGTTGGCTATATATTTAGACATCAACCGCCTCAACACCTATTTTATAGTTGCACGTTACTTGTGCATTCGTAATTCCGAACGTGGTCTCCCAAACAACTTCACTTGATATTTTGCCGTCCTTTTTAGTTCTTGTCCAATATTTGGTGAAAAATTGTCCTCGTATAATACAGCAGAAAAAGTGGTACTCTGAATTCCTTCAGATCCTCCTAGTTAAGAAAATCCTAAGCATGATCACCAAGGCATCGATCAAAACAGGTAGCGAACTCATGAAACACCAATAGGCCGAACCCCAATTCATCCATCTGTTTTTTATCAACACAAGAACGACCCTTCAGCACAAGGAAACTCTCCCAACATGTCGGACAATTTGTTCTAAAAAACACGCTCCTAGAAATATACATAGTAACCTACTTTGGACCGTTCGCATCAACAGATGCAACACATATCTACACCAACGAGTTCGGGTCTGGCTGACCACGGCCAGCCCAAAATGGATTCAACGTCACGCGCCGTTGGGCAAGACATAAACAGAGTACAACGGAGCATACGACAGTGTAGGATCTACCACAATTTTCTTGAATTTAAATACCGGTTTTAGTGCTACGATTATCATGCAAGGATCAAAACAAAAAAGAACTCTACCCAAACCAAGAAATAAGTAGTTTATTCTTGGCTGCAGATATAAACCCTCCACGAAAAAATAATATTCATTACGATGTTATGTACACTTATGGTAAATAGTGAGATTGTGGCAGAGTGGCAGCACCGCCAGCACCAAGAAGTTCCATCTGAATCGAGCAGCATGGACGAGACAAAAAAGCTATAAAGTCAGAAGGAATATGGGCCACTATAGTTTTATTTACTTTTTTAGTCAATTTCTCTATAATTTAGGAAAAAAAAAACATCATTAAAGTCTGCCATCGCCAAGGGAACATTGGAGAAACCAGCACAATGCGCCTTCCTTTTGCGTGCGGACCAAGCCCCCTCCTGATGGGCTCAAACATTAATACTGAGTGTACATTGCTATTTTACTTCTGTTTAATTCTACATTTTGCTAATATATACATGATATAGACACACTATACCTATACACAGAGGCGGAGCATCCCTATGCAGCTAGGGTGGTGACGTCTGGCCTAGCTACCGCCGGAGTAGAATCCACTAGTTCCACCACAGGTCTTCCTCCCCTTCAGATAGCAAAGGAGAGTAGGTCGCGCGGCATCCACTTCCACGCAGTCAACCAACGAACGAAAACGATTCAAGCCAAGAAAAAAGGCCCATAAGCCCAACCGACCAATGGATGCCTACCAACCCCAAATTAAATTCCCAATCTAGGTTGTCCAAGAATCTATACAGTACAAAAAAGTTTTTGGCTGAATACACTAAAGTAAATAAATAAGGAGAATTTTTATAATGGTAGTGAAAGTACAGATGAGACAGGACAAAGGATGTGTCAATGTAACGGTGGGACCTAACATAGAGAAAAGACGATGCGAGACGCTGTAAAAAACGACGATAAGGGAGGTCGATGAAGAGTCAAAAGCTCGGTGGGTACTAAAAGCAAACACATCGCCTTCAATCGCCTCATACAATTGACCAGCAACTAGTACCCAGATAGAGGGAGTGATAATTACTTTGGTATCCGTAGTAATTTTTACCCATGAAGGGTAAAAAATAAATGCATAAATTGAAATATCTTTTTGAGATCAATGGAATCATATTCGTTATTCAAATTCATAACAGTGACTGCCTATGACTTATCGATCAGCTCGTGCCTCGTGCACGTTCTCGCCGTGTGGACTCTGCACGCACACGTCTGTGCTGATAAGCAAGAGCAATGTAGATCGGAGGAGTCCCGCAGCGCTCGCAGGTTGAGGTTGCCCTGCTACTTTCCTGTGCCTCCGTCTCGCTGGGCCATCATGCCCCGGGAACCCGTGAAGCTCCCCTTCCGGGCGCCGCAATCCCCTACGACGCGCGACATCGACCCGCTTGGTCCTCACCGCCGCCACTTGCCCCGCATCAACGCTCCTCCGAGCAGCCCATGACCGCCGGACAGTGAGCACGATGAGGCAGTCTGCGACTCTCTTTGGGCCGGTTCGTGTTCAGCCGGTGCAACCGCGGGAGGAAGGAGGCCATCGACGGGACTAGGGAAGTGAGAAGATTGTGCGTAATGACGATATTGCCTAAACCTAATTATAATCGAAAATAAATTTTATTCAGTCGGAGCGGATTAGTCAAGTAATAGGTGAAACGGATTTTCCAACCATTGTACATCGAGTCTCCTCAATCAATCACATATGGATGAAGATGTATTTTTATAGCAATTTTGAATGTTATTAGCATTTTTGTCTTAAATCTGGTTAAAAAATATATCATATAATATGGATACACGTTATTAGTAATGTTGAGGCATTACCAACGGTTGCATGACTAAGAAAAATTGATAGATACTATAAGCTAATATGCAAAGTGTATAATAAAATAGAAAGATTTATCAAATTCCAATAAGAATCTCGATCAATCAATTAGATCTACAAAAAAGTCTTATGTCGATTATCATAAACTTTTTGTCAGGGGTTCACGGCGCAATGACAAAGGACATACGGTTTGAAGGGCTTCCCACTCTGGGTTAAATCCTGGTATGCGACCACATTATTCTGTGAATGTTATTCCAGGATTTTATTTCCGCGCTTGCATAAAGTGGGTAGGCGATGTTCCCCGTCGACAGCGAGGCGCCGGTGGTGACTTCGTGAAATCAAGATTATGTCGGCGTATGTTCTTCGAAAGTGCTCATGGAGGTGTAGGGTTGCGTACAGTGTAGGTTCATAGGGGTTAGTTTGCGTGTGCCGTTTTGTTTTTGTTGCGTCTACGTAGTACTGTGTAAGACTCAAAAAAAAATTCTAGAACTTTTCTTATATTTCTTTATTTCTCCAATAAAAAACTAATAACAAATTACCTTCTAATGAGATAATTCTAAAAAACATCTAATCAAAACTAAGGGCTCACAGTTATTTCAAGATGTCGTGTGCTCGACAATACGGCGTACAAGAGCCATTGATGATGCACTCTCGGGTCCACAATTTATTACCCCCCCCCCCCCCGTGCTTGAGGAGTAATCTGACTTATGTACTACTTAATCCGATCTAAATTATAGTTCGTTTGCGACTTTTACAACCATTAAAATTTATGACCCACCTCGTCTTATTCAAATTTTTACTGTTTGTAAAATATAATTTTTTTTAGTGTGGCTTAACGTAATTAATGAATAGTCTATATGAAAATGAGCTTAAATTTAACTATAATAGTAAACTGATTTTAATTGAATAAGACGAGTGCTCAAAGTTAGAGTAAAAAAAACAAACGAATTATATATTTGTAGACGGATCAACACCACACACAAATCAGGAGCAGGGTGAAAGTGACGGCCAGATTCATCGCGGCCCCCCCCATGCAATGCTAATACATTGTTCACTGATGAATAGCCAACTTACTCTTTTAATTCTCCCATACTGTATATGATAACCCAGTGGGTAGCTAGCTGCAGGACGGATGGATGTAAAAAAAATAAAAATAAGCTAAGAAGTTGTTGTTCTTAGGCACCGTTTTAGGTTGCAAATTTTTTTGGTTTTGGCTACTATAGCACTTTCGTTTTTATTTGACAAAATTATCTAATTAATGGACTAATTAGGTTTTAAAAGAATCGTCTCAACGATTTCTCGGTTACACTGGTGGCAATAGTTTTATTTCGTACTACATTTAGTACTCCATACATGTGCCCGCAAGATATGATGTTGCCGGGTACTATACAAAAATTTTAGGTTTTTGGTCTTCAACTAAACGGGGCCTTCATAATGGGAAAAAAAACCTGCGGGCAGACCATAAAGATATATATGATCGATCATCGCCGATGACAGTACGGAGTCCGGCTACCGGCTAGCCGACGACAGGAGTCTTGACGCGACAAGACTCCTTGCGTTGAAGATGGATAAGACGCGGTGGGGTCTTGGTTGTCTGCAGCTGGCTGGGACTGACTAGTAGAAGGCAGGCCACTACGTCGGGCCTGTCGCCTATTCGATCTTGACGCGGCGTTCACGTCACCCACCCCACCACCCTCCGGCCCGACGACGACATTTGCGATCCCGCGTCCGGCCGCCGCCGGCTGCCGCCATTATATTTATATATGTATATTATCTACAAGTTAATGCATCAAGAGCTAGCCTAGCTAGTTCTTCACTGGAACTTGAATTTATTTGTAGTGCTGCAGCTTGCTTGCAGGATCCGGAGGAGCAGCTAGCCTTATACGGTGAGAGATCATCGCGTGCATCGCCTGCCCTTTGGTCGCATTCATTGTGCCTCTGATGCCATGCCTAAACTTGATGAAGAACATTGACGAACGGTTTCCAGGGGTAGCAGACGAAAGTTGTTGCGGATAATGTAGTTTGCTGCGGCAAACATGTACAAGGCCCAATAGAGTCACTTGGAGAGACTCAACTTTTAGTCTGCTCTTCCTAGCTAGTTAGATTCCTTGGAATAACATCGCCGAAGATCAAGTCCTTCATGTAGGTGTGTAATTCTCGTGTTGGAAAGAACATGTTTGTTTTCCTCCGATTCTCGTTGTTCTTGCGACAAAATTTGTAGAATTGTAGCACCCATTCAGCTTTCTAGTAATAGAAGCAGCTTGGGATATATATTCGGCGCTGTCAAGATAGATATACAAAGACTAATTAAACCGAGACGTGGGCGCGGCGCGCGAGCGAAGGCATGACTGTGACAGACAACTAGCTCATGGCCATCCCATTAGTTTTGCGGGTTAGTAATTGGATCTCCCGACCGTTGTAGTCTCAACGATCTAAAGCGGGGGGGGGGGGTTCTGTGGTGAGATCGAAAAAAAATTAGGTGAGAATCATCCCTACCAAATAATGGAGGGATTTGTTTGACTTACATGTAGGGTCATCGTGTTATTAATAATAGCACACATGCCCACCGTGATTGTAACATGGCAATGCGTCAGACTACACATCCCCACCTATGATGGTGTGAGTACCATCCCAACCCTAATTTTGTTTCCCTTGTAGATCCAGCGCCCTGATCGGGGAACGCCCAACCTTGAGGTTGGTGAGCCCCCGTCGCGCAGCAGCTATATAAAAAGAGGTGGGAGCCGGACGCTAAGTACGCGGTACGAGGTTTACCGAGCCGGCTAGACACACCCACCGACATGCTACCCATCCTAGCGAATCCTACAAACTTAACATTTACTACATAATACCCCCTTCAATTGAAAAAGTAGTATCACCCACAGCGAGATGAATAAATATTTATAGTAGGAGAGTATAAATCTGTAGCCTAGATATCTGTAGCCGGACCGACCGACCCGCACCACCTATACAGGACCGATCACCGTCCCGCAACAGCTGTGACCGAAGTCATTATAATTACTATGCCAATGCATGCAGCAAGCACAAATTTTCGTGTACGTTAATTAAGGAGAGGCCCTCTCATCATCGCTGCCAACTAATAACATTTATTATTTTTAATAATCGTCACATCTAGAGTATTCCGGGTAAAGAAGTATCCTGAAAAAGTGAAATAATTGTACTATACTAAAATGGATCAAACTTCAAGTTACGATAAACAAAAAAAAAAATGCAGCCCCCTAGCTAGTTTCTGGATGAGACGTATCGTCACGCTCTCATAAAAAGACAAAACAATATAACTATAATAAAATATTTCCCCCCCCAAGTTATCCGTACATGCGGTTACCATAATTTGGTGTCCGATCACTCTAACAAAAACACATGGCATAATTCATCACCAATGAAGTAAATTACGATAGTTATTTTACTGGCCACAAGAAAAAAACGATAATGTGAATACCCAAGCGTTTGGCAACTCGGTCAATTACTACATATCACACATAAAGTAAATTTACTGTAATATTTACTGAATAACCATGTTTTTTTTCATAGAGTTTCATGTGTGATTTACTATGAAAAAACAACTTTACGACAATTAACTAATATGTAAACATGCCATTAACTAAAATTCTGATAACATTCACAGACAATTACAGGCATGAGGGACAGTCGGACAGAACACACAGGGGAGCTGGTGCGACATCAGAACAAGGTTG
Organism: Microstegium vimineum; assembly: GCA_022036555.1. Taxonomy (NCBI): domain Eukaryota; kingdom Viridiplantae; phylum Streptophyta; class Magnoliopsida; order Poales; family Poaceae; genus Microstegium; species Microstegium vimineum. The sequence continues at coordinate 2,275,300 of CM039122.1, read as the reverse complement.
GCGGTTGGTAAATGGTGCCGCCTGCCTAACTAGCAGACGAAATTTTTTTATTATTTCTGACCTGAAAGACTGAGATGGATCCCTTCCCACGCCTGTATGTTTGCTCTCAAAAGCTATGCAAGGATGGAACGCCCATTATAAATTTCCATGAGTCTCATCACCTGAAACCACAAGAAAAAAACACACACAATAAGACAGCAACAAATCAAAATTTCGCAGATGGCAGACTTTGCTCAGTTCTACCCAGCAAAAACAATAGAGATATGAATTATTGAGGTCATCAAAATGTGAATGAAGCATTTGGGGAAAAAAATGAAATGAAGCTTCAGAGAACCATAGTGATTATCTACAATTTGATGTCAGCAAATTTCAAATAAACTAGTTACATAGAATGTTATAAAACCCTGATTTACCATAAGAACTAGTTACAAAATTTTAATGTATCCAAGACGGTGAATAGGAAGGGAATTTACCACAAATGGACATTCAAGCAATTTCATAACTATATTACAAACAATGTCGAAACCATTTACCATAAGACAGTTACAATGTTTTTGAATGTTACACCCACCCAAGACGGTTATTAGGAGAAAAGTCCCACAATTTTGACATCAAGCAATCAAATAACTAATACTATAGTGTCTGACACAACTTTATTTACCACAATTATAGTTACGACGAACACTTATTTATCATAATAGATCAGCGATCTAACAAAGACAATATATAAATATAAAGACAAAATTTATACAGAAAAAATACAATAAGAAAGCCAGCTTTTCATAAGGGTATATACAAAGGTGAAGAATAAAGGTTCAAAATAGAGCAAAGACTTAGAAAGAAAAACCAACATACAATCACCTTTTCATCTTTTGATTCAACAAGGTTTACAAAAATTCGGCCTCAGCATAGAAATAATTTACTATAGTCATCGAGCCAGTCGACCTTTCACACACAATAATTTTGGTTAATCTGAGAAAGTTACAATAAGGAAACATGTTTAAAGAAGATTGATTCTATGTAATTTACGAGAATGACAAACAATTACGAGAATGAACTAAGAAAATAACTTACAAACAATTAACCAAAAAAAAGACTACGGATTCACTGAACCTGAGGGTTGATGGACTGATGAGGCTAATGTGAGAAGCTCATGTGAAAATCTTGTCCCGTCTGTGTGGATGGCGGTTGACTGAAACTGGAAACGCCATAATCCATTGAGTCCCTCTCGGCAGTAAACAACTCTTCGATCTGCATAGGAAAGATGACTGAGAATTTTAGATCCAAAATCAATAGACCATAGGAATGGCATAAGTGCTCACTTCAATGTCCTGTCCAAGCTTCACACTCGATGCATCGCTTGTGGTGAAGGAAGCACACTTTCTTTCCAGGCAGCCACTATCGACATCGGGAAAACCGGAGGCCAGTGATCAACATCTGCTAAAAAATAACCTAGATTAGATTCGGATAAGGGACGTATTATTCCACGAAAGACAAAAATGAATAGGGGCAACGGATTTTCCAGTGTAACACGTCTGAAATTTGAACGACGGCCGATACAGTGGTCTGCCCACCTTCTTCCATAATCCCTTTGCCGTAGCAGCCAACAAAGACACAAGGAGGCAGATATTCCAGCGTTGATTAATTGGGGCCTCTTAGCAGCACCTGCCGAATAGGAGGATTGGACCCTCTCCAGCAGCGAAGAACAGGATGAGGTCTGCGCTAATCAGGAGGCCGTGGTAGCAGGCTTCGTTTCTGAATCAGTCCAGGCAATGATACGGAAGAATCAGTCGAATCAATATATCTTGCACGGTTGCACGGTGAATGATCTCTGGATAGTATCAAGAAGAAGGGCGTCCGCATACCAGGACGAATCAGATCCGCGTCACAGGTGCGGGTGGCGAGCGAGAGGGCGGCAGGAGCATGTGGACGAGACCGCGAGGCGCCAGGCGGGGTGTCGGCGGCCGTGTCAACATCCTCGGGCGGCGGATCAGGAATCGTCCGCCAGCTTGCAGGGTGCGGGGCCCCGGGTGGCGATAGCGAGGAGAGGTCGCAGGAGCGGGTGACGAACGGGGCGGCAGTCAACAGCATCGGAGACCCTGGGTGCTGTGAATGTGATGGTTGGGATGTATCGCTCGAGGCACAGAAGGCGTGAGGTTTGGACCGCACCAGCCGCTCGACAGTAGCGAAACCCAAGCTACAGAGAAACATATCCCAAAAAACATCCCTTTATCTCAATGTAGGAATGGTAGGATCAACGAACACGACAACTGCATACATCATGCATGCAAGCATGACCCTCTCTGCTATTAAAAAAAATGCATCACCACCCTTTTAATTTTAGAACAGAACGAACGACATGATGGTATAATTTTCAATCGACATTCCCAGAGTTTAGGTCTAAAATTTAAGAAGAATCATAAACATTTCTTGAAGTAAAATGTACAAAATCTCCTGCGATCACGAAACTATGAAAATTTTAGGTGGCCAGCCGCATGAAAAATCCTGAAAACGAAATTGAAAACCTGATCGTTTCTTCTAACTAACCAAATATTTCTTCTGGGTAAATGAATTTAATTCTAGGACCAAAAGAACCCGACTATTATTTTTTTTTTTTAGAATTACACATAAAATGAAACGTTCACACTCATCCTATGAATATACGTATACAATATACCTCTATGAACACTTATGAATGATGAGCTAACAGATCTCGAGATTCACGAAGGTCCTTTGTCACAGACGTCTCGCTGTCCCAGAGTACTTCACTATGTGTGCATTCAATTGTGGTTGCCATGTCATGACAGAGGAGTCCATTCATGTTGCGGATATTTCCGATACAGCCGTTGGTGTCAGACCAGCAACCAAGCTACTCCAATGATATAGCACGTGTATATGTGCGCTGCTGGTAGTGCAATTTGTGAGCTTGCAAGTTGTCCACAAATTCCCCCGGAGACTCCAATGCCGAATACCCAATCTCAGGCCTAGAGGCCAAACGAGGAGGATGAAGTTCATTATCACTGAAACCGGGAGCAGCAGGAAATGCAAAGCAGGCAGGACAGAGCATCGTAGCAGGAGAACCTCTTCGTCCCAAGTCTCAGGCAATTCCCGTATCAATTTATAATAAGCGTACGCCTCACTTTGGAGTTTGTGGACAGGTACAAATAAAATAAACTCGATTATAATTACCACACGAGCAGCAGGCTCCTCATTTATTCATTCCTAAAGTAATGTCGAAAGTAAATAATACTGTAGTATTCATTATGAAAAACCTGAAGCATGTCAGATCTATATCAACATTATTTGTGCTCTTCTGAAATTGCCTTCTCAAGACGTCAGCGCGTATTTGGAAGTAGATGTCACACAGCATTAACCTATCAAAATAACTACTTGTGTCGTCACATGTCGCCTCTAAAAGTACGTTCTATAATACAAACTCAAAAAGTATCTTGTCGTATTAGAAAACGACATGGTTCTTCAAAAAATGTAACTTAACCACGTTATTTTTTAAATAAAATAAATGTATATTATTTATGTAAGTATTTTACGGCAAGACACAACTCTTGAAAAGAATTAAATATTATCAAACTCAACAATTTAAAAGTTAATCATGAATTTATATTTCCAATATTAACTAAAACTTTATCCTAAACGACAACCTTTTTTAGTACAAGAGAGTACTCAATATTAAAAACAACAACAAATGCATGTTAATTAATGTCTAAGTTATATTTTGTATACAAACAAATTTCGTTCTAGTATATAAAAAAATGCAGCACCATCTTGCCCACCTAAGATGAATATTCCTTTTCTAAGAGACAACTAAACTACTGAAAGAGAATATAGAGAATAAAAATTTGCATCCATACAACAAATACAAGCAAGTACATGAAAGCAGAATCACAGCTAGCCAAGCAATCCTAAAAAGTGGCCTAGAACCCGGAACAGCACAGAGGAGTAGAGGACGAGTTAGAGCACATGCATCCCTAATACAAGGCACACAAGTAGGACATAAACAACGAGAGAGTAGCAGTACTGAGTAGGACTAAAACCTTCGAGAGTTGGAGTTCATCGCTACCTCCACCGTTCAATCAACTTAAGCTTGCGCAGAGTCTTACATTATTAATACTGTACTCAGGGAGTTTTCTTTTCCATTTTATTTTAGAACAATTGAACAAAACTCATATATATCACCTGAATAAACGTACAATCATGTGTGTTATCTATAGTTTAGTTCTTCTTGTCAGGTACGCAGAAGAATAAGCTGCCAAGTGTTGCTGAGATATGATGGCACAATCATTTAATTGACTTTACTTTCTAAATGAAGAATCAATTTAAGGCCCGTCAAATAGAATCAAGGGTTCCCATAAACACTTCGTTGACCTCTGTCACCCAAAAAGAAAGAAGGCGCAGCGTAAGTCCTGCTCCTATGTGGCGGCTACTTGAGTTTGGGAAGGCCGAGCGACCAAACGACACGCACCGAAGTAAACGAACAATATATACAGGTGCAAAAGTCCATCCTTGGAAAAGCGGAAATACAAGTTAATTTCTACTACTAAGAAAAGTTGTGGAAAACCCATCAATAATCTGAGTAACATCGATATCCCTAATTAAGATCTCTCCCAAAACCACATCTCCCTGCCCCTTTTATTTATATTAGAATCGTAATAAGTACAATTTAAACAATACGCCATCATTTCGACATTTTCTACCAAAACCAAGCCAACTGGACTTCTCGAAAGAGAGGATCACTCTCATTTGTTACAATAAAAAAGCAATGGACTTTTCCCGAGTGAGAATTAACCCAGCTACAAATTCTCAGATTTTATTAGAGAGATCTAAAACTTCTGAAGAAATGGAACAAGAGTTTCGATGATAGCAAGTCAGGTAGAGGAATAGCTGCTATGCTATAGTTTCCTTTTATTGTTTCCTCGTACGTTCTCTGTTCTGGGTCCCCCGTATTAGAGGGACTGCCTTGAGACTGCAGTCTGGAGTGTTCCTCTTGTAAGCTGTGTTATCCTCAAATAAACTCAAAACTTGCCTGTAACAAGTGGGACCAATGGGCGATGGACTTAAATAATCCTCACTGCCCATTAATCTCTCTAGGCTATATTGTATTCTGCCCTCTTGATTGATTTGCGTTATTTGGTTGTGGAGTGAGTGATATGTCGCAGCATAGTTTTACATGACCACAAAGTCAAATGAGCGCTCTTCTCCTGCTAAGTATCCTGCCCTTCCTCCATTTCCTATTGTATCACAGCAAATCCAGACACCATCCAGGCCTAAGCTCAGATACTAGAAGCTTGAGACAAATAAAAATGAAATAATGAACCTATCGAGCACTAAAACCAACAAGCAGGTGATGGTGCCAGTGAATTTTTACGTCATTCTCATGCAGAGGTGTAGAGCGTGTATAAAAGAAAAGCCCAGTCAGGCAGCTCCTATTTAATTGTCACAAGTAGAGAAGGCTTATAGATTCAGGTTGGGGAACCGACTTTAGTTCCGATATTTTCAGTTGGGACTACGGAAACCGGACTAAAGATATATTCTATAAGTCCCCGTGTTGCCACAATACCACCGGGACAAAAGTTCATCAAGACTTAAAAAAAACAATACCCCCTCACAACATATCCCGTAAGATATTCGAACACCAAAAACCTCAGACACAGCCTCGCCGCGTGTAACCGTCCTGCCTTCTCGAGGCTATGTCCCCGCTTACATCAAGTAGCTTACCTATGACATAGACAACCCTCACAGACCAACAACAGTCTTCTTCTGTGCACTTGGTCCTCACTCAAGCTCACGCCCGGGAAGAAACTTCCCGATCGATCACCCATCGCTTCAGCCAAGCACGCTTAACCTGGAGTTCTGAAGAGAAGGTCTTCTGGAACAAAAAGTTGCAACTTGTTGGTTTGTGTATGAATTATCACTATTAATCCTATTAAGCCCTAGGCCCGGGTGTTGTTACATCCCACACACCCTTAGAGAGGGACGTCCTCGTACTGGGGGCGTCAAACCCCAGTCCAGGTAACGACCCCCTTTTTGTCACCGTCTGTGTGTCTAGTGCCAAGCGCATAAACCATGCTGTTGACCACTATTGGGTCCTTTTCTATGCACTTTTGTTCCTCACTCATGCGCACACAAATGTTGTGTGACCACGTCTTCTGGTCTTTTCTATGCACTTTGTCCCTCAACTCATGCGCACCCAGAAAGAACTTCCTGCCGGTCCACCCAAATCGCTTCAGTCCCAAGCACGCTTAACCTTGAAGTTCCTGAAGAGATGGGCTTCCGGAAAAAGAAGTTGTACCTTGTCAGGTAAATGAATATTATATAAATCCTATTAATCCCTAGACCTGAGATGTTATAGCGTGTAGCTATAATCATCACACTACATAATACATCACAACAATGAATGAGACATTTTCCTTTATAACCTAGACCAACCGTAAACTAAATTAGTTTCAGATTCTTCGTAATACCAACGAGTTACACCAGTCACTTTGTTGCTTTGAGATATGAAGTTTTCCCTAGCCGCCCAGTGGCCATTCTCGCATCGGATCCCGCAGTCCCGGCAGTTCACAATCACCCAGGCAACATGCATGTTTGAGTACAGATGTGCTTTCTTACTAGAACCCTATCTAGACTTTTCTCAAAAAAAAAAAGACCCTAACTAGATCTTAGCAGCTAGCGCCCCCCCTGAAACCGGTTGGGCCCGGAAAACCAAGCTGCATGCATAGCGATCGAGGATGGGGACAGCTGTACAAAGGTCCACCCAAGGCCGACGCCCTGGATCTAAGCCCCAAAAATTCCCAGGGACTACCGGATACCCCGGGCTTGCCGAGTGCCCTGAGCGTTAGGGGCACTAGGGGAAAAAACACAAACGGCAAAGGTTTTTTGTCGAAGTCTTTTGTTAGGCATTCGGCAAAGATTCTTTGCGAAGACTCTCTAAAGAATTTAAAAAAAAAAACACGAAAATAATAGCAAAAAAATTTTAAAGGGGGGGGCCCCCCACCCCTCGATTGATTTTCCATCAAACTTTAATTTTATTTTTCGTAGCTTTTTTTTCGCCGGCGGGATTCGAACCCCAAACTTCCCCATTTCCTAGCTTCAAACCCAAACGATTGATCTCCATCAAACTTTAATTTTATTTTTCCCAAACTTTGTCGCCGGCGGGAAATTTGAACCCCCACAAAAACCCCTTTGCTAAATTCCCCTTTTTAAAAATTTATATATTGTTTAAACCGATTGAAAAATTTCTTGTTTGAGACCTTAAAAAGAATTCAAATGAAAAAATTTTAAACACAAAGTTTCCCCTAAAATTTTTTTGGGTCTACAGTTTTGTTTAGAAAGTTTTTCCATCCGAGGTCATTTTTAAAAAAATTTGAATTTCAAATTCTTAAAATTTAAACGCAAATTTTGAAATTTAAGACATGGGGGTTTCAAATAAAAAAGTTGACAACTACAAAATTTTTTATAACTTTTTGAGATCTACAAATTTATTTTTGTTGTTTTTTTCCCTCCAAGGGCGTTTGAAAAATTCAATTTTTAAAATTTGGAAATTCAAAACCCCAACTTTGCAATTTAAATATTTTAAAAACAAATAAAAAAATTTTCAAATACAAAGTTTCCTAACTTCTCGAGATCTACAAAAATTATTTTGGTTGTTTGGCATATGGGTTTAAACCCACAAAGATCGTTCTAAAAATTTTTTTATAAATCACAATAAGCATAAACCAAAGAGAGAGAAATGTAAGATTTTTTGAACAAATTTACTTTTTACTTTGTCATATGAAAAAATAAGGGAAAACAAACTTTGTACATCTTGATGAGTTAAACAACTTTGTAAATTCAAAAATTTTTTTTTTTGAATTAAAATTTTCTGCTTCAAAATGTATTTTGAAAAATTTTTTTTTGTCGGTTGTCGAAAAAAAAACCTCGGCAAAGCTTTTTAAACCGAGTGTAAAAAAAAACTCTCAGCAAAGAAGCTTCTTTGCCGGGAGTAAAAAAAAAAAACCTCCAAAAAAAAAAATTCCGAGCCCCCCCGAAAAAAAAACGCTGGGCCCAATTTCAAATTTTTTCGGTAGTGAGGTGACCCCCAAGCCTATCAACTAACAAAGCTAACACGTAAGACGATGAACAACGTACCGGGGGCAGAAAAAACGTACAAAAAAATTGCTAGAAACACATGATGTGGATCAGGAAGACATTTGTTTTTCCATCCCTAAAAATTCCCCTACTCATCGACAAATTAAAGCACATAGTAAAGGGCAAACTCAACAAGGGGGGTGGGAAAAAATTGAACAAGTGCCCCCTATCTTTTTCCTCTGTAGTTTAGGGGCACTTCCTCTGCCCTGTTTTTTCTTCTAATCAAGACTTTCCCCTCGAGTAAATGCCAAAATTTTGGGGATTAAAAACCCCCACCCTTTTTTTGTTAAACAGAAAAATACGTTTTCCCAAATGTCATAGAGGATCACAGGGGCTAACTTGCTGCGGTTTCCTTCCCCGGGCTGGGGCGCACCGCTCTTTGCTAAAAAAACCCATCGAAAGCTACTCCAATTAGTAAAATATACCCATGTGGATTTTGCGCTGGGGGTCGGGTTGGGTAGTAAAAAATGTTTGTTGTTGAAATAACTGCCCATAGCTGTCCAAAAAATTCCCATGACCCCAAAATTCCTAGCTAGGGCCAGAACGACGGAGGGGATGAGCTAAAGGAGCCCCAAAAACCCGGGGGAGAGCAGGACAATGAAAACCCAGGCAGCGCTTTTTTAACCAAGCTTCGAGCATTTCCCTTTTATACGGGCCCGGGCCTTTGGCCCTTCACTTTGGATTTTGGGGCAGGTCCAAATTAAAACAAATTCGTTATACACGGCTGCTTTTTGGGCCCCCCCCTTATTTAATTTTAAAATTCATTTTCCCCAAAGAAAAAGAACAGGGCCCAAATCTAGTTTAACCTTTTTGTGCCCTTCTGCATTGCATGCCAAATTTTCTCCTCAAGACGTCAGCGGGGAAATTGATGCAGATGTCAATCGGTTGGTGGGTTAAAAATACACTTTCGGTAGGTTTAAATACTTTTGTTGGCTGATTTTTTGTGAAAAAAAAACCCCTGTTCTGCCTGGATTTAATCGGCTGAAAAGCCAAGCAACAACTTTTTAAACCTTCATATATGCAAAATGTATACCTGGCGGTGTAAAAAAATTACATTTTAAAATTAGAGAAATGAAGAATAAATAAAAAAATCATTTTTCCCCTTTTGTCTAAGGAATTTTTTTTTTAAAAAACATAAATGCCATGGAAAATTTGTTTACTTTTTCTTCATAATGAGATCGAAGTAATCTTTTATGACAAACTAAAAAATTTTCCTTCTAAGAAAATATGACTAACACAAATATTCAAAAACGAGTCACACTACAACAAAAAAGAAAATTTGTGACGTCTCAAATGTAACTTTTGTGATGGGAATGAAGCGTCTCTAAATGACTAAAAATTTTTATAATGGTTTTGGGGCAAATATTAGTGACGGTTGTTCCTTGTCTTGGATATCTTGGTTCAAATGGGTTTGGGTTTCAAAAACCTGGGCAAATTAAACCCCCTACCTAAAACCCGAACCTAAATTACCTGATTACAATTTCAAACAGTTTAATTTTATATAAACCCCGCCCCCGCCGCCCCGGGAAAAACCCACCCCCCCGTACCGGGCCCACCCCAACCCTGGTTGTGTTGTGCCCCCCGCGAGGCCGAACCCCCCACACCGGCCACACCGGCGCAAAACCCCCACCTGATTCAAATGGCACCCCAAAAAATACCCCCCCCCGCCCCCTTTCTTGCGAACAATGGTTGTTTTATGCTCATGATGTTTAGTTTTGTGATGGGGGAATTTATCAACACTTGGGTGTTTCAGTTTGAGCGGGTTTTCACTAATCCTTTGCGAAAGCAAATGTGTTTTTGTCTTTCGACTTGTGGTGTTCAGGTACTATGCTAGTGACAGTGGGGCAATTTGGGGTAGAGAAGGTCGAGTAGAAAAAATTGGGCCCTTTCCGATGGACTGAGAGCGGTGAAGGGCGGGAAACGGGGCCCCAACGAGGGGCCAAGGGCGCCGGCGGAAATAGCTGTGGTTGGGTAGTGCCGGGACTGGCGAGTGCGAAAGACCTGGAGGTAACCGAGTTTGACCCCAGTCAAGATGGCGGACTTTGAGGGTCGAGCGGAGGGTCTGGGGACTTTTGGGGTCCGACCCGGGCGAGGACAAAAGGGGGCCCTTTAGTCGAAGGGGGTTTGGTGGGTTTTGGGGCCCCAAAAACCAACCCGGGGGACGGTTTTCGGGGTTTGGGCCTCAAAACTCGGGGTTCGGTAGTTTAGCCCCAAAGCAAACATTTTTCGGGTTTTGCGGGGGTTTTGGGGCCCCAAAAAACCCCGGCGGAGCTTCCGAGGAAGCGGGGATGGCACGTGGCGGAATCCGGAGGTTGCGTCGAGGCGACGGGAACCCCGGCAGGGAAACGGGGGCCCTCCAATTTAAGACGAGTGGGTGAGAGATTTTCGACTTGGATTACAATGTCTTAGGGCTAGGTAATTCGGGTCATGTATCTAGGGGGGTCTTTGGGAATAGCCAAAGCCCCGTTAAAAAAAGGGGATGGGAAGGGGGGTCCTAAACCCCTCTCTTGAACCCTAATCATTTGCCCCAACTCTCTCTTCTCCAAACCCCTTCCCCCTTAAATTATGAGATCCCCCAGGGGTTTCCACCAACCTTTGTAAGAACATTGGGTTTTTTTGCAGGAATCGGAGGGCCCTAACCTCCCTAAGCCATGGTGGCTTCGATTTCTTTATCGTGTCCCCGTTTTGCTTGTGTTCTTCGCGTTTTTTCTTTTGCTCTTTTTTTTTCTCCCAGATTGATTTCTCTTTGTAGGGAGTTTGCTTTGCAAAAACCGTTTTTAAAACCCAAATTGTTTTGTATTCGTGAAGGCCCTCTTAGCACCGAAGGAATTCTCCCCCAAACCCCACGAGTGCGTAAAATTTGGGCGAATTTTTTTTGCGGCGTTCTTCGTTTTTTCCCTTTTTTCCTCCCAAAACCGATTGTTTCCCCCCCAAATTTTCCTCCAAATTGAGTGATGATTTTTTCGAGATAGCTGCCCCAACTGCACGGGATAAAGCCTACAAAGTTTGGTTGCGGTTGGAGTTCTTTGGTTGAGTTTTGGGAAGATTTGGCGGAGGAAATGGGTTTTTTGGGGAAATTTCATTTTTCTGCCCCGGACGCCCGGACCATTCCCCCCTAGCTTGGGGCCAAAAGCAAGTGGCCGGGGGGCTTGACTTTCCTCGTGTCAACAGCAAAGGGGCGCCCGGCCCACCCGTCGGCCCCACCTGCTTTAGTCCACGGGGGTAGTCCGAGGGGTGGGCCGGGGGTTTGGGTTGCTTCCTGCTTTTTTTTTTTGGCGGGGTGAGGGAAACCCTTTCGGACCTCTGCTCCTTGGTCCGGAGCAGCGTCGGACTGTCCGGAGCGGGTTCCCCCGGAGGTCGGGGTCCCTGCTCGTTTTGGTCCCGGCTGGAAAAAGCGTGGACCAGCCCCCCGGACCACTCTCATTGGCCCCGGTGGTCAAGCCCTGAACGGGCCCCGGAGCCTCTTTTGGTTTGCTGTTTTCGCTTTTTTGGGCCTGGGTTTCATCCCTTTTTTTTCCAAAAGGGGGGTTGAGGATTTGGGTTTTTTGGGGGTTTTCCGGGTTGAGTTTTCCTCCACTCCCCGGGTTTGAGCTCTCTTTTCTCCGTTTTCGCCCTGAATTCCGCTCGCAAAAATCCAACAACTAGTTTGGTTTTTTGGGGAAGAGGGGGCCCGAATATTTCAAGAAAAATTTGAGGCCCCCCAAATTCCACCCCCCTGGCGCCGTTCTGGGGCCCTTTGGGGAAGTGCCCCTTTACACTGTTTGGGCAAAAGTATAAAAAAGGTTTTAAAATGAGATTATAATAAATCTTTACTATGGGTTTACGTAACATTATGATAAAAAAAATTCATGGTTATTGTAACACAAAAATCGTAAAACTATCGTAAATAGTTTTTCATTTGATAAAAAAATTAGTATATAAGATTATCGTAAATAGAGGTGGTAAAATTTGAAAACTTGTCTGTATTATTTTTTAACCAAGTCTTTTTTTCCCCTTTTAAAGGAAAAAAATTTCGGGCCCCCCCATAAATGACAGGATTAACACCTAGCTTGCTGCTTGCAGCTCGTGGAGTGTGAAAGAGCAACCAAGCCCACTCCCATGAGTAAGCACGTGGATGTGCACTGGGGTCTGGTGGAAATGTAATTTTGTCAGGTGAGTCCAAACTCGAATACAATCTCGGGCACTGAAACTGGTGGAGGACAAAAATTTAAAGCCGGCAGGAGCCTGCACAAACCCTGGTTCTCCACAAAGTTTGGGGGGGTTTAACCCCGTATACCTTTTTAAAAAAAAATAGCAGCCTCTCTCGGATCCCTTTAAAAGATCGTGGTCCTGTTAAAAAGGGTTCCCCAAATTAATCGCTAAAACCCCCACGTTTTCCGTCAGCTTTTGGCACTAACAGTGCTTAACAGCTTGGGGAAATGACCCCGCTTGCCATTGGGGCCATTCAGCTCTCTGAACCCTTTTTTGTTTCCTCTATATCCTTCCCAGGCCAATTAGCTGTTGGCCCCTAAAGTTTCTAGCTTTCCCCGTAGACGCTCTGCGCCCCCTACCAAATTTTTTTCCCGCCAAAAAATTTTTTTTTTGGGCTTATGCGTTGTTACATGTACCAAAGACATGGTTGAAATTTGGTAACGTTTAGTGCTTTTTTTTTTAATTTTAATTTTTTTAACTTCACAAATATAAAATTTAACCATGATTGTTTTGGGTGAGTAATTTATATTTGGGATATTTTATTTTTAAAAATTTTTTAAAATTTTTTTGCCCCAATAATTTTTATTTTTGAATTTTCTATTCAAGTTTCTTTTGCAACCCCCCCACAAATGATTTGTATATTTGTGCACAACTTTTTTTTCGATTTGTTCATAATTTTTCCACAATAATTTTTTACCAAATATTTTGCACGCGGGGCAAATTTCGCGCGTGGTGCGTGCAAGCGCAAGCATGCAGGGCCCGCATGCAGGCACACACCACTAGGAAGGAGGAAAGGGAGCCCACGCACACGCAGCGCGGCCGGGGCGCAAACCCTACACGTAAAGGGGTAGGCCCTTAGCTTTAAACTAGCTAACCATCATCATTTCATGCATGGCCCTGGGTGGATGCGTTCCCGTCCTTCCACTGTGCCGTACCGCGCGTAGAATAGTGAGAGGTGGTGGCCGGGACATCGAATCTCAACACGGCCCTACGCCCTCGTTTCGTTTTGGGCCCGGGGAAAACGATCCGTCCGCTATTAAACGTGTTACGCTAGCTCCCTGGATTTCCCCCCACGGGATTTGCCGGCATGCAAGCTAGCGATACATGCAGGGCCCTGCAACATATCAAGTGGGTATAACAAGTGATATTTGTATAAGATTTGAAGAAAACAAATACTAAAAAAGTCAAATTGGGAAAGGGAAAATTTGTACGCATTTCGTGTTTTTAACCCTTTTAAAGCTAAGGGAGGGCCGGGGATGAGACACGTGCTACGAATTAATAAGTACGTCAACGTGTACGTGTACAACAACGTACAACAGCGTACATCCCCAAAGCGCCTGAAAGAGTATTGTCTGTAGTGTTGATGCGACGATGTGCAAATATATACGCTCATCAAGGGTAATAATTAATTAGTTTCCCTTTTTTCATTACGCAACAAATTTATTATGTAGCAAAAAAAAAAGTATACTCGCCCGTTTTGATGTTTTTTTCCCAAACATAAAGTTTCTATATAAACAACAATATTACATATATACTGCGTAGATATTTTCACAAGGTTTGCAAAACATCTTCTTTTTTTTTATTTTATAAATTTTTCAAATAAATTTTAACTATGAATTTTAGAATTTTAAAATTGACCTAAAGGATAAAAAGGTAAATTTTTTTCCCCAACCCGGTCCCCCACATTTAAAACGCCAAAAACCCCTAACAGAATACTGACGGAAGGGTACAGGGGGAAACATGGGTATCGATTAATTTGCTTAAGCCCATAAAAAAGACCACGATCTTTTTAAGGATACGAGGGAAAATTTACAATCTTTTTTAAGGGAAATTAGGTAAAACCCCCCCCCCCCCCCCCCCCCCCCCCCCCCCCCCCCCCCCCCCCCCCCCCCCCCCCCCCCCAAACCCAAAAATTTCCCCGGGTGCCCTCCAATGCCGAATACAGCCCTCAGAACCTAGAGGACACGGAAGGGAGGGGGAATGAGCTCATAGAACACAAAAACCGGGAAGCAGGACAATGCAAGACCCAAAATTTTTTCCCCAAGCCTCAGGCTTTCCATATATACGGGCGCCGGGAATGTCATTTTTGGAGTTTATTAGGACAGGCCCAAATTAAAACAACTAAAATTTCTTTACCACTCGGCTGGTGGGTACCCCTTAGTTATTATTACAAGTAGAAAACGGTAAAAGTAATTAAAAGGGGTTTTTCATGAAAACTGAAGCATGAAAAAATGCTAAATCACTATTTGTGCTATTCTAAAATTGCATGCTATAATATATTTTGTTGTCATATATGAAACTAAAACAACTTATAGACAATTAAAACCTGATGGTCTTATAATATGATGCGCTCCGTTTGTGGACACGCCTTTTTTGTTGCTTTCTGGTGTAAAGTGAACTCAAAAACGACAAAACGCAAAGGCCCTGACCGCCAGACAACTAAGTCTGGCAGGCGCATAAGGTCGATAAAGAGATGCTCTTACAGGCTTCCCGTAAACTAGAGGAGTTTGTGTTGGGTTTTTTTTGGGCGTCGTCAGAATGGATATCTACTTGTCGAATTTTTTTTTCCATTAGAAAAATTTCTTTTTTTGGGGACTTTTTAAGTTAAAGCATGATCTTATTTAGAATTGGCCTTTGGTTCGAGTATCTTTGTAAAAATTTGGGGTTAAATTCAAAATTTTGTAGAGAACCCGGGATGTTTATCCACTACAAAAAAAAAGTCTGGCAAGACATGTGCAATTCGAAAACGTTATTGGGCGAATTTTTTTTATTGCTTCATGGCTCTTATTATTTCCAATGCTTTAAAAAACATTTTTTTTCTACATGCATTAATTAATTAGGGAAAACATACATCACGTTTTTGTCTTAAATCTGAATTTTTTGTATTTTAAAAAACTAAAACAGTTTTCCCTAAGAAAAATTTGGGAAAAGGCCCAAAAGGTTTTTTAAATTTCTCCCCTTAAAAACCCCTATAACTAATATAAATATATATATATATATATAATATATATATATATATATATAAAAATAAAAATATTATATACGACAAAAGCTATTCTACACCCCAGCTGTATAATACTCCCTCCATCCCCAAAATTTTAAGTCATTCCAAGAATCTTGGAGAGTCAAAGCATCTCAAGTTTGACCAAGAATTATAACAAAACTATAAAGATTTTTTAACATCAAATACGTAAAACTATGAAAATTAATTGGGGAAAAAGAATCTAATGAAAAATTTTTTTGACATCGTAAATATTTTATATTAATTTTAAAAGTTTGGCAAACTTGGAAAAATTTGAAAAGGAGGATATTATTCTTTCAAAACCCACGATGCAATCCAACCACCAGGTCACCCTCCCCCCGCTAGGCGCGCCGGCCCACCTCCACCCGGCGCCCTCCCCGCGCTCGGCCCCCCCTCCCCCCTCGCTTTTGGGTTTTTTTCACCCCCTTTGCGCAATTTCCGTGCCAGCCTTTTTTGTTTCCGAACGCGCTCAGCCCCCCGCGCTAGGCGGGCTTTAGCCCACCTCCGGGGTTTTTTTTTCACCCTCCCGCGCCCAAAACCAGCAACAAAAATAAATGCGGGAGCACAAAGGGCTCGAAACTGGGAGACCTCAACACCCTGAGGACTTGAACCTGCGCATTAGCCATACGAGCCTTTGGTTTTTAATTGAACAAAATTTCCCAAACCCCAAAAATTTATTTAGCGACAGAGATGAAAAACTAACCCCTAATTAAAAAAGGAGCCTACCATTTCAAAATAATTTAATTATTTAATTTTGAAAAACCAAGGACTATCGAAGCTTATATAGATCAAATACCCAAAAACCTATAAAAACTGACAAATAAGAGGGAAAAAACTAACAAAAATTGAAGGGTTATACTAACAATGACAAGTGATAAGTACCAAAACACATACCACCCTGTACTGAAGAGTAAAAAATAAATACATCAAGGAAAAAAAGAGGACAATACTTAAAAATACAAAACGAAATTTTACCAAATGAAAACACTGAGAAAAAAAAAAAAAAAAAATCCCCACAAATGCATACTAGATAATATTTACTAAAGTCATAGTACTAAAAAAAATACTTTTAGAAAAAAATTAGGGAAATACCAAACTGCACCAAGTAGTGATAAAATACTAAATGAACTATCACAATTTTTGAAGATACTGACAACTACTTAAGGTACTACAAACTATTTAAGATACACCAACTATTGAAGTTATAGTCCCGGGTGTACAAAATAAAGGTACAAAAAAAAACTTGAATATCCCGACAAAATATTTGAAGATATATAATACAATAAAGGGGGTATCACTAGCTTAGTATTTTTCATTTAAAGAAGCTTTAGTAATTAAATAGTATTTATCATATTTTTATTACGAGTACCATTTAAGGATGTCAACTTTAAATGTTTTTTTTTTAATAGTTTGTCAGTATTTTTATCTAAAAAAAACCGACAACAAAAAAAAACTAAATATTGACACCTAATCAGTACTCTTGATAAAAAATTCTAACAAATACTTACAACTACTAAAAAAAAAAAATACTGAATTTTTGACCCCCTAATAAAGTACAAACCTAAAACACTAAAAAAGCAAGTACTGAAAAGAATTATCAAAAACCCTACTTGAGTCAAATACTGAAAAAATGTTGATTGAAAACTGAAAGCAACAAAAAGACTCTGACAAACATTTAAAAAAAAATATTGATCATTAGTAAAAGCTTTTTAAAAGGGATTTTTTACGAAAAATAAAAATACTGCAAAAACCCAAAAAAACCTAGGAAAATACTAACATCTACCGAAAAAATACTAAAAAACCCAGAAAAGGGTATAAAAAATGTTGAAAATTTAAACATATACTTACGGAAAATACTAAAAAACTGCTCAAAACAAAAATGGCCAAAAATATGGGAAATTCCCCAAAAACACTGACATGAATTAATTTCTTTTTAATAAAAAGCATTTTAAATAAAAATAAAAAATAGTAACGCATGGATTAATTTCCTTTCAATATCCCATGCATAAAAATAAATTTGGGCCCTATGAAACGTCCATACACCTCCTAGAGGAGTGAAAATGCTGCACGCATGTCGGGTGTCCGCGGGGTTTTTAAAAAAAAAAACCCACATGCAGCAACCCCTGGGACCAAGCAGCGGTGCGGGGGGTGCGGTTAAAAAAAAAAGGCATGCATAACCCCGGGCCCTGGAGCAGGGGCACGAGCGGGGGGGGAGGTGCGGCAGGGGCGCGGGAGCCCATGCGTACCGCTCGCGGGGCCCCGGAGTCCGGTCGGGCGCCCCGCTGCACCCGGGTTTGGGGTCTTGGTGAGAATAGCTTTTGGGAATGTAAAATACTTTTGTATATATTTTAAAATTTATTAGAAAATTTCAGCATATTATAATCAATCGGGGCAGGGATTAAATTCTGCCAAAATATAAGAAAAAATTTTTACCGTGCTTAGAAAAAAGTAAAAGCATTATTTAAAAAATTAGAAGAACCAATGGAGATGAACTTAAGTAGAGTCATCTTTTTTAAAGATAGATTTAATGATTATAAAATAAGAAGAATTGGAAAGACAAAATTGACCTTAATCACTTTAATTTAATTTATTTTTCCCACAACGTACGGAGAGGAACTACTGCACGGAATTTTCCCCCCCAGCACCGTAAAAAAAATTTTCCCCCAAAAAAATGTATTTTCTGCAAAGGGCTTTTTCCCTTTTATCAATAGCCACTGCACACGTACAGTATTTCCACTTAGGACCCTTTAAATTTAAATTTAAACAACAATTACCAGGCCAAACCCGGGGATGCTCTTAAACCCAATGCTGAAAGGCTCGCTCGCCCCCATAAAAAGACTTCCAAAACCGGCAAGCGTCCAAAAAAATTTTTTCCTTGGAAGACTCTGTCAAAATTCCCCAAAGGGCCGAGTGGGGAAAAGAAAAGACTTTTTCCCTCCAAAAAACTCGGGCTTTGGAGCCCCTTGCTTTCTTTCGCAAAAAAAGTTCTGGTATAGAGAAGATACAAGTAATTAATGTGAAGAGTGGCCCCGCAGTGCTCCCGAAAAATGGCAGGAAAAGAAAAAAGGGGGTGCCGATGTCTTCTTTTATACCCATGTTTCAAAGACACAGAAACGTGTCGTCTTGAATGTTTTAGGTGCCTTCTTAAAATTTTTTACCAGACCATCCTTTTTTTCTGATTGCCCCTTGATTCCCTCCCAACTGTTTCCCTTTTGTTTTTTTTGTGCGCAACATGGATGCTGCCCCCCTTCATAAGTTCCCCGTTCCCCTGTCCCCCCTTTTTTTTTTAGAGCTAGTATGCATATTTTAGGTTTAAAAACGTTTTCTTTAAAATAATTTTTTACAGCCCAATTATTCAACCGCCCTGAGCCCCTTCAATCCTTAAAACAGGAGTCCGAAAGAAACTTGGGGTTGGCTTTAAATTTAGTTGTCAACTAAAAACTTGCAATTTGATCAAACTTCCAAAAAAACCAAGTGTAGCTACAAAACAAACACACCCCGATATCAAAAGCTAGGTCACCAAACCGCGTGTATCTATCGAGCACTTTTACACAAAAATTTTTTTTTCCCCAAATTTTTTCTCCGTGTGACTACGCATATCGTCACTATCGGGTTATTCATTCCCCCGGTGAATGCGCAGCTTTTTGCCCATCTTTCAACCACAAGCCCTCCGTAACCCGGATCTTTAAAGCATCTGGACGCCGGACCTAGAGACCTCGGCGGTGCCACGGCCTGGGGAAACGAGCAAAATATATACGGGGACCGTTTAAAGGGCGAGGGAAAATGTGCGCTGTGGGTGCGTCGGGAGGCAACCCCGGGTTTCTAGTTTACTTTTTTTCACCCGGGAAGGGTCTAAAGTTGACTAAAAAACCTCTTTTAGATAGTAGAAATACTCCCCCCCGTCCCTTTATATAAAGTCGTCCGGGAAAGTGTCTGTGAGGGAAACACGGGTTTTCTAGAGACAGCCTTTTTGAGACAGGGGGGAGTAGGGCCCCCGAAGTGCCGAGCCTGGCAGCTGGGGGCAGAGCAAAAATTTCCCTTTCAAACCCGCCAGATAGCGATGGAAAGCAGTCCACTTGAGTACTCGTATTTCTGAGCCCCCCCACCTAATTTTTCAAGAGTTCCTACTTTTTCCCAATTAAAAGAGCAAAGGGAAAAACCGAATTCCCTGACCAAAAATTGAAAGTGGAGCGTAAACTAGTTATAATTGGTCCCTTTGGGAACACCCTTTTAAAATGCAAACAGCTGGCAAGCCGATGGGGAACTATTTATTTGATCACCCTTTCACATTCATTGTCTGGGTTTCCCAGTAATTTTTTGTGATTGTGCCTTCTTAATTAGAAGTGAAATTTGGGTTCTGGCCTCTCTAGAAAATTTAAAATCCTAAAAGAACTGTCCCCTTCTTGGCAGTTATTGTTTCTCACTTCTATTTTGCCCACACACAACCCTCAACATGCCAAGCAAGGCTGAATACACTCACTTTAAACCCCTCTGCTACATGGCAATTTTAAAAACTTTCCCAAGCAAGGCTGAATAAATGTAACAGTGGTTAGTTTCCTTTCCCGGGGAAAAACATATGTAACCTCACTTGAGTTTTTAACTCAGCACTAGTCATCAAATTTTTCACTCTTTAAATTTCCTTTTACTAGTAATGGTATAGTCAACGAATCCATTGACAGCAAGGCTTTTCTACCGATCCTTTTTTGGACATCCCAAAAAGCTTCGGCAGATCGTTTAAACCCCCGTTCATCTTCACCCAAAGGGGCGCTCGATCAGTGAGCTATTACGCGCTCTTTAAAGGGTGGCTGCTTCTAGGAAAACCCTCCTGGCTGTCTTTGCACCCCCCCCTCCTTTATCACTTAGCGGTCATTTAGGGGGCTTACCTGGTGATCCGGGTTGTTTCCCTCTCGACGATGAAGCTTATCCCCATCGTCCCCACTGGGCGCCTTTGACCCCCGTTAAATTTTTTTGGGCATAAAACAGTATTCCGAGTTTGCCCCCGATTGGTACCCGCTCGTCAGCCCCCCCCCGAAACAGGCTTTTTTCCCCCAGATTCCCCGCAATGTTTTTGGGTTTAACGCTTTTTGGGGGGAAAACCGCTAGCTTGGGTTTTGAGGACATTTCCCCCAAAACCCCAAACCCCATTATTTTTTCAAAATCAGTCTTTTGGCCCCCTTTTCTTGTTTCATCCAAATTAAACCGGGGAGGGGGGGAAAACCCCCCGGTTCGGGTAAAAGTGACAAAGCCCTATTAAAAATGTTTGCCCGGGTCCCGGGGGGTTTCCCCTTCCCCCTTTAACCCAAACCCCTTTCCCTTTGGTTCCCGGGCCAATTTTTTTAACGGCAGCGGTCGGGGAAAACTTTCCCCTCCCCCTGCTTGGGGTCACCCCCTTTCCGTTTATTTCACTCCCCCGGGGGTTCTTTTCCCTTTTCCCCACGGTATACTTTGTTTTGGGCCCCGGAAATATTTAGCCTTTTAATTTTGGCCCCTTTTGATTCCCCGGGGTTTCCCCGTCCCCCCGCTACCGGGGAAAGGAAAAATAGTGTGCTTTCGGTTTAGATTTTTGCCCCAGGGTGGGGCCCCAACCCCTTTTCCCCCAGCAGCAAAGTTTATTTCCCCCACCCCCGTTTTTTACGGTTTTGGGGTTTTCCCCCTTTCCCGCCCCTATAGGGGGAAAGTTTTTGTTTCTTTTCCTTGGTACTAAGAGTTTCATTTGAGGTTGTCTCTTGCCCCTTTATGGATTACGGGCAGTTAAAAAAAGGTTTTCCCTTTTGGGGGAAATTCCGGGTTATTTTTTTTCAAATCCCCCAAGCATTTTGTCGTTGTTTCCCCCCTTCCTTCTCCCCGGGGGGCCCCGGGGACCCCCGCAACCCCTTTCCCCTTTTTTAACCCCCCCAAATTTTCTTTTGGAAACCCCTCCAAAGGGGGGTTTTAAAAAAGGGGGGGATTTTTCAACCCCATAAAAGGAAACATAAACGAAGACGAATTTTGGAACCTTGGTCTTCATTTTCCACTAAGTTCACAAAGGTGGAGATAAGCGGATCCAAAACCCGCAACCAAAGGGAAAACCCCCCCCTTTTAGGCCCCCCCCCACGGGTTTTAAAAAAGGGGGGAAAAGATATGCAAAAACCCCCCCCCTAAAAAAAAACTTAAATTTCATATATGTGTTCCCAAAAAGCAAATTTCTCAAAAAACCCCCCAAAAAAGGTGCTGAGTTGGGTTTCCCTTTAAGGATTTTTGGTTCCGGGGGAACCCCGTAAAGGGGGAAAAACCGGGGGAAGGGGAAATTTTCCCCCCTTTTTCCCCCCAACTCTTTTATCTTAACTTAAGAAAGCGGGGTTTTTTTGAAGGGGGGATTGCCCTTTTGCCCCCTTTCTTCCCAAAAAAGGAGAGGGGGGGTAATATGTTCCCTTTTGCCCATTTCGCTAAAAGGGTTAAAGGGGAGATATGCATCAAGCTTTTCGCAAGGGCCATTTGACCCTTTTTCTCGGGGACCCCAGATGGGGGAAAGCTGGAGGCCCGACTCCAACTTGTCATGTGATCTTTTAGATTGGGGGTCAACGCCATCTACTCCCCCTTCCTTTTTGAAGCTTTTTGTCTCAGTAGAGTCTTTCGTGGAGTTTCAGTCCTCTTCCCCATTACTTAGAAAAAAGGGGCCCGGTTAGGTACAAGATATATTTCCGCTGGACAATTAGACAGCAACCGTAATGCAACGACCCCAAATTTCAAGGCGGAGCCTACACTGGTATTCCCCCGAGCCAAGTGGGGATGCATGAAAAGGCAGATGCTTCTTATTTTTTCCTGGCGCGCTGGGCCCTCCTGGACTT
Organism: Microstegium vimineum; assembly: GCA_022036555.1. Classification (NCBI taxonomy): domain Eukaryota; kingdom Viridiplantae; phylum Streptophyta; class Magnoliopsida; order Poales; family Poaceae; genus Microstegium; species Microstegium vimineum. The sequence goes on along the minus strand of CM039122.1, from coordinate 2,253,115 downwards.
GAACCCAAAGACCTCGCCCCTGAAGTAAATTTATCGCCCTACGATCAAACCAAATTGGGAGAGAATAATAGATCCTTTTCGGGAGCGTTTTTAAATCTTCCCGAAGCAGATAAACTCCCGTTGTATGGCCTTCAAGTGTGCTTCTTCCCCCCTTTTCCCCCCTTTCCTGGCAAGTCCTTGGGAAATAACCGTGGGAGAAAAAGAAGGGGGTTAAGAACCTCCCGGCCAACTAGAATTAAGATCCTTTTTCAAAATTCTGTATTTCGAGTCAAGAGATGATAATAGCACATCCCTTGCCCTGATCGGGGGGCTGTGTGACTTGGGGGTGAAAACCCAAAAAGGGTTTTTTACAAAATTTTTATGGCTAGATCCAAACCTAGCCCTGAAAAAAAGGAAAAAGAATTTCAGTTTTCCTTTAGGAAGGGGGTTAGGGAAGCTATTGATTACTATTTCCGACCGGGGGAAAAAATGAAAAAATGCTGAATGGGACGATCCCCCGTCACCCCAATGAAAGGGGTATCTGAGTTCTTGGTTGTGAAGATGCGTTGTTAGGTGTCTTTTCCATTAAGGGCGAACTAAAAAGTGTGAGAGTGCTTTCCCTCATGATAAGGGATGATGGGTTTCGGAAAAGAGGGGCCGCGGGGCCCCCCCGGCCCCCGGAATCCCGAGTGAATAGAAAGTTCGATTACATGGGATTTAAACCGAATGCCCATCTTCCCCTGGGAGAAGTTTGTTTGGTTTTTAAATCGATTTTAAAAGGGGGTTTCGATGCTAAAAGGCTTTGGTGTCCACATCTTCGGGTAAGCGTGATGAGCCATTGAAATCTGTGGTTAAAAGCCCCCCAGCAGCACAACAGAAAAATCGGGCGTTTACATTGAGCTAATAGCCCATCGCGGGGCCCCCAAGGGATGTTTCTTGCCAAAAAAGAGAAAACTCCTCCCCTTTTCCTTTGAAAACCCATGCCCACAGGGGGGACATGGGGGCGTCAAAAAAAGGGGGTCCTATCACTTCAATAATTGTTGATGGATAATAACTATGGCTTGGTTTTCTTACCTAACGAAAGAAAACTTTAAAAGTTTAGCCGAGTAGCTGCCCTTTTTTGGGCGTGGGAAACAGTGTAAACCCAAAAACCCAATAAGATAAGCATTGTCCCCTGGGAGGTGATCGCCGTACCCTTTAGTACGGTACCTTTTACGACTTCATAGTCGCAAGCTAGCTTAGGCATCCCCCTTTAGGTTAAGGGTAAAGACTTCAAAAACCCGGCCGTCCTTAGTGTGAGGGCGGTGTGTACAAGGCCCGGGAAGGATTCACCCCCGTTTTGGTGACGGCGATTACTAGCGTTCCGCTTCATCAGGCGAGTTGCGGCTGCAATGAACTAAAGGGCAGGTTTTTGGGTTAGTCACCCCGGGAGATCGCAACCTTTGTCCCCCCATTGTGCCGGGGGTTTTTCCGGGATAGGGGCATGAGACTTGGCCATCCCTTCCCTTCTTGGTTAAAAACGGCGGTCTGTTAGGGTTCCCCAAATATAGTGGAACTAAACACGGGGTTGCGTCGTTGCGAGACTTACCCAAACCTTCGGGAAGGCGAGCAGCATGCACCACTGTGTCGCGTTCCCCAGGGCCCCCCCTCTTTCAGAGGATTGGGATGTAACCCTGGTAAATTTTTCTTTGCATCGAATTAAAAAAGTCCAGCTTGTGGGGTTGTAATTCCTTTGAGTTTTTTTGCGAACGTATCCCCCGGGGGAACTTTGCGTTGCTACGCTGCAGGGTCGAGTCGCACAGCACCCAGTATCCATTTTTGGTAGGATATGGGGTCTTAATCATTTTTTCCCTAGTTTCGTTTCAGTTCGTGTCGGCCAGAGAGTGCTTTCCCGTTGTGTTCTTTTGTTCCCAAAGTTTACGTCCCCCCGGAAATTCCTCTGCCCCTACCCTACTCTAGTTGGTGTTTCCCCGCCTCCTGGGGGTTTTCGGGGACTTAAAAACCCCTACAGAGTTTTACACAATATTCGGATAACGTTGCTCCCCTATCTTTTTCCCCCGGTGGAGGATAGGCAAATTAAAATAAACATTATGTTGTCGGGCATTTTAAACCCAAAAAATTATGAATATTTTTTGTGTAGTAATCACTATATCTTTTTAATAATAAAAGTATTTTGCACATATTTATTTTGATAACTAGAAAAAAAGTATGGTCGCAGGGGAGAAAAAGTATTGAAATGGGAATAGGAATGTCTTTACACATTTTTTTAAATTGTATTAATGATTGTAAGGGTTAAAATCGGTTCCCCGATTCTTTAATACCCTTTTTCAATCCTTACATAAGTACGAAAGAAACCTTTACTAAGTTTAGTTGCTAGCTAAACACTTGCAATTTGATCAAACTTTCCTAAATGTTGTGAAGTGTAGTGCATCCGCACTTTTTACACAAAAAATGGCCCAAGCATGATGTCACATCAGAATCATTCACAGGTGAACGCGTAACACATCTGCTCCATCAGTCATCCACCTCCTCACGTGGATCTTGAAAACATCTGAAATCCAGCGACGTGGTGAGGACGAGGAAGTTGTGCTGCTGTCGCTGCGTCTGCAGGCATCCCGAATTCCTAGCTCACTTTCTCAGCTGGGATAATATACCATCCCATCCCTTTTCTCGTTTGGAAAAAAGAGGTTCCTAGAACATGGCCTCGTCTGACGTTTTCAGGATGCTTGTGATATATATAATATTCTTCATGTTTACCATATGCATATAAGACTGATCTATGTGTTCCCGTGACTCTCAGCTAAGCTAATTAATAAGGTCATGATATGCATGAATGGAGAATATGAACTGGGTGAATACTGTCATTGCCGTGTACGCATGCATATACAGAGTGTCTTCTAGAGCATCGAGCAGCAGTGCACCCCTATATTTCTTACTCTGGGAAGAAATAGGGGTATAATATTAGCTGCACCTTCACTCTGGGAAGGTCTTAAGCAATAAACGTATATGTGTACTCTCTCTCTCTCTCTCTCTCTTCTCTGTGCTCTCTCTCTCTCTCAAGCATCAGGGAAAAACCGATTATATATACTAGGGAAAAATGCTCTGACTAAGGTAATGGAATTTGGATGTGCGTAGTTGGTTTCTCATAGACTTGGTGGCATCTTGTGCTATGTCATTTCTCATTCCTTGGAAATAGTTCTCTGGCGAAATATGCTGACACTACCAGGCTACCAGAGTCCTTCCTACCTGTAGAATTGCTTTCTTTAGGACTTCAAATGATCTGTACGGAAACTAGTCCTACTGGAAAGTTTCTCTTCTCCTAGGAAACGGGTCTGTAGGGGAATTTTTTTGGATGCAAAATTGCATTTTGTACTCACAATTGTATTTGAATTCAAACACAAAATCCAAATATGAATTCAACTTCTACCACATGGACATTATTTGGTTACGTGTATTCATATTATAACATATGCATTGCATTATCACAATATATACAGTTGTGATGATCACTATACATTACATCTACTAAAGCCTCAAACCTAACTAAATACTAAAAGAACAATATCCTAAAGGAGTTTCTTGTCCAATCCTGCATGGTGTGACAACGAAACATAACTACTACGTGCTGTCCAAGCAATGTTTTGACAACAAAAGATGGATGCCAAAAGAATGGAATTGAAATTAATTCATCCGTCGTCAGAGCTAGGGAGAGTAGTACCACCACGACATGTAGTTCTGCATTTTCATGGCCACAGAATATAATCTTCTTGGTGTCTTGCTTCAGCTCGACCAGTTAGGACCTTAATTAACAATTACCTGGCAACTGGCCATCGATCAAATGTGCACTGGGTCGCAACCACAGTCGCAAAAGTTTTGGAACACCAGTACGGGACACGGTACATGGTACGTGGTTCGACAATTCTAAATTTTCCGGTTCGTAAGGGGTTATACCTTTCGGGACGTTTGGTTCGATGATGGGATCATGATACCTAAATAATTAGGACGATTTGTACTTGCTTTAATTAGCTCGACACAGCTTAGGACCTTAATTAACAATTACCTGGCCGCCGACTCGATCAAATGTGCACCGGGTCGTAACCAAGTCAAAAAAGTTCCCGGAATGTCGGTATGAGGAATGCGGGTACATGGTATGTGGTTCGACAATTCTAAATTCCAGTTCGTAGGGGGTTATACCTCTTCGCGACGTTTGGTTCAATGATGATCCCTAGATATAAAAATGGGACAATGTACTCGAAACTAGCTATGGAACGAGAATCATGATCCCAGAGTATTTGAGTCGATATAAATGTAGCGCAACTAAAGAACGTGGATCATGATCCCAGAAATTTTAGGTCGATAATTATATTATATAAGTATGAATTTAACATTCAAAAAGATAAAATCTTACTATTACTAATTGGAGGCCCCAATGAAGCCTCCACAATAACCCTCACCTCGCGCGCTGAGAAAAAAGATAAATGCTAGAAATTCTCACACTAATCAGAAACATCTGGCCACTAAACCAAAAGTCTAGCCATTCATAACCGTTAGATCTATTTTGTTAAATAATTATACAATATAAAAACTAATATTATTTTTAATATAAAATACATATATTGACCGGCCAATCTAATTAGCCGAAAAAACAGACCCCAACGATTGTTAAATAATTATCACAATATAAAAACTAATATTATTTTTAATATAAAACAATATATTGACCGGCCAATCTAATGAGCCGCAAAAACAGACTCCAACCGCATGAACGGAGATGGTTAACGTCGCAAAAAAAAAGGAGGGAGATGGGTAATAAAAATAATATCAGCATAGCTAATAATTATCATAATATAAAAACTAATATTATTTTTAATATAAAATACATATATTAACCCGGGCCCAAACTAATGAGTCGCAAAAACAAACTCCAAGCAACCGCACGGAGGGATACTACGTTGGTTAATCACGTGGTTATTGGAATATTATAATGAAAATATCTGCCCAAAAACATTTTACGTGTATTTTTTCAAAACTCATATAATCTAATCTAGCGCATCCTATTTTCGGCGGCTTTCACATATTCCTTTCCCCAACGCTCCAATTCCTCCCAACACTTTTGGGTTGCGGCAGATGGAGTTATCGTGGGAAGAAGATAATAGGATATTGAAGGGGCACAAGTATAAGGGCCCTGTGCTTGTCCCTTTTTGAGGGGGGAGAATCAGCCGTTTGGGGATGTGTCATGTCGTGACTTTTAAATCAACAAGATGGAATTCATCCCGAGTGGCCAGTGTGTTGCATCACGTGGTACACTTTGCTAGATGCATGGCCCCCAGGGGGCCCACCCTAGGGGTAATAATTTCCTAAATTGCCTCTTGCATTTGATTTTTTTAAACTTAACCAAGAATCTTCCTTTATTTTTTTGTGAAGATAAGTCGTTTTTTTTATATGGAAAATAGGTGCTTGTTTTAAAGGGGTTGCTATATATGAACGACTAGATTTTGACCTCCTTTCCCCAAGATGAGCAAGGGGTCATGGCGAAAATTCGGAGCTTGGTTTGATCAAGAACATAAAAATACTGAAATTTTTTTCCTGGCTTTCTGTATTTTTTTATTAAAATGCATGTTTGTACTATCTTATGTTTTATTTTTCTTTTCCCAAATATTTGATGCAAAGGAATTTAAGTTGGAAGATTAGAGCTAGGTGTTGGTCCCCTTAGATGATTTTTTTTGAAAAAAACAGTAACAATGTGTTTTCGTAATTCCAATTTAATAAGGGAAAAAAAAAATATAAAAAAGTCTATTTCCACTAATGCATTTACCCAAATTTAAAATTTGGGTTTATAAAAGTTGTGGTTACAAGGGCTTTTGGTTTTGTTTGGTTGTTTATATCATTAAATGTTGGGGTGCTTCTCTACTTTAAAAAAAAAAATGGCAATCAAGGCAGTTAACTATGTAATCCATTGAACGTTTATGTTGGAGCAAAACTCATCAAAATTTGAAAAAAAAATTTATAGCTTTCCATCTAGGGGGAAAATTGTCTAGAAGTAATAGTTGATATTTTTTATTGATTTTGAAAAAAATTTTAATTATTCAAATGATATAAAAAGCCCAATCATTAAATTTGTGAGCATATTAGGAAAAAAGTAAAGTGTTTTAAATTATCATTTTTCTAATTTAAAAAGTATTAAGGGGACTAGGCTAGAGGGAGATAAGGTTTTATAAAATTAAGGGGCTATTTTATAAGTTTCCTATGTGGTCACAATCACAAAATCTAAAATTTTTGTTCGACCTATTAAGTAATGAATCTATTTCCTTTATAGAAAAAAAAAATTTTAAATTTTATATATAAAACCCTATGAAGTCCCGGGGGTTGTTTGACTATTTAGTTATTACTACCCCCTTTCCCAAAATTATATATAAAAATTTCGCTTTTCGAAAAGTCAAAATTTTTCAACTTTGACAAAATTTTAGATAAAAAAACCTAACATTTTTAAATATGCAAAAAAGAAATCATTAGATTAGTTATAAAATATTTTTATTAATAAAATTTTTTTAGAGATAAAAATATTAAAAATTTTTTAAATAAAAAGTTGGCCCAAACATGAGAAACATTAACGGGTTCGATTCCCTAATTACATTCTTTTAGGGGGGGGTTTGGTTTTAATTAGAATGGCCCCGACGTTCCTAAATGTTAATCCTCACTGAGGGGTAGAAACAAAAAAAAATGCTAAAAAAATTTACATTAATTGGGAAAACCTTTTCCCCCATAAAAACCCAAAAGATACCCCATTCAAAAACCCCATTAGATATATTTTATTTTAAAAAAATTTAAATAAAACTATGCCATTTTATAAACAAAAATTTTTTTTAAACCCAAAAAAGAAAAAAAAAATGCTATTGTGTGTTTCAAAATTTTAAAAAAAAAATTTTTTTTTATAACCAAAAAATTTTTGGTTTGGGAAACTATTTTATTTCTTTCCCCTTTGGTTGGGGTTTTAAAATTTTTAATTTTAAAAAAATATCATTACCCATCAAATTTATGGATCTATTAATAAACTTATTTTTTTCATTCATAGATGATTAATATGAAATCCTAGATTAGCCTACCAATCACGTTCACTTGGTTAATGTATTAGTATTAATATAAAATATCATATCTATATGCCCAATCAAGTTTATGGACTATATTAATAAAATATTAGAGACAATATGTCAAAACCAACACAAACATATGCAAGATACACCACTCTATGTTCTATAAAATCATGTTACAATACAACACTATGAAAGATAATATTAATAACTATTTAGATTTGTATCTAAATTATATATATCTTACTATTATTTTAGTAGTTTATCAAAAAAAATGTCTTGAATAACTTAAGCACAAATATGTTTCACCATTGCCATTAAATTTAGTACATAAAAAATTTCATCATGTTGCTATTAATTATGTTTGGCATATCTATATTGATAAATAACCATTACATAATAAAAATTTTGTTAATACAAAATCCAAACATCTTATTATAAGGCTTGAAATTAATATATCAAGCAAATACCCTGTCGTCATTAGACTCTACCACTAATTGATGTGACATAGTGTAAGCTTGAAATAATTGCTTATGTCATCATGATACTTAAGACATCTAAAATATCATGATACTTAAGAGTAAATAGTAATAAAAATGTTTACTCTAAAGAATTAAACCGTGCGAGAGCCGGATTGATGGTAGTATATACAATTATGATGATCACTAATACATTGCATCTACTAAAGCCTCAAATTAAATACTAAAAAAATATCCTAAAGGAGTTCCTGTCCATCCATGCATGGTTGTGACAACGAAACATAACTACCTGATGTCCAAGCAATTTTTTGGCAACAAAAGATGGATGCAAAAGAATGGAATTGAAATTAAATTCATCCGTCAGAGAGCTAGCTTGGGAGAGTAGGTACCACCACGACATGTAGTTCTGTATTTTCAAGGCCACAGAATAAATCTCCCGTGGTGTCTTGCTTCAGCTCGACACAGCTTAGGACCTTAATTAACAATTACTGGCGCCGGCATCAATCAAATGTGCACTGGGTCGCAACAGTCGCAAAAGTTCCAGAACACGGTACGAGGAACGTGGTACATGGTACATGGTAGATGGTTCGACAATTCTAAGTTTCCCGGTTTGTAAGGGATATACCTCTTCGGGACGTTTGGTTCGATATGGGATCATGATCCCTAAATAATTGGGACGATGTACTTGCCTTTAGCTTGACACAACTTAGGACCTTAGTTAACAATTATCTGGCTGCGGCATCGATCAAATGTGCACTGCATGGGTCGCAACCACAGTCACAACTCACAAAAGTTCCCGGAAACGCCGGTACGAGGAACGCGGTATACATGGTACGTGGTTTGATAATTCTAAATTCCTGGTTGTAGGGGGTGATTCCTCTTCGGAGCGTTTGGTTCGATGATAGGATGATGATCCTAGATAATTGGGACGATGTACTCGAAAACGTAGCTATGGAACGAGAATCATGATTCGGGAATATTTGCGTCGATATAAATGTAGCGCAGCTAAAGAACGTGGATCATGATCCCAGAAATTTTAGGTCGCATAATTATATTATATAAGTCTGAATTTAACATTCATAAAGATAAAATTATAGCTAATTATTATAGATAAAAAGCGCTTAACATACTGTCGTTTGCCGTGACGACATGTCCCCACTCCACAGCAGCACAGCTTCAATCCAAGTTTGCTGGTAGCTCGTTCTTTTTTTAACTGCCATTATTTCATTCCTGGGCCTTTGGCCCA